>VZRE01004548.1:534066-620343 GCA_013396775.1 Cephalopterus ornatus
GGGCTCGGCTACATTCCTGTGCAGAGGAAGGCGGGAGGGGGCGTTAGCCCTTTACGGACAGCTGGGTCCGGCGCTGCGCTCAGCTGCTGCCGGCGTATTTACAGCCCGCTCTCCCGGGCGCGGGAGGAGGAGGAACAACCATGTAAGTTCCGAATTGCCGGGGGTCCTGTGAGAAGATGGGGGATGCCGCAGACGCCAAGGAGATGAGGAAGACTTTCATTGTTCCTGCCATCAAACCCTTTGACCATTATGATTTCTCCCGAGCGAAAATCGCCTGTAATCTGGCCTGGCTGGTGGCCAAAGCCTTTGGGACAGGTAGGTGGCGTCTCCTTCTTGCCTTTCTTTGATGCTGGTTCCTGCTTGGTTGCTTCGCTACTGAGGACGTGCGAGCCCTTCCCTGAGGAGCTGGGAAGGGGGGGTAGGAGATGTATGAGAAATTATTTCGGTCTGTTCCCATATCATTAAGATCCCTTACACCTTGCCGGGGATTTTTGTTTTTTGTTTTTTGGTTTTTTGGTTTTTTTTCTTTAATTAACCTTAGTCGTATTGCAGTAGTCCGACTATTTCCATTAGCGAGTATTTTTTGTGTATTGGCGCTAATACAGTTTTATTTGAGGAATCGAACTCTGTAAATGGTGTCTTATTTATTATCCGTGTCACACTTCTAGGTTGCAAAAAATCACGAGCAGTCCACGTTTGTCTGTCGTCTTGAAATTTTTTCCTAACGTTATTTAGGAGCTGAACTGGGGGCTAGCAATGGAAATGGATGCGTGCTGTTAGTTTTGACATGTGTGACAGTAGCCTGTAGCCATTTGAGTGGTTAAGCAAAAAGAACCGTTTCAGGAAAAAGAGCATTTAATGCCAGGTTTTGGCCTGCACAATTCAGAAGGCTCTCCTTGTCTGTAAGTGTAAATGGAATTGATTGTAATGCCTCCAAAAGGCATCAGTGCTCTGTCTTTGAAATCCTGGGCCTTGAGGAATACCAGACCTATTATTCTGTGCCTGAAATATTGTTGGGCCCTGAGGAATACCAGACTTGCAGAGGTCTTCTAAGGGAGGTATTTTGGAAATTTACCAGGCTGCTTTTTTTGCTGCCTTTTTTTTTTTTTGTAGCTGTAGTATATTAATCACTTAATTTTCTGTGGATTAAAAAGAATGGGTTTTTTGAAAGGTGACTTAGGTATTGACAGTCAATATTTTTACCTCTGTTTTTTTGTAGAATAACAGGAAAAGGTTTCTCCTGGAATTTTGCACCTTTTATGTTTAGGGCCAGGGCTTTGTTATGTGTTTGGACAGGGTTAAAGGCATACCTTTATGATGCCTCTGGGAACTGGTGATATTTGATGTGATGCTTCCAAAAAGCCACTTTTAAAGTACTTGAATCAAGTGAAGTAAGTGCAGGAGCTACTGAAATGAAGTGCACGTTCATCACTTTAGGGAAAAAAAAAAATCAAAATACTGTTTCCATATAAAGATTTGTCAGTAAACTGTGATTACTTTTCTTTGGGAAATCTGGGCAAGTATGTAATGTTTTTATATATGGCTTTATTAGCTATGCAGACATGAGAGGTAAAATAGTAATAGAAATTCTTGGAAGTACTTAATTCAGCATTTATAGAGATCATTATATTTTCAGATATCTTGGTTCTATAGGCTCTACTCATGGGATTCAGAGTGTACAATGCTTGTGCAATTATATAACCCAGCATTCTAACCTGAAAACCTTTTTCTACTGGAGTTTGGCAGATTCTCAACCTATGGCTGAAATGTCTTAGTTTATATGGGTTGATTTTCTGTGGAATATGTAAAGCCACTTGCAGTAAAAAGTGTGATCCAAAACAAATTCCTTTACTCCTTCTCTTCATTATTGGGGTTGTTCTGAGATGCACACATGAAACACGATTAGAGGAGATAATTGCTCCATCTGCTTTCTAAATACTGCAGTAATGTAATAGTAGGAAGAGAGGTAAACATACACAGTTGTAGTGTTTCTGTTCTCAGATCTTCCACTGGGGTTAATATAACTAGAAACCTCAAAGAAGAGTTTGTGTCTGAAGTAGGGAAAAACAGTATACAGGATTTGCATGTCTGCAGTACAAACGCTTCCTTTATACTTGGAGTGAAACAGAAGAACTGACCTTCACCTTTTCCAAGAAGGAAGGAAGTTTGGGTTTGCTAAATTATTTTAGTTCTTGGGAGTAGATC
Source organism: Cephalopterus ornatus (assembly GCA_013396775.1). Lineage (NCBI taxonomy): Eukaryota > Metazoa > Chordata > Aves > Passeriformes > Cotingidae > Cephalopterus > Cephalopterus ornatus. The sequence goes on from VZRE01004548.1 coordinate 536,272, forward strand.
ACAACCTCAGTCATATCATTTACCTATTGCTATATACATTTGTACGAAGGAAGATTGGTGTGTCTATAGATGCCACATTTTATTTCTTTTTTTTTTATCCCTAAAATGTTGGAGTTCCTTAAGTGGGCAGGGGAAATGAAGGTGGTTTTTTTTTCCTCTACCCTTTCTGAATCAAAGTAGTGCCATTCGCTTTGAGTAGTGAAAAGCATAAATTGTTACAATCACGTATCCATTGAAGAAATCTAAATCTTTATGTACCAAGTGGGCACATCTTTCACGTGCATATTTTAAAAACATATTTTAATACAATCAAAATTGTGGCTACAGCTTGGCTGCATATTGTGAAAAAAGACTTTGAAATAGGTACTGTTTATTAGCATTTACTAGTGACTTTTGGTGTTTGATTGATACCTATGAGCAAAACCTGAGAGACAAATTGTTTATTGCTATTGTTCTTGGTGAAGCTACAAGTATAGAGTTTGGCCCACAACACAAGCAGGTCAAAATAAGCTGTTTTATTAGTGAGGTGTCTTAAGAGAGTAAGTATAATAACAGTCATTTTGAAGGCTTCTTCTGTGAAGAATTTTTAAAGAAACACTAATCGAAGACAGAATTCATATTTAAGTCTTGAGGGAGTGGAAGATTTTGTGTCTTGGTGTTTTGCTGCAGACAATGTATCAATGTTAGGACACGTCAGTTTAAATGTTTTGTAATAACCAAATTGTTTAAGAGACAGGACTTGCAGTACCTAAAGGGCGGGGGATTCACAAAAAGTGTGAAGTATGACAGGGGGAATATTTGACCTTAGAAATTAAATCTGCAAACACTTAATTTTAGCCTTGACTTCCAGTGCTGGTAGTTAACCATTTCAGTATAGAAAAACTGCTTTCCAGAGAACTGGTTTAATTGTATAGACACTATATCCTTCAATTTAGAAGAATAAAAGGACCTATTTTGTAGGAGTAGGTTGAAAAAGGTCTCGATGTTGTGATACTCTGTGCCCTTTTCCTAAAACAGAAGTGGATTTCATTATTTTGGAATGTGAAGTTTTTGCCTTCTCACTCTACTATAGTCATAGAAAATGTGCCTGGAAAATTTGTTGTCCGTCCACCATCAGACAGGCTGAGCTAAATATACATCATTCCTGACAGATGTTTGTTTAGCCTGATTTTTTTTGAAAATCTCTAATTATAAAGATTCCACAGTTTGTCTGCTAGTCAATTCGAACCTTATTTATCTCTAGATGTTTGAACAGAATCTTGATGTCTCTTGCTACACTGTGAACCCAATAACCTCTTCCTGGTGTGTGTGAGAATGGGGGGCACCTTACCCTTTAGAATAAAAGCAGTGTCTCCTCTCTGTTGTGTTGTTTAGACAAAACAGACTTTTTTCTTTTTTGTAAGTCAAACTTTTTTGCTTCTTGTGTTTTGGTGTTTGTTTTTTTGGAGGGCTGTTTTTTGTTTGTTTGTTTGTTTTTTCCAGTATTTTTTCTGTGGTTGGTTTGCGTGAGTTCTCTCCTTACGTCTAGATCTAATGGTCCAGCTAAACCATTGCCAGTTCAAGGTAAATTTGAAAAATTACTTCATCTTTCCAATCTGTAATACTCTCGTTTATTCACTAAAATATGATGTTTGTCATTTTTGCATCAGCCTAGAATTGTTGACTCATCCAGTCCGTGATTCACTGTAGCTCTGAATCTTTCCCTGCAGAACTGCTGCCTACTCAGTTGTTCCCATCTTGTAATTGTACTGTTGTAGGTTCCTGCTCTGCAGCTATACTTACATAACTACACCCTATTTTCAAACCACTTCTTCCACTGATCAAAATTATCTTGAATTATAATTTTGTTCTCCAAAGTGCTTCCGATGCTTTTGTAGCTTGGAATCGCTTCTCTAGAACCTTGTCTAGGGTGAAGAGAGGTGAATTCTTGAATGTGTTCTTCCCATTTGCTAGGGGACTTCTGAGTACTCTTGGAAAATAGTTTTTCAGACAGCTTTTCATCCAGTTTTTAGTTACTAAGTTAGGAATATCTCTGTGTATGACTAGAAAAATTATGGGAACAGTTTTAAAGTCAAGTTAAATCTTTTGCTGCTCTCCTGTCCATACAACATATTATCCTGCTATAGCAGAAATTTCACTGGTTAGAATGAGATTTTGTTTTTTACCAGAATAAACTAAAAACTAAATAAAAGCTGCACAAGTCTGAGTTCTTGTCCTAAACATTGTTGTGTTTTCTGCAAACAAAATAGAATAGTCCATATACTTTCTAACATAAATTTATACGTGTTTGAAGCAATAGATTACAAATTGCATCATCTGCAATTGAATGTTACCCAAGAAGCTTAAAAATAGCTCTCTCCTGATGATTAATATTTTCAGAATTCATATGTGGCTACTTACTGCCATTTGCACATGTTGCCAGTAGAACCATGAAGGGAGGAAACGAACACTGTGTATCTGACAGAAACAAGTTGTAGCTAAATACTCTCATCTGTTATGTTGGCTGTTGCAGGCCAGAACAAATCTTAATTTTTTTGTAGTAGACCTAATTTCTTTACTTTTATTCAGTGTGGCACCAAGCAAAACCCTGTTGAAGGGTTTGGAGTACAAAAGAAAATTTTTGAGATTCTTGAGAGAAATTTTTTTGTTAGATTCCATCACACCTCTAAAACAGTTCCTGACACATCGAAACTTCAGTCAGTCCTACTAAAATCTGTTGATTAGACTAATAACCTACTGGGATGTTCTGCTTAGAAGGTGATCATATCACTCCTTTCTGTAGAACACGCTTGAAACATAGTTTGACTGTAGATCACTTAAAGTAAATACATAAAATTGTATGAGCTTCTGGAGCTGTTGGGCAGCAGAGTCACCTGAAGTTGTACACTGCGCCTGTACAAACGTGCGGAAGGTGTTTAGTAAGTGAACAGTCGCAGAATTCTTAGTACATGATGTATCTCCCTTGGAGTGGATAGTTTAGAACCTGTTCTTTCAATGACTTCATGCCATTGAGCCTGTTTTGAGCCTATTTGCCTTTACAATTTTAAGTGCTTGTCTGCAAGATGTAATAGATCTGACCAAGGGACTGTAGTCAAGGGCTCATCGATGTCAGGTGATGAGATGAAATATATTTCTTCTACCTGTACCTGGTTTCTCTTTATATTTTTTGACCATCCCTGCAGTTACTACTGCAGATATGTTTTGGCTTCCTCCCCTTCCCCCCATAATTTAGGGAAATCTGTTGAGTTACTTTAGTGACTTCATGTTTAAAGGTGGCTCGCATTCAGACTTGAAGAGTATTGATATGCTATTGATCAGGAATGTGTCACTTTTCCAATATGAGATGTTATGTCACTTCCATTCTACAACTATCTGGAGGATTTTAATGAGCACATCTGGACACAATTCCACTCCTGAAATCAGTAACTATTAACTACTTGTTCTGCTAAACCCAGGGCTCTGAATGAGTGTTTTTGCTGGTCATTCTGGAAAATGGTGGGGGCGAAAAACATTCAGGACTTCATAAGAAAAGTAGAGTGAGTTTATCCTCCCCCTCCCCTTTTTTTTTTTTTATCCCCTTGGACAGTACATTGTTACTGGATCAAGTGACAGTAATAAACCTTTCTGCTACAGAGTTGAAATGTAGTGTTTGAAATCTAATTGCCAAATGTAAGAGTTGTATAGTTCTAGCTGTTTCCTACATGTTATATTCAATTAGAAGCAGTCTTAAACTAAGAGAACCTCTAAACCAAACACCAAAGCAAATGCGTCCATTCAAGTCTATCTAGTAACGGTGGGCAAAAAGTTTTTCTTGGCTTTTCCCAGATTTCTGAAACAGTCTATTCCCATATTTAAATAGCCATAATAGGCTATTTAAATCATAACTTGTCTATAACAGTCATCAGGGTGCTAGCTGGGTGAGATAGGATTATAATTAAACTATTATCTTTACCTTTCTCATAACTTGCCTCTCCCAAAAATAAGTTCCGAAGGCATTTATGTTAATAAGAATTGATCCTCTTATTACCAGGGTTAATTCTAAGTCATTCTTTTGTTTATTTAAACCTGAGTCAATAAACAGGTTTTAGTAAGGTGTGTGCTAATCTTCCCATCTTAATAAGAAATGCCAGTACCAGACATGTTCTATAGGTTTTGTGAGGAATGCTTCCTGTTGTGCTACCGGAGACAGAATGTTGGATGGGACAGGCAATTAGTGTGACCCAGTAGAGCATTTCTTGCGTGATTCTCAGTGTTCAAAAACAACTGAAGTCTGATTAGGCTATGAGGGTAAAGCCTGTGCATATTTCTTCCTTAGATGTTTTGGGTTTGTTGTTGTTTTCTTGTTTGGTTTTTTTGTTTTCTGGGTTTGTTTTTGTTTTTAATAAGGAATCCCTTATAAGTGCAGAATGGCTGTTGAAGCAGTGGATAGTGGTCTATTTTTGTATCATCTAGGGGCAGGAGGTTGAGTCTGTTTACTCATAGTACTTCTGTGATGGCAAGTCCGAGAATCTCTCGAGTTCAGCTTAGCAAGGTGGACAAGGTTAAGAATGGTAATACTGAAATTGAGTCTGCCACAGATTTATAGGGGTTGACCTTTCAGATACTTGCCCTAGGCAGAAGTACACCTACTGCCTGCTGGCCAAGAACTATGTAAGTGGCAGACTGAGTCAACAAACCAAAAAGTAAAGCCTTTCAAGGAGTAATTCACATTTATCTGAGAGTTTTGTTTATACAACAGCTTTACAGGTAAATTCAGGAGTGGTATCCATGAATAATTTTTAGATGATTCCTGCCCTTTAAAATAGTCTGTTTAAATGGAAATTAAGTTGCATTTCTATCTCTTAGTGGGAAGTGTTCTGGTTTTGTCTGGAACAGAGTTAATTTTCTTCCTGGTGGCTGGTACAGTGCTGTGTTTTGGATTCAGTGGGAGAACGCTGTTGATAACACACCAGTGTTTCAGTTGTTGCTCAGCAGTGCTTACCCTCAGTCAAGGACTTCTCAGTGTCTCGCTCTGCCAGCGAGAAGGTGCACAAGCAGCTGGCAGGGAGCATGGCCAGGAGAGCTGCCCTGAACTGGCCAAAGGGATGTTCCAAACCATGGATCGTCCTGCTCAGTATAAACTGGGGGAGTTGGCTGGCTTGGGGGTAGGCAGCAGCCTATCTTTTTCTCTTTCACTATTATTATTATTATTGTTGTTATAATATTTTACTTTATTTCAATTATTGAATTGTTCTTGGCTCACGGGATTTACTTTCTTCCAATACTCCTCCCTATCTTCTCATGCCACCAGGGAGAGGAGGGGAAAGAGCAAGTTGCTGGGCCTCTTAGTTGCAGCTGGGGTTAAACCACAACAGGGAGCAATAATAATCCCTTGTTTGCTTTAAAGCTTGGAATAAGCCCTTTAATTAATTTATTTATTTATTTTTATTTTTTCTTCTCTAAAGAGGACATCTGCAGGACTTATGATTCCTTTATAATTTATGAAAAATTATCTGAAGATGTGTTGAATGCTTTTTTGAAGTTAGCCTGATTAAATTTGTGCTACTGTTTTGGCCTAATGTGATATTTCCTTTTTGCCATTTTCCCTGTGTGTTGAACTTGTCCATTAGATTCAATTATTTTCTTCGCATTTCAGTATTTAAAAATTCAAAATACCAAAATTATTTCCAAAATTGAAATTTGTGGTCCTGTTCACAATTTTCAGAAAAAATAGGGTGGTCCTCTAGTTTAGTCTCCTTGTCCAAGGAAAACCAGCCTCAAAGTTAGAAGAAGTCTCTCAGGGCCTTGTCCACAGTTTTGAAAGTCCCTGTGGATGGTAGTTTCACAGCTGGGTCCCCAGGCAACCTGTGCCTGTGCTCTGGTGGTCTCTCTTTAAAGAACTCTTTTCCTTGTGTCAGCTTCTGACCACTGCCTTTTAGCACTTCACTGCACAGTCCAAGTCTGTGTTTCCAAAACTGCCTGATGTGTGCTGGAAGAGTGCAGGTGGATCCTCCACCACCTTTCTCACAACACACCCAGGTCCCCATGTCTCGTCTGTATTTTATGTGTTCAATTCCCCGAACTTGGTGTCTCCAGTGTACCTCTCTAATATAATTACCACAGATTTCAAGGTCAGATGGTACTTTATGGCAGTATGTGCAACAAGGTATTTATTTTAAAACTGGTGATTTACCTCCGAGTTTAATCTTGAAAGACTCCTCTTGTCAGCTGGGCAAAGGAAAGGGAATGGTAAAGGGCACATATTGGGGATTAGTGTTAAGACTCTTCTCTCTCTAACAGAGTCCATTTAACAATCTCCAGTCCTGCCAGAATTGTTAATAAAGGCTTTTGACCCTGCTGATTGTTCTGGTAATCTGCTGAGAACTGGATGTAGCCTTGAAATTCCCTTCCACGGGACTTCACAGGCAGCACATGCCAATTCTGGAAGGACTCCTACTTCAAGATAGGAGAATTTTCTCTGTCTGTTTATCTGCTGGCCTTTTTTTTTTTTTTTTTAATGAAAAGCTAACGTGGGAACACAGTTTGACTCTACTATCAAGAGCTATTCTGATATCAAACAGTTTGATACACGTTATGAAGTGGGGCATAGTGCCCATGTTACTGCCTGTGTGGAGGGAACTCTGACAGGAATTTTTGTAAAGACTTCTGATCTTGTTGCAGCAGGGATTCCTCGTTTGTTTGCTATCTCATGTTTCTATACATTCAGAATATGTCTGTAGCCTCTTGTTTCTGTGTTCTATTTTTCTGATAAATTTCTTTTCTGGTTTTATTTTTATGAACACCAATAAGTTTCTCTTCTAGATTTATTTTTGTGAAAACCGATGAGGTAAAAGAAGTGGCATACATCTCATTTTGTCTTCTTCTGTATTTTTCAGAAGCAGAAATAACCTTTCTAAATATTTTTATTTGCCTTTGCTAGTGCTAATGTTTTTTGTTTGGGTTTTTTGTTGTTGTTTTGGGGGTTTTGTTTGTTTGCTTTTGGAGGGGTTGTTTGGTTTTTGTCTCTTTTTAGTGTATTAAGTCTTTAATTACTAAATCCAGTAGTCAATATCATTTTTTCATGATAAATGCATTGACTGCATCCTAATCTTGTCACTTTAGGATCTGTTTTGATGATACAGAAGATGAGAATTGGGGTGATGAGTTTATTATTTTCTGTCTTGGCATTTTTCTTCAGGCTCTAATTTTCAGACTTGAAATCTGTCATTGTCTTTAGTGAATCTGAACCCCGGAATATGTGATTTCTGTTTGTGTGTAGCTAACTACTCATGCCTCAAGAGGTGTTTTTTTCATATGGGAAGGAAGAAGAAATTACAAATGGCTTTCTCTATTCCTCCCTGTTTCCCCATGCACCCATCGAACTTCTCATCTGCTTCAAAAAGGAGGTGTGCTGGTTTTGTTTTGGGATTCTATTTATTTGTTTGGGTTGGGGTTTTTCATTGTGTGTTTTTTCTTTTTTTCCAGAAACAAAATCTGCTGTTTTCTAATCCTTTCTAGCTTGAGGAAGTAGCATAAAGATGTTCTAAAAATTGGCATTTGGAACTGTAGAGGATAAAAGCCCAATAATCAGGACTGTGCTTCTGATCCTGAGGTGGAGATGGAGTGTGTGAGACTTTAGAAATAATAAGCTTAATGTTCAAATAGACAACGTGTGGAAAAACAGGGAAAAGAAAGAAGGTCAGGTAGAACAGAGATAGATGAAAACAATACCTGGGGAGCCGCTACCTGGCAGCTCAGAGTTCCCCAAGTACAAGTGCTTTTCGTAGGACTGGATGACTCCAGGTCCCATAGAGTCAGTGTGTGAGGCTGGAAAAGAAGTTTGTAATATTATCTCCTGAAACTGGCAGATATTTTTGTTAGCAGTTTTATCATTATCTTGTAAAAAAGTAATGTTGTTAGGCATTACATTTGTGTTTTAAAGGGCAAAGTAGTTGTGCTGCAGCATATTTTGATCTATATTCAGAAGCAGAGCTGTCAGTTTCTTGCCAAATTTAGGCTCATGGTTTAAGCAAATTATAAACTATACCTCTCTTTCACTTTAATAGGCAAAAGAAGCAGCAATAGCCTACCCTTTTCACACCATCCTTATGGCATTTGAAGTGTCCGTTAAAATTTCTTTCACTTTTTGCACTCTATAAGGTGTATCTTTCACAACTACAAGGCAGCTGCCACTTTCCAAAAGCCATAATGGAACCATGAACTGCAATAGAATATGTATGAGGAAGAAGATAATCTGTCATTATCTTGTGATGGCATGTTCTGTTTTTTCTCTCTCTTGTGCTCCACCCTTACTGGGCTGTTTACTCCAACCTCTGCTTCAAACCTCGGCTGTTTAGCCATTTATCCCGTTGAAGGCAAAGGGGATGGGAACTTGGAGTTGCATCACTGCTTTCCTACGCAATTATTTTTTCTTCTAGCAATTAAACAGGCTTTTTCCATTTGGACTCAGGGAAAGAATCACATGCTCTTGATCCCATAAGTGTTGTTGGCTTAACTAATTTCACAACAATGGAGAATGAAATTCTTACGGGAGGAAAATGGAGCATCTTGCAGTGTGTGTGCCTAAAAATGTGAAAGTTATTTTCCACTTCACTTGTGATTTAATTTCATTTGATCTAGTACCATATTTAATTAAGTTATAATTATTACTTTTGTGGTAGACAATTATAAATGTAGTCTGCCTGTATATTGTGTTATGTACAGTATTTGAAAACACTGTTAGATTCTCTTGGAATGCTAATTTTGGGGTTAAAATCTCATCATAAACTTGACAGAATCTTGCATAGCTTTCTGTGGGTGGTAAGCCAGCTCACTGAAAAAGGAGGAAAGCCACAATTTTAAGAGAAGTCAGTAACACAACTAGGCAAATAAGAATTCAGTGCTTTGTCAGAAGGAAATTGATAATATTTTTTCATCCTTTTCCATTCTTTTAATTTCAGTAAATCCATGGATCCATGCTTAACTGCTGGATTGTCATCGTTCTGTGATGCATGGCCTTTGAAATAGATAATATAGTAATCAAATTTGTCTTGCATATATGAAACCTAGAAGGCTGATTTTTGTCCTGAATTATTCTGTTCTGAAATATGTTTCAGTTCCATTTTGTTATTGTAATAGAGACCAGGGTTTGTGTTTAAATGGGTGTTGTTCTGCCTTTATATGTCTGACCTATATAATGTTATGCCAAAGGAAATGAGAATGTTTGGACATGTATTTGTCAAAGCCAAGAAATTTTCAAGTAATGACGCTGTAAACCACAGGTTGGCCTTTTGTTGTGTCCTTGGCAGTGGGAAGGTCTTTGAATTTTTCTTAAGTTGCTATTTATAGTTCAAATGTTATCTTTGTATGAAATTTTTCCTAGTATTTTATATCATAATGCTTGGTAAAGGCTCTGGCCTTTCCTTGACTATGCTTTCGTTAATGTAATTTTGAGTTCATACATATTTAAAAAAAAAACAAAACCTAATACTGTATCTGTCCTTTCTGATACTGACTAGTGGGGTTTTTTCTTTGCAGAAAATGTTCCAGAAGAACTTCGAGAACCATTTTACACAGACCAGTATGACCAGGAGCACATTAAACCACCTGTTGTTAACTTGCTGCTGTCTGCCGAGCTCTACTGTCGTGCTGGGAGCCTTATTCTCAAGAGTGATGCTGCAAAACCACTTCTAGGTCATGATGCTGTTATACAAGCGCTGGCACAAAAAGGCCTTTATGTCACTGACCAAGAAAAGTTGGTGACTGAACGAGATCTTCACAAAAAACCAATTCAGATGGTGAGTGTTCAAAGCTTGTGTGTTACATTTCTTCTCGTCTGTGTACTCTCAATACCTACATATCTGTCTGTTAACGTGCATCATTATGTTGAAGCATTTTTCTCAAGAGTTAAATGTGATTCATTACTGGGAAGTTTATGATTGTTTTGGTTTGGGGTTTTTTTCATCTCCTGAGCTGTCAGTATTTCTCAGCTGTTAGAAATACAGGTGTTATTTCTTTTGTATTAATGCTGGAATACACCTATCATTCTACTTAGTTCAAGTGTTCCATTTTTAAATATAGCATTGACGATATGATCACTTTAAGTCAATGTAAAACTCACAACAATGGTATTTTTTCATGGAGACTTTTAATAATATGTCTTTGCATTATAGAACTGGTAATTAAAACATTAGTTTGACTGATGAATGATTCTATTACTAAGCTCCTGAGTCATTCCTTCCTTGTTGGAAGCTGAATTATAAAAAATTATCTGTAAAAAGGATGGCTACATATGTTTGTTTAGCAAGTGACAGTAGGATAGAATAAGAATAAGGTACTACTATATTTAAAGTGAAATATTTTCACCTTTTTATTTTTTAATATTTAATATAGAGAAGACATTACATAAACTTTAAGTATTTATGGTCAATGACATGTAGCTGCTGCTACAAGGAAGGTGAAAATTAACAGAGATACGGTTTTATCATCAGCTTATTAGCAACTTGAGTTTACTAAGATGTACGAAGACAAGTATTTGGCAGAACGTAACTAGAGAGTCTCTCTTGTTTGATCAGCTGGTATCAAGTGATAAGTTGCAGAGGCTTTACAGGTGTGATATGAAAGCTACTAATTAGCAATTCCTGATTTACTCCGTACAGTATTGCCAAGAAGTATTAGGCCTCTTAGTTTACACAAATATTTAAGAAGTGGCAGTAGTGAGTTACAGTGATGTAAAGGCCGAATTAATTATCTCCACTTTAATTTTTCTTTTTATTTGAAAATTCTTTCCTGCTCATAGAATGCTTAAGGTCTGAAGAACAACAGTAATAAGGCTAGTCAAGACACTTTTTCCCTATGATTAAACTGTGATCGGTAAATGCAGATAACTTGAAATTATGCCAGTCTCTTTTTTTGATCTTGCTATCCCTTTTAAAAAGGTGAGCTCAGCAAAGAACAAATAGTGGTTTTCGTAAAAGAAGCTGTGGATGACAAATAAGCCACACTGAAGTATGGACCTAACAGTTGGACATGGTGATCTCAGAGGTCTTTTCCAATCTAAACAATTCTAAGTGATTTTACTGTTCATAGAAGTCAAAGCATGTAAAAAACAAACTCCCTGACTGTTTATATTGTATAGAACTTAGTTCTGTTCTTGTCTCTGAAGGAAGATAAGGTTATTAACTTGCATTTATGCTGTTCCCATTTAATTATTTTCATTTAATCCCTGTCTAGAGTAGTTGTACGAGCCATCTCTTCTCAGAGTCGACAGTTGAAAAAAAAAAAAATGTCGGTATTATCTAGTTGGGTCTGCTGATCTTTGATTTAGTAATTCATGTGGCTTAAAATGCGTTTCAGTAGCCATTTTTTATTTCCTCTGTGCTCGTGTGGCTGTTTGTGCCTTTCTTTCTTGTGTTGTTGAGGTATAGTCCAGCAAGTAGTTGTTCAAACATGTCGTAACAGTTGATATCCCCAGATTTCTGCTCTGCCCAGGGCACTGGTCCCCATTCCAGTACCAGCAATGGATGAGTGTGCTCTTGCTGCTGAGTTAGTCCACAGGCAGCTGGGCTGTGGCAATGAGGAGGGAACGCAACTGCCTTGGGCAGAAATGCAGCCATTACCAAAATAACTGCTACCAAAGAAATGGCTGTGAAATTGTAGTCTCAATGCTAATGTTCTAAGCCCAAGAATTTTACTTTGTCAAACCATGTGCATATTCCTATGCAAGTCCTAGCAGCCACACTATATTTTAATTGGAAAGCCTCAACCTTTTTCCTTATTATACAATTAGTAAAGTTGGCAGAGAACTTCAAATCTGGCTGTTGCAGTATTGACAGTCTTTTCCCTTGTTGCCTTTTCTTAGTGTTCCATATGTCACAGTTTCTACGAGTCTTACAAAAATGTATATCCTATTTTAGAGCATGGAATAACTTTTCAATTACATAGAACAGAAAGTTTTCATATGTAATTAACACATATGTTCCTATAGTAGACCAGATTGTGATAAAATCATGTTCAATGTAATGTTGAGTAATTTAACAGAACACAGTATAGTGTTTGCTAGCCCCCAGGAATAGGGGAGAGATGCTGATGTTGGTTAAGGGATATTTCTTGTTATCTGCTCAGATGTACTGCGTTTCTCTAGCTGAAAAGAGGTGAGTTATAATATAAAATGAAACTATGGACAAGAGATTTGAGTATGGAATGTTTTAATCTTGCATGTGCATTATAATATGTTTAGTTGTGGTCAACTGACTTGGAATTCCTTGTACTGGATGTTTGTGCAGTGATGTCTGTGGGGATTTTTGACTTACTTCACGTATAACTATTTACTATTTACATATGAAATTTTAGTCTTGTCTCTTTCTTAGGTTGAACTTTTTTCTAGGAAACACCTTACATATTAAAGTCTTCCTTGGAAAAGTCTAGGAAATGGAAGTGCTTCCTTGCACTGGGGTCAAGATGGATGGCAGTTTCCTTGTTAGTCATGACTGACTTGGCTGCATTAGTACCTAATTTGAGAGGCTGCAAATTGTTGTGTTTGTATGTGTTTCTGTATGTGTATACATACGTGTATATTTATGTATATTACATGTATGTATATTTAAAAGTCAGTTTCCTCTGGTGGGATGTGGTTAGGAAAGAGGTATTTATGAAATGAACACACAGGAACAGAAGCAAAGGCATCTGTTAAAGCCTCCCCTGTGTGAGGGTAGGGGGAAGTCCCTGTGGAGTGTCTTTCTCTAGGTCTGATTCATTTACATCTCCTATTTGCTTCCTGTTAAAACCAAAAGCTCGGTTATTCAGTAGTACCTCTATTTTTGTTCTCCATGTATTGCAAGGTATTAAAACTTAATTCTATGTTAGTTTTTGTTAACTCTTTGTGTTTGAAAGGATCATCCTGTTGTCTTTATTTTCGGTAGGGAAGCAAAAGAATCAAATACCATGTTATTACTCTTCTGGTTGAAATTTATATAGTCTTGGCTCCACTATGCCAGACTTCAAACAATGCAGAAATAGTCTAGAGCTTGGAATTGAAGGTGTTCGACCAAGAACCAGAATATTTTTCTCCTGGAATTATACTTTGGTACAAAAGGAACTATCAGATGTTAAAAAGTTTATGGAAGCTGAGTTGCAAAAATGTTTGCAAAGATTCTTATTTTAGTTGGCAAATTCCATTTTAATTAAAAAATATCTATCTTAAGCAGACACTCCCATATGGAATTGTGAGATTTTGACAAGTTATAGAAATCAGAAATAGCTTAAGAATTCAGCATGGTTCTGATAATGATGCAATCATTTTGTTTTGATGCTTCCACCTATAACACAGGCATAGATCACTGTTCAAGTCAAGGTTAACTGTTGTTGATTATCTTTTTTAAATGTCATATTTATTTCATAACCCAAACTGACTTAAACCTTAAAAAGGCAGGTAAAGGAAGGCAATTTGGATTTTTTAATATTTTTTCCCATGTAAGTATTGTATCTATTTATTTTAAAAACATACATGTCTGTTTTGACAGAATGAGTCAGAGGCTTTTAGACAAGTTTCTGCATTATGACAAGAATTTTATATCAACTGAATAATGTATTTTCCAAGCCAAATCATTTTAGGAGAATTCTGATATTTAATCAGGCTGGTCATTTGGTATTCATATGGTCTCTTTCAATTTGCCTCAAGTGCAGGGAAGAATAAACAGCTTCAGAGAGGAATTAAGAAATTCTTTCCTTCCCTCAAGTGCCTGCAATGCACTTCTGCCGTGTGGGGAAAGGAATAAAGAATCAGCATCTTGGTTCTCTGCTGCCTGACACTCTGCAGGGAAACTGTATTATATTTTCAACCCCAGCAGTGGACTTCTGTTCTGCCCTGTCTGTCCCTAACGTAGCAGGGCCAAAGCAAACTGAATTTCTAGCTGGAGAAGTAATAATGTCAAATCTCGAATACCTATTTAAAAACAGTGTTGTGTAAGGGGGTGTACAGACTTTTGCCAAATTTGCACCAGTAAAATCTATTTTCCTGTGTTTATTGTTGTATATTGATAGAATATTTTCAGCTGACTACAAAAAAGTTGCTAACTTGCAAGGCATTTTAAAGCATTTGGTTCTTAAATAAAATTTACTGACTAGAAGAAGGTTAATGAATGCCCTTTGTATAAATACTATATCCAGGAAAATATGCCATACAAATATTTTTTGTATTATATTTTCAGTAAAGGAAAGTATAAAAACCATGCTAAGCATAATGTCATCAAAAAGCATAACTTTTATTAAAAATTGAACTCTAAATTTGGAAAAATACTGTTGCCAAAAAAAAAGTCAACCAGCTGAGTAGCTACTTTAAACTTACACCCATGTATAAATATTTTTGTGAACTACTGTCATTAATCAAGTAACACTTAAATCTTTCATACAATTCTACGATTTTTAGCCAAGATGGGAAGGGAATGAGAGGCTCCTGCAAAACCCCAGCAATAAGTCCATAAAAGCTGGTAGGATTAAAAATTGCTACCTCCCTAATTCTGAGACATAATTTCTGTGTATGGGGTTTTAATATAAAAAGTACTGTGCTGTCATCCAAACTGTTTATCCATTTAGCTGCAAATTACCTCCTCCCTTGAAGGTGTCTGCTGTGAAGAAGTCTGGCAATAATTCCTCTGTAGCAGTTTGTGAATCTGGGCTATATCTGAGGTGTAATTAGGTGTGCCTGTATTAGCTGTTCAGTAGTGAGCAGGAGCACGTGTTTGGGGCAAATCTCTGTAATTCTCCCAGTTACTGCATTTGTGGTTTGTGATGTGGAGCCATTGCAGGGAGCACAAACTCCATTTCTTTCAGCAGATAAACCGGAGGATGGGCTCCAGGATCACACCTGTGGTAGCCCACTTGCCAAGGGGGACTCATTTCACGGTCAGGTAGAGCTGACTGAAGTGAATCCCCTGAGAAGGGAGTAGAGGTGAGTCCAGGGACCTCTGCACCAGTTTTGCTTTTCTGTTGTGCAGTCCTAAGTGCTGAGTTAATCATAGCCAGCGAAACTTCTGTGGAAGGCGGGGGGTTGATAGTGCCGGTTGTGTGTGTACCTGCAGCCAGGATCTGGATCTCTTTCTGGATAACAGACAGTCAGTGGTTAACTCATCCTGCAGTCCCGACTTTTGGTCTCTGACAGGCTGCATTCATTGGAAATGACAGTGCCTTTGATCAGCGGTGTGTTTCTCCTTGAGAAGGGGCTGCAGCAGCTCACCAGGTTCCTTGCAGCTACATGCTGCAGCCTCTGCCCTTTCATGCTGTAGGATTCCTTTTAACTCTGTAAAGCAACACAACATGCACTAAGCACTTTATAGAACAAAGAAGTAAGATGTGGCTTCTGCCCTGAAGAAGTTTTTTTTTCTGGTTTTAGGCATGATGCAACAAGTTTCCATTTCATGCTATTGTAAATTACTTGTTAGATGAGGGTACATAAAAAGAATTTGCAGTTACTTGACTTGAGCCCATACATACCAGATTTGTTAGTTAAAACACCAGATTCTAAGAGTAACTGCCTTGTGATATTTGAGCAGCTTTGATAGTAGTGTGTTTCACACAGGATTAAAATAATAAGCAAATACAGTGGTGGAACAGAACAGAACCTGAGTTTAGTCTAGTGAGTCTGTGCCGTGTAGAACCAGTCTGCTGTGGTTTTGGGTTGGGATAATGTTATCTTTAGATGTTCTGTATTTTTTTCTCAGTTTCTAGTCTCGTCTCTTCACATGCATTCCTGGTAAGGTTCTCATTTGCTTGAAAGCAGTGATCCAGTATTTTTGCTGGTCTTACTGTGTCAAATATACCATCACACTTTAGTGAACATGGCACAAACATCTGTTTGACACTGTAATGTGGATACCAGGCTCCCTCAAGCACGAGGTGCCGGTTCGCACTTGGGTTACTGTGACTCTCCATAAAGTTCATTCTGCTCTTACCATTTTAACTTATAATTTAGTGTCCTATTGGTTTTTCTTTTCATGCAGCTTATGTTGACTCATAGCCTGGGGATTTTGTTTTGCTTGCTGCTCGTTTTTAATTATGTTTGTCTTGCATGTAGAAAATGCTTTTTTTCTGTAAATAGAAACAGTGACTTGGGGTGTGTTCTACAGTATGTTTGTCCAGAATTTAGTGTGTTAGTATATTAGGGTTTGTTTTACTTCTGTATATCCATATCAGAAATTTGTGGAAGACATAGATAACCGCAAAGTCCTCTGCAACATCCTTCGGGTTTTCATGGAATGCTGTCTGCACAACTTGTGCATCAGGTGTGGCAACTAATGTAGAAGGTAGCAGAGCTACTGATACCAAAGTTGTGTCTATAAAAAACACAGAGAAGGGATGGTTTGCTGGTCCTTTCAGCAGCTCTAATGCTAAAAAAACCAAGAGCCTTCTATGATTTCTCTAGCTTTAATTTTTTGGGGGGTTTTATTGTTGGTTTTTTTCATTTTGTTTTTGTTTTAATCCTGCATCCTTAATTTCAGTACAAAAATCTATGCAAGGTTTTGGTCTTAATCACGGTTTCAGCATTGTAGCTGGCATTTCAAATTTGTATCGCTAAGAACCCTTGCATAGAAAATAACTAAATCTGATCATTTTTCCTAACATCACCTGTAGGATTGATTTCAGTTGTGCAGAGCTATTGAATAAACTGTGCTGCTTGTATTGCACTGAAAGTGTCGTCTCAGAACCGCCATAAAATACAAAACCGGCCTTATTTGCCTTTGCCAGTTGAATGTAGTAGGAAATGTTCAGAAATAGGAGCATGTTTTCTTATGTTTCTTCGTATGTGAAATTGTGGTAGCTACATTTAATCTTTCACTAAAATGAGGAGAGAATATTGCCATATATCTTCCAGTCGAGATACCTGATCTACTAAATAAAACTGCTGCTTTTGGAATGATGACAGGAAATGAAGTGAACCTCAAGAGAAGGTAACTCCTCCCAGAGACAGGTCTCATGAGAAAGACAGGCCTCTCATGAGAAAATAAAGCAATGCGTTATTATTGCCTGTCTTGTTCACTTCCTTGCTAATTAGGAAACACTGAGTGCTGTCAGGACTTAACACAGTAGTTGGTGTTCTTCTGCCTTGAGCAAACTAAAATTTTGGACCACGAGCTTCTGATTGTATTTTTAGTGCTCCTTCTTGTGCTGCTGTTAACCTGCAGGGAGGAGCGAGGTGAAGAAAAAAGGAGTGATGGTGGTGATTTAATTAAAGAAACCCAAAACAACCACCTGAAAGCCAGACCAAAAAAACCCGCTCCTGAAGCACAAAATGAAAACCCGTTAAAAGGAGGAATAAATTATGGGAAAAATGTCATGAATTAATGTCCGTAAAGAATGCCAGATACCATGTAGGAAACACTTTTTAAACAAGTCAGGAAGTATTTTCATTAACCTTGAAAGAAAGACTATTTTGTTAAACACAGTTTAAGAACATTTTCTTCCTGTCTCAACAGCACTGCTAAGTAGTGTGGTTCAGCTTTTGGCTGCTGGTTTGCTGCTGTGAACTTTCTTTGTATCTCTTTAAATATGTGAAAAGATTATTTAAGTAAATGTTTAGAAATGGTTGTTCTTCTGCTGGGTTAAGTATATTTTGGAGTACAGTAACTGAGCTATTAGGAAAAGACGTATCTATTAATTGTTTTACAGGCTACCTAGAAGCTATTTCTTCATCAGTTTGTTTGAATCATGCTAAGGAAGAGAAATCTTTCTTAATACCCTTGTGCTGGATAGTGGAAAGCTAAAAATCTTACATGGTTGTAGCAGGCACTTCCTTGAAGAGCACTGCTTTCTTCCTATTATGGAAAATAGTGAGCAGCTTTTAGCAGGAGGTGTGGGTCTGTCATGTAAACATAAGGAGAGCTTCACTACCAGCTCTGTGTAGTACTACACACAGCAACAAGGGGACAAAACCACACTGACTGTTGAAGAAATACAGTTTGTACTCCCCAAAGTGCAGCAGCTGCTCCAATAGAGTACAAAAGAACACTGAGAATCTACATTTGTTAATCTTCACATTATAATCCTGGCAATCTGCCCGCCTTTATCAGCAGAGAACACACTCTGTCAGCACAGTAGATGTATCATAACAAAATCTTTGTTCTTACAAACTCTCTGGAATTTTAGCAGCATTGGGATTTCCCCCCCCCCCTTAAGTTGAATGAACAAAATATCATAAGGTCTCCATAGTATGTCTAGTCTTTTTGTTTGACAGTTAGGGAAATGCAGTAAATAGTGGATTTATAGTAGATTCCTGTAAACCATTGATAGGAACTGGTAGGTTTTTTTCTGAACTATTATGTTTATATGAACTAGTAAGAAATTTTGTTACCTTGAAGAAATGTATCTCCAGATTACCCAAAGCAAAATCTGATAGAATTTGTCCTATATAAAGAAAACAATACTTGTATTAAAACATTATTTGGTAACTTGTTAAATAGTTTTAGTTACAAATTTACTATAATAGTAACTCTTTATCAAATTGACTGTCTACTATAAATGTAGGATATTTTCAGTTTCCCCCTCCCCATCTCTCAGAGGGTCATTAGAAAGGATATCTCCCAGTATATTTTTTTGCCTTCCCAAACCAGAGATCTAAGACCAGTGGAAAAATTAGTCAAGCGTATGTCAGAAAGAGGTCCTACAGCTTAATAATCTTTTAGAATAATGTGCTATCTTTAGCGCAATTTATATAATCATGTAGCAATAGCCAGGGATCCAAATCAGGCAGTTGTCAAGACTGATCACATCGCTCAAAAGTTGAAATGGCAAGATCTTTTATAAGCCTTAAGTTTGATGTTTGGAATACAATTTAGAAGACCTAGCAGTCAGTAGTTATGAACTAATGCACACTTCAGATTATATATACCTGAAACTCTTTTAACTGTTTGGTTTGATAAAGAAGTGGCAGGTTAAAAATATTATGGCTTCTAAAAGAAGAAAAATTACAAGAAAAGCAGAGAGAATATGTAGATATTGGGTAAACATATAATTATGGATCAGATTAATTTTG
Organism: Cephalopterus ornatus; assembly: GCA_013396775.1. NCBI lineage: Eukaryota > Metazoa > Chordata > Aves > Passeriformes > Cotingidae > Cephalopterus > Cephalopterus ornatus. The sequence continues at coordinate 555,275 of VZRE01004548.1, forward strand.
CATGAGGTAATTATTAAATGTATATAGTATGTAATATGAAATCTCATTATATAGGGACGTGTTTCTTAAATGTGAAATTGAGATATCTGTTAAATTATTAAAGGATACTAATATATTGAAGTCAGCTGTGCAATGGTGTTTAGGCAACAAACCGCTGCAGTAGGTGCCAATTAAGTGCTGTCAAAAGACAGGTGACATTTTCTTGCTGTTTGTCAACAGCATTTGTTCAGAGGTTCAGTTACAGAGCTTGTATCACCTTACTCTCTTTTTACTGATGCTGACCTGCAATTTATAAATTAATTTCTAGGGTTTGGGGGTAATGAGGGGGGTTTTTTGCCATATCAGCAGTCGGAAGAACCCTACCATCAGAAAGCCTCCTTTTTCTTAAATTTCTTTCTAAAATCTATTATGCAGTGTTGGCTCCTTATTTTCTAATGTGTCTCCTAAGAACTCAAACAGTTTATTCCCTTCCTTTTTGGAGCAGCTCTTTTATGTGTGAGAAGGTAAATGTCACTCGTGTACTTTGTTTCCCGAACCTTATCCTCATTCCAGATGTCCTCCATTTGATGGCTGTCTTTCTTGACAGGTTGTGCTGAGACCTGGGCCCAGGATTCCAGCTGCCCTTGTCAAGGCCTGTAGGGCACGTGATGCTGGTGTGTTGTTTGCCAGCCGAGGCTGCAGGTGACACACGCCTGTGTGTCACCCCCTCTTTTGTGGCAGCGTGGCATTCACTGCCTGCTCCCGTTCAGGTGCTGGTGCTCTCTAACCTCAGATCATGTCTGCTCATCAGCAGTTTACTCAGGTGTTCTCTACTCTGATGCAAAAAGTTAATACAGACTTTTTTATGGCTCTTTTCTTCATCATATTAAGATTACCTTGAGACTGATTATACCATATATTGCTGAAACATGCTTTGATTTCCCTTCTTATGGGCATTCTGTGAGGGAATAAACATTTGTGAAATCTTCCTGGTGTATTACACAGAAGGAGTTGTGTAAATCCCACTGGTGTATTTCTGTGGCATTGTTCTGTGTAGGCTGCCAGCTTTTTGCGGAGCTCGATTCACTTCGAAGTGTGGACTTAAAAAACGGGTTAGAGTGAAACACAGGACCGAGGTTACATCCTAATGCATGGAAGGGAAACAATGGAACGGAATGTTGATGGAAAGAAAATTCGGTTCACAATTATGATTTTACCCTTTTTTTTTTTTTTAACTTTTTTCTTTTCCTTACCCCTCTTCTTACCTTCCCCACTCCCAAAAGCAAACCCAAACCTGTCCAATGATATTTAGAAGTTCACTGTAAAGACATGTTTTTGTATGTGAGGTTAAAAAAAATAATAATGTTCTGACTGCCCATAGAAAGATTGTAAATTAATGTAGTTCAGTATATCATTTTGTCAGGGAAGTCTTGTAACTTCCATGTTGCTGAATTCTTTGTGGCAAGGTAAATAATGGGTAAAGGATGAAATTATTCCAGCTCTTACTTTTAGCTTTTCTTCAGCAACACAAAGGAATACAGAGAAAACTCAACTTCTGTGGTTGGGAAGTAAACATGATGGTAATAAGGGAGTTGATGGATAAATATGTGTACATGCTAGCAAAGAACTGCTAGAGAGAAGCAAATCCTGATGCTAAAAGACCCCTTCAATTAATTTACTTACTGAATTTGCTCAGGTTTAGTATAGTATTTAGACAACAATGCCATCGCTCAAATTACTCCAGTGTCTTATAAGGTGTTGTGGTATCCCCAGATACTCTCCAGTACTTTTCTATTCTTTATTGTTAGAGAAAATACAATTCATAATTCTAATTAAGTCAGCACATGCATATGTATGAAAATTCTTATTTTTCCAGGTCAAAGCATTGGGGAAAAAAACCCCAATCCTCCCAAAGTACTATGTACTTTCAATAACAACAAAAATATTCATATGCCTCCAAGCATTAGAGGATAATTTATCTGGTTTTCCCAGAACATAGGGAAACTGAACTTACGTAACAGGCCACATGTACCTTGGTATTATTGGCTTGTACGGATTGTGGGGGAGGCAGAAGGATAATACAGCCTTGCTTGTTCTAACGAGATCTAATGTCTTAATGACTTAACACAATTATACTCTTATCATATGTAGGCCTGTAGTCTCAGTTGTTTTAGCTTCCTTTTCTTAAACAATTTTAAACCTCTCCTTTGCTAGAGAAGGTAATACCTTTCTGATTACTGTAGCTTGCCTTTTTTTTTTTTCCCATTTGAGATGGGCCCTTGTATTTCCATGTAGCTTATTTGATTCTCTTCTTACCCTCTGAAATTTAGAGGGAGAACTGATTACTCCTCTGATTCATCTTCTTCCTTAGCTACCTTTCCCCCAAGTATTACATTCTCTTTAAATCTGATGAGTTTGCCTTCCAGATCTTTGGTAAAAATTCGAAGAGATGGTGAGCTGGTAATTCATCTGTGTGGTGTTTCTCGAATTCATTGCTGATTCTATGCTCAGAGTTGCATTTTCAGCTTACTTGACTGGACTATAAATCAGTTTAATGTATCCAGCATTAAAAAGTCTCTTTAATCAGAGTGTATTAGTATCAAGTTAGATGCCTTGCACTCATAATAAGTCTTGCACTTTTCAGTTATATTTATAAATGAATTAAAAAAGTGGCTTATGTTCTGTTGGTTCATGTTTTAATTGGCATGTTTTAATTTTATATACAAATTAAGCTGCTTGTTGACTCTGAAATTATTTTGCTTGAGATTAAAATGAGGATATGGGGCATTAAAATTATTTGCATGGTCTGTTGGCTCTCCCAAAAAAAAAAAAATCCATTGTTTTATTTCTTCTAATCTTTTGGAATGTCCCCAGAGTTCTTAGAGTTACAGAAAGAATAGCTCAATGTGTACAGATTACTCCTCCTTAAATCCTTCTGTAGTTTTAAAACTATTTTATTTTGCTCTAGACTGAGATGAAGATGTAGGTTAAACATGAAATTGGCAGACTTGTAGATAATACAATGGCTATCAAAAAATAATATATTTTCCAGAAGACAGAATTAGAACTCTCTTTAAAAAAGTGAAACATACTACTAATATCGGCTTGCAGATCAATATGTTAACTCAGAATTGAGATGTTTCTTATCCTTAAACACAATGACTGTTCTCAGATGTTGAAGAAATGAGCTAAAAGTCAGCTTTTTAAGGCTGAAACCTTGGACAGCAGCACAAAAGACTGCCAGCACTTAGTGTCCTTTCAAGAGGTACCGCGTTCCCTGAGGTGATAATGGCATGTCTTTCCTGCCACTTACATCACTTTTTCCCTGTGGGAAGTTCTTGTTTTATATTTTCTCTTAGATAATATTCATCTTAGCTACCATCTTGATGATTAAATTAAAATCATGCAAGACTGCTTTCATATTAGTTTAAAATATTTTATATCTTGACTGTATTGTCACTTCTGTTGTCTTTTCCAAAATGTAGTCTTTTAGATGGTGGGTTGTGATTTTTTTCCTGGTAGTTATTTTATCTGGAAAAGTACCATTCTTCTAATATAACCACTGGCTAAATTTGCCTTTAAGTTTTCCTGAAGGCTGTTTGATTTTTTCATTCTTTGCATTGCTTCTGTACCTTTCCCAAATCTTCTTGGAAAAGAATTTAAAATACGATTTGAATTTGTGAGTTTAATCCTAGCCAAATGATGTTTTGTTTTTGTCCTTTGTTCCACTTAGGGCTGGCCTATATCTAACTTCTGGTTATTTATTTTGCAAATTCTTTCTTGTACAAGGTCTTGCAAGCATATTGGAGATAGCAGCTGGTCTAGAGGAGAGTCAGCCAAATTCACTCCTTGGACAAAGGGAAGGCTGAACTGCACACCAAATAGCTGGACTCTGATGAGCTTCCTTCCTGAGCCAGCACATACTGAGAATAGTTCAAGGAGGCCTCCAGAATGTAGGTCTGAGGAAGAATGTGAGAGATTAGAGGATTTAGAATGGGAACTGGATCTTTCAGAAGCCATAGTGATGTCAGAATGGGAAGAGAACTGAAGTTACTCAAGAGGCTGGAGCTCACAGTTCCTCAATCCACAAAGCTTCATTGGCATAGAGCAGCTTAACTTCTTTCCACTTTGCTCCTTTTTGTTACCAAAAGATAACCAGTGGCAAATGCTTGGAAGTGCTTCCTGAAAGTGCTTCAGTTGTACTGTTGAAAGGATGTCATCAGTCTGTGACAACCCCAATAAAGCAGACCTCCAGATCCATGTGTGGGCGTGGCGTGATAAAGCCTATTGCCAGGAATATCTATTTCCAGAATGGTGATAATTTTTTTTGCCTCCCACAGCATAACTCCCACCTCTCCTCCTCTGCTTCTTGCAACGACATCAGTGTACTGGTGCTTTACAGATTAAAATAATGCACTGCTGATCTGTTGGCAACTAGACGTGCCATTATCTCTTACTTTATTGTCATAATTTCTGAGGGCAAAACAATGGATTGTGATTAAAACTGGAAAATACTACACTAAAGAAAATTATGGATTACAATAATTGAACTTTTAAAATAGTATTACTTTTGTTCTTGCTGATCTGAAAAAGCATGTTACAATAGACTTACATATTTACAGAAACTGTTTTTGCAATCTTTTACATATTTCAGATGCCTTTTTAGAGGATGCAATTAGTTGCATTTGCATAAGCAGTTTGAACCTGATTACATATTGAAAGCTAATGAAGTTTTGAGGTGAAACTTGGAAGCTTAGTAGGTCACTTGTTTTTCCCTGAATTAGATTGTCATAAATGTTGTATGCAATAGATAGTGCTTAAGGTCGGGCTGCTTACTATTTAGTGAAATGTTTATTAAATTAATCAAATGCAGAATAAAATCTGGAGGCCAAGTGAGAAGACTAAAAAATCAGACCTATATATGTATAGATTAATTATTTATTTATGTGAAAGCATTGTTTATATCACCAAGCAACATATTTTATCATAATTATATTGCAGTATATTTCCAGATATGAGTACATTCACTACTAGACAGTACATTCATTATCAGTAATTAGGAGGGAGTTTAAATTATTTCATCCAGTGTCTTGTTGAAATAGCAGGGCATAGTGACAAGTTTTCATGTTGGATCAGGGTAATAGAAGAATAAAAAGGTCCCAAGTTTATAAATAGCTAAACAAGACTTGGTAGGTGAATGTCTGGTGTTTGTAACGGTTGATTGCTCTATAAAAATAATCTGTTTTAAAACCCCACAATTTGTTGTTACAGACACCAATATCTGTAGAAACTGAATTGGGGATATTATTTGTTTATTTTACTGTTTATTAAAAAAAAAGTTAAAAAAATTAGTGGCCAGAAAACACCAAAGTGGCATTTTCATTTGCAGTTTTGGAACTCTGACAAAAGCATGACGTTAGTCTCTAAATGTGAAAACCTGTCTCGTTCACATCTCAGAGGGATAATGCTGTTCGAACGACTGATTCATTCTGATTATTTAAGTCTTGTTGCAACATTATTTGCTCTGTGTATTCAAAGTACTCTGACATCTTATTCCTATGGGGGGTGTGTGTGTGTAAATGTATATATATAAACACACGTAAGAGTTCAGCCATCTGCAAGTAGGCAAATAAGACATTAGGAATGTAAAAAGGTTAAGACGAAGACAGCCTTCAAAATAATTTTTATAGTCTATCATTGATTTACCTAGAATTGCTGAAAGAATTTGTAGTTTCTGTGAAAAGGATCCCAGTATAGTCAGTTAGGGATTAATTCAGAAATTATTGTAAAGGTCGTGTTAATGAATGATTGAAGTATTTTTAATAGTATCCAAGTAAAACCTTTGAAGAATCATTATTATTATGCCTTTATTTTGAACTATTTCATGGTTATAGTTGAAGCTTTCTGGTAGACCAGTATGATCCAGTTGGCTGCCAGCCAGCCTGCAGCCTTTCTGCAGTGGATGTGGGAAACAGGTATCTGAACAGCCACCTCCATTCCAAGGGCTTCCTGCCGTGGCTGTGATGTCCTGGCACACAGCCTGATTTGCTGCTCTGGGGCCTGGCTGAAGGATGGAGCTGGGAGCACATTTCCTGTTGTGACTGCACATCCTGGGATGGGGAAAGGAGTGAGGGATGTTTATGTTCCTCCTGTCCATAGTAGCTGCTCTGGTTTAACCTCTCTGGGCTTGTTCATTGGATGTGCAAAACTGATTTTGTTTTGTCTGTTTGGTTTTTTTTTTTGGTATTAAAGAGCATTAAACAGCTGGTTTCTGCTCTGCAGAAGGCATGATCAAAATAAAGTGTTTTGGCTTTGATAATTCATTTTGAACTACCCGAACTGTATAGCAAGTGTTATTCCATATGCTTTTTGATGATTGGTATTTATTTTGCATCCAAGGGCAAAGGGGATGAATGGGAAGAGGTGCAGACACAATAGACAGCATGGGTACTAACATAAATGTTTCTATCAGTTAATGCAATTTTTTTTTATATTTTTGTCATTTTTCTTTGCAGCAATAGGAACATATGAAATTGTCTTATGACATGAAATTTACTTTATTTAAAGTGATGATTACAGCTGCATGTGTGATTGTTCTCCATTAATAATTATGAGATTGTGAAGTAGTTCTTCAATCATCTGAGATACCTCACTTCTGTACCTTTGTGTCTCTGTATCTTTCATCTCTTGTGGAATAATAAAACAATGCACTAAATTAATATATCCACTTCAGATGCATTATATACACTAGGTACACATTACTTTGGAAGATAAAATAACTGGAAGTTAAAATCCTCTGTTCAGGGAGAAACTATGTGTACATTCTCTTCTAGGCTCAGCATTTGTCTGGCCTGTGTTTGTTCTTGGGCCTCTGTAGTGCCTCTTGCCTTCCTTGGTATGTGTCCATATGTATCCAACACAGAACTTGAAAAAGACTTACAGTTCTTGAGTAATATGTTTCAAAATAGCAACTCTTCTGTGTTTGAAGATGAATAATTAACATTACTAGGCAATCCCTAAATTGTCTAAACTATGTTTCAAAGTACATTTTAATATATTGACAAATTTTCATCTTTAATATAGATTAGATTCTGCCCAGTCTTTCATATCTATAATGTGTACTGTAAGAATCTTCTTTGGCAAAATTGCGTACTGATTTGGATTTATCCCATGCTTAGATGATCAGGCAGACAGTGAAATGTGTACTGCCTGTTACCTGTGACCAATAAATGTGCTGAGAACTGTATACCAGCTTTTCAAAAAGTGTCCATGCCATCTGGTACTACTACAGTATTGATTTTTTTCATTTTCAAATACTACAGATTGACTTGCCTATGCAGACAGCCAGCTTTTTAGGTTTGATAAAATTTTCCTTTGGGTATTTTGCAGATACTGCCTTCAATTCTGAAGTTATATACTTGAAGCCAATGATTTTAAATTGATTGCTAAAACGGCCAGTAATGTGTCTCACGTGTAGTTCAGCCAAGTTTCTCTATAATCATCCTTTCCCATTTACGGATTATGGGATTTCTGAGTATGGATGCTTGAAAAGAAAGAACAGATGTCCGTTAATTTCTAAATGTAATAAGAAGGAGGTTTGGAAAAAACCCCAAACAAACCACAGACGTAAAACATGGAGCAAAATAAGGTTTTTTCTTAATTCAGAAATTAAGAAAAAATTGGGAAGCAACTATTTGTACTTTTCTTCGCTTTACTTAGTCTGATCAGAAAAAACATCAATTAAGTTCTTGCAGCAGTAGCTCTCCAGGGATTTTGGCCTGGCTTGATGTAATTCCTCTGCAGTACTTTGTGCTTACACTGCCTTTTTTTCCAGCTCTTCCAGAGAAAACTGTTTTCAGTTCCTTCAAATGTTCAACAGCCAAACTGCCCAGCGAAGATTTTTGTTCTGTGGTTTTAGGCTTTTGGCTGACAGAACAGTGTCACCAATTAATCAAACTGCCTGAGTCTTGCGCAGGGCCTGCACTGATCCTTCCATGGCGCTGCTGGTGGGACTTCGTGTTTTACAGCTGGTGGTCCCTGAATCGGTCATTTAAGGACAGCTATCAAATACTTTCCTGTTCCTTCTCTCCCTTCATGTTCCCAATTAACTAGGTGATTTAATAGTTAACGTTCATATGTGGGAGTGGGTCACTGCTTTTGCCAAAGGAAAGATTTTATCATTGTGGGAAGGGCTTGCGTGATTTCTGGACAGCATGCACTGACATACCTTGTGCTTGTAGCAGAGGTTTCAAATAATACTATTGCTGTTAACTGCTATTCTTGGAAGCACAGAAAATACTTAAAAGCTAGTAATTGCCATCTTAAGTAATTATTTTGAAAATGAAAGAAGTTACCAGTTTTCCTGTTTCGGTATTGTGATTTTCTGTTCTGCTGCTTTGTGTTTTGTTTCGTTTATCACCATGCCCTCTTTACTTAGTTTGTCTTAGTTGTGGAGAGAAGGAGGAGTGATGTTTTGCCAAAGAAAATAGTTGTTTACTACAATGTGAGTAGGCTACTGCTGCAGCTGACTTTACTGTTTCGAGAGCTACTAATTAAGCAACATCTCCTGGAATAATAACATTATAAACCAACTGAGGACACGATCATGTGTTTTGTTGTTTTAATCCTTAAACAGACTTATGAACTGGCTGTTATTCCATTACCAAAGAGAGGTGGAAGATAAGACTTTCTAATTCATTTTCGTGCTCTGAAAAGTATCAGTTTACAAACAAATACTTGTGAAAGATGAGAATGGTCATTGTTGTACCTTGGCTGTCCATTCACAGTGGGCTCTAGTTCACAGTGGGCTCCTGCTCTATCTTAATTCTTTGGGTAAAACATTGTAGTCTTTTCTATGGATAGGAAAGAAGCTAACTAACCATTTTGTTTTTCAAAAGAAAGTTTTCTTGAAGCAAATGTTCTTCCTGAAGATGGTGTCATATTAATCATGCCTTTACCAAAGTAACTTCTAAGAAAGGCTTTAGTTACTATTTCACTGATCTCCCCATTTTTGTGACAAGCTGAGAGAAAGACAATCCATTGCCTTACTAGTATGCTGCTTAATTTCCAGATTATTTTTTAAGTGAAGAGATTGTTGACAGGAGCAGTCCATACTGTAGGTATCCTGTCCTCAGCACAACCCTTTTCTGTCTGAAAACCTGCTCCTGCTGCTCTGCAGCAGTTCCTGATGCAGGCAGAGCCTGTGTCTGATCCTGTGCTCAGCAGAAGCTTATGGTGGTGGAGACTGCTGCCAGATGTCCTGCAAAAATCTACAGCAGTAGATGAAGTGGACATGCTCGGGTGCAAGTAATCTATTAAAAAGGATTATTGGTACAGCAGGATCACTGTGAAGGCACACAGATTGCTCTTTTTAAAGTATATTCCTGAGTGCAGAGTTGATTTGGAAGATGAAAAAAACAGATCATAAAGTTTACAGTAAAGTAACTATTTTATGCCTGTGAGTTCGTATGTAAGAGTCTTTCTCTGAAGAACCCACACTTTACTTCAGAGGTTCAAAATCTGTCTTAAAGCTTGATGTTTAGTCCAGATTAACCAACCAAGCGGAAAGGCTTTTGAATATGCTTGTCAAAACAACCATAATGCACCTTTCCCACTTGTGCTGTAACATCACTGTGGACCACTGTTGTGGCTGGCCTGTCATAATCCTTTAATAAGTAGATGAAAAAATGTTGGTCAGCTGTCTGATTTAGTAATGCTGTTAGTCAGCAGCTTGTCACTTACAAGGTTTTACTACATTAACAGCCATAAAGAAACAGATTTCTTGCGATCGCTATAATTTTCTGTGTCTGTTTTGATTATTTAACACTGCTGATAGAGTTCATTTAAGTAAGACACTGGGAAATTTCTTTTGACCTTGGTTATTTTAGAAGAAAATGTTTGATGGGGTCAATTTCCCTCCTATGTCTTACTGTGCTGTGTTATGGTCTATAAATGTGATATTCCTATAAACCTTTGAAAAAAAGGTAGAGTAACTCCTATTCTTAATGTAATTGCTATTATTGTAAGGAGTGTGATGACATTATTTCTCTGCCCTTCTATGGTTAATAAAGAAACAGCGAGGAAATTATCAGGAGGCTGTTCATATGCAAATGGGGAAGATTTCATATTATGCTTTCATAATAAAATTGAAACTAGTTTTCCTCTTTTTGAAGATAGTATGTTGAAATGATCATATATATTCTGATTTCTTGATCCAGTATTTTGCTAGATCAACAACACAGAAAGCTAACCCGAAGAAAGTTTCTCATGTTTCTTACCTAAAAATAGATTTTTGTATATCAGCAGTTAACCAAAAATCGCAGAAACTTTTCATAGGTTCTTGAGCAGCAGCTTAATAAAATTATGGTGACATTTGACATGTGATGGGATGAAGTTGTCCCTAGGTCTTAGATGCTTACATTTCAGGGGCAGTAGCTTCAACACTACATTTATTTGTTTTATCCAAGATGCTAAATGATACATGTCTCCTCCACATGTGGTAAAAATACAAATTTGGACCAAAAAGGATGATCACTCTCAGAAACAAATATGAGTCTTGCAACAAAACACCCCAAATCTCGTGTTTATAATTAAAAGTTAATCTTCAAATGCCTTCCCTGAGAATTTACGTCTGTATTTCCAGTTTGGTATTTTGGCAAGTGTCTCACATGAGTTCCAGCTGGGAGGCACATTTCCTGAGGAAACTGAGTAGAATGTAGGCGTTAAAAACATAGCCTGGAAGGCCAGTCCCAGAACTGTGTGGAATTTAGTTCAAGGTTTCCATCGATAACTAGGCCTTACTTTGATCTTCTTTTGGTTTGAGAAATGAGGGAAAAACCCACAGCTAACTTTATCTCTCCTCTTGTAGGAAAGCATATTATATCACTTACCTGAGCTACAAAAGCTGCCATTCAAAAACACCTATCAATATTTAACTGTCAAATGTGGTAACGAGAAGTCTGTGTTGTAAAGTTTCAGAACTGGTCTGCTCTGATGGTGCCACCAGCAAGTGGCTCTGGGGGGCTTTGCCAGTGGCACTGGCAGCATGCTGAGGCACAGTGCCAGGTGAAGTCCTGCACTGGAGAAGACGTGCCTCTTTTTCCTTCTCCACTCTCATCTCCGTGAATTAGTATCCCAGCCCTACGTATATATTTTATTTTGGGACCTCTGCCCCTTTTTCTCTTCGCCTTTCTAACTTTCTCTCTTATGTGCTTTAGCACGTCACCCAAACATGAACTCTTCACCTGTAATTCTGTAGAAATCTGGCCTGTCTTGTCCCTGCTCCTCCTTTTCCATGAGGAAGTGGTAGTTCTGCAGCACTCAGTTCCTTCAGCAGATGTTCTGAGGTGAACATGCTTTGATACTCTCTGGTGATAACTGCCTCTGCAGGTGTCTTAGCTAAGCTGCTAGAGAAGTTAAACCAGTGCTTTTGATGTCATTACTATGCAGGTATGAATGAGTCAGGAAGAAGGAACTACTTTTTATTTATATATGGGTAAGACAAAAACTTGTTTTTCTTTTTCCCATTCCTGTGTCATTCCTGTGTTCTTCAAAGAGTGGTGAAGCTTGTAGTGACAAAAGAAATTCAGATGGTATTTTATATAATTACTGCTTGTTCTTGGTTTAAATATCCAGCACATGAGAGCAAGCAGACAGTACATATAAGTAATATTTGTAAGAGATTTTTGCTTTTGGTTTATCTGGTCGGTATTTGACAGTATGATCTGGAAAAATCCTGAATTATCTGCAAAAACTAAATCCTCTGGGAAATCTGAGGCTCTTGCTATTTACTTGTCTAAATGTGTATAACTGTCTTGTTATCAGTTATCCTGCATTAATTTCTTGGTTTATTTTAATCTATTCAACTGCAAGTGTTTTGTTTTTTGAAACATGGAGTATTTAGCATAAAGACACTGAAGGGCCTTTGTGGTTTTTAGCATTAGGCACTTGATTCTTCCAGTAAATAAGATACAGGCAACTTGTAGTTGTTAAGTATATTTAAAAAAAAAATTGAAGTAGGTTGTGTGAAACTATAAAATATGACAAAAATTAAAATAATGTGGTGAACATCATTTGCTGGTTCCTGATTCCAGTGCGTGTTGTGCAGGTATTTTGTTTCACTGTGACCTGGAGTAGGTCAAGGTCTCACGTGGTTACATGATCCAGAAAGAATCTGGGAATCTCTGTTAGGTATTTAATCTCTGTTAGGTATTTAGTTAGGATTGAGTTAGTACATCAAATTAAGTTCCCTAACAAGCATAACGAAGAAACCTTAGGTAGAACTCAAAAGTGCTATCAAAATGCTTAACTGGGCAAGTATCTGTACTTAACAAATCCTTTTTATAGAAGTGAATTACATTTCCTGTGTCAGCTGTGTATAATCAGTCAAATAATGCATTTTTAACATTTATATTCATAAAAGAGATTGCTAAATTTAAAAAATTAACCAAATACAGAAAGCTATAAAAATACTGAAGGTAAAAACCATTCCCTCTACCTTGCAGAACCTGCCTCGATGTGCTTAGCATGACTCAGTAATGCCTGTTTTTGATGAATAAGCATCTTATCAGAGTCAAGCACTTGTTCTCATGACAGTGCAGCGAGGAGGTAATTCCTCACGATCATTCACTTGCAGGACAAGACTAACTAGACAACTGGGGTTATTTTTAGGATTACACTTAGGTGTAAGTTCTGTGTGAGGCTAGAGAAGAACTGCATCTAAAAACATCAAACAGAGCAGAACTGACTACTTCAGACTGCTCCATTTCGTTGATTGAAATATTTTAGAATTTGGTTCCCTTGTAGTATCAGAATATTCTTCAGTTTGCTGTATAAATGATGGTGAAATTTGTAATAGTTATCACCTATTGGCGCTGCTCATGAATTCTTTCCTCACCTGCTGCAGTATCAAGCCTTGGTCTATGCCTTCCCTGAGCTGGAATTCTGCAATTTTCCACTCCTAGTTAAGACTTGGAATTTAGATGAGATCTCATTATGCTAACAGATTCATTGGAGATTTGGGTTATCTGGAGGAGGGTCTCTGGGAAAGGGAGTCTGGAGGCTGAAGCTGCTCAACCTTCTCAAACTGTGCTGTGCACACAATCTGCAAGGGAGCGGGATTCAGAGATGTGGGTTAGAGTAGTACGGAAGGGGTTTAATCCCTGTGTGTTTAATCCCTTACTTGCCTATGTTACTATGTGTCTTCTACTCTGGATATCAGCAACTCTGTTTTTACGTGTCTTTTCTCCCTAAATACGTCCTATACTGGTTATTCCATATATATTCTTGATAATCAGAGTAAGTTTCATCAAACCATTGGAATCACTGTTTTTTACTGTTGTATGAGAAGTATCTGAACCTCTGTTTTCAGAAGATAGGAATGGTTAGTTACATGCATAACTACTGATGCAATGGTGATATAAAAATTATCCCAGCCAAATGTAGAGAGCTGATCTCATCTGCTCTTTGCTCAAGTGCCTAATCTAGTCTAGGCAAAATCTTTAGGGAATTTAGCTAGAAATATATGTATTTGTTGTGCAAGTGGTAACTACAGTGTAAAGATTCTTTTTTTCTAAATATGACCAAATTGCTTCACAAAATTCTTGCAAAAAAATTCTTGAAGCACAACCAACTTGAGTAAGAAATATGTTTGTTTACAAAAGCCATATTCTGTCAAAGATCAAATCTTTTGTCCAAAACATAGTGAGATTAGGGGACTTTTATTTTTAGCACGAGGGTAATGATTAGATCCTCTTTTTCTTTCTGCCTCTTTCTTCAAGCGCAGTAGTGGGAAATGGGTTTGTCTTTGTTTTTCTTAAAGAGGCAGGTCATAAGAGAACTCCTGACCTGAATATCATTTAATGGAATATGAGAAATATCCTTAGTAGTAGGTAACAACATGGGAGCTGTCTGTAATTTGCGATATTTATGCCTAAGTATCTGTGTGTACAGTATCATATGCACCTTTTGCTTAGTATGCTTTTAATGAAGTTGTTTTCAGTTCTTCAAGGGACATGAAGCAAGCTCTGTAATCAAACGTTAGGCAGACAGGGAGGGCATTAGCAGTCATGCTCAGAATAATTTTTCTTCTACAGTTCAGTAAGCTTCTTATTGAAGTATTCAGCAGTAGAATGAAAAGCTGTGGAACCTACATTACAGGGCAGAAACTAACTAGTAATTACATGAGATTGTTAAGATTAGTAAGTTAAAACTCTTGTGCTCTGTGCGGGCTGTAGCTGGGCAAGACAAAACCACATTTGTGTCTTAGAAAACAAAATACTCTAGGAATCCAAGGTTTTGTGCTTTTTTAATATATCGTAGTGTTCTATTTAAGACTTTAGTGCTTTGCACCGTTGTAGTGAAATGATCAAAGAATGAAAAGATATTTTGAACTGGCTTAAACCAAGCCTCTGCATAACACTTCTGTGAAAAGTGTATTACTTCTTGTGTTGTTCACTGCTGCTGCGTTGATCTTATTTGTTGGTTGGGTTTTTTTAAAGATATTTCTCTATGAAGCCATAAGAGCGTCCAAAGGAGGTCAATGAAGATGGTGGAGGACCTTGAGGGGAAGCTGTGTGAGGAGTGGCTGGGATCACTTGGTCCGTTCAGCCTGGAGGAGACTGAGGGGAGACCTCATCGCAGTTACAACTTCCTTGTGAGGGGCAGAGGAGGGACAGGCACTGATCTCATCTCTGTGGTGACCAGTGACAGGACCTGAGGGAATGGCCTGAAGTTGTGTCTGGGGAGGTTTAGGTTGGATCTTGGCAAGAGGTTCCTTGCCCAGAGGGTGGTTGGGTGCTGGAACAGCCTCCCCAGGGACCAAGCACCGAGCCTGACAGAGTCCAGGGAGTGTTTGGATGATCCTCTTGGTCCTGTGCAGGGCCAGGAGTTAACTTGATGATCCTTGTGGATCCCTTCCAACTCATCATATTCTGTGATTCTGTTATGTTTATTCATGTGTGCCTTGCTGCAATTCTGGATGTGGGAGGTATGTGACAGCATGACATCCTGCCTGGGTTTCTATGCTGTGTATCAAAACGCTGCCATCTCAGAGGAAATATCAGCATTTAACATATTGTCTTGATACCGGTCATCAGCAGCTCCTGGGGACTTCCTTTCGGCATTGTGTTACAGGCTTGTCTGGAGAAAGAGGACATTGCTGAGTAGTGATCCTAGGTCCTGCCCACCTTAGAGTGATTTCTGTTTCTCCCTCAGATAGGAAAAGTTGCTTCCATGTGTAATTTACTCATAATTGCAGATTCAACTAGTAAAAGTGAACTCTCCCACTTGATTTTTTTTAGCTGTACCTAAAATATGTTGTTCAGTGGGAAAGGCAAATCAATAGAATTTCTTAAAAATTGGGGTTTTTTAGAGAACTTCAGCACTTATGCTGTCAAAACCTGTATTTGGAACAGTAGGACACTATTTTTGTAGTGCAGTTTTTAGTTTACTCTTTCTCATTGAGCATAGTGGATCAGGAGATGTAAAAGAATGCAGCTTGTCTTACTATTTACAGAATAAGTGGAAGAAAACCAGTAGAGCTCTATATGGAATTAAATAGTTTTCTCATTTTTTCTGTACCTCCTTTTAAAAAGAACCCAAACAAACCAAACTGAAAAACAACTATTTCAGATACCAGTTATCCTGTGTGTTTATTTAGTTGCTTGCAATTTTCTGGGGGAATAAATCCATATATGTTACTAGTTTTAAATATTTTTGTTAGTAAGAGAACAAAAGCTTGATTTTTGCTAACTGAAGAAAAAAATAGCAATTTTGTTGTTTGTTTCTCAGGAGAGTATTCATTCTTCTTTTTATTATTTAATGTTTTTAAAAAATATTCTGAGTGTCTTGCCTGGATTCTAAAGAATTGTTTTGAGACCGAAGATGCTTGTATTTGATTGTTTGTGTAAAATAAACTTTGTGACATTAATCTAGTCAGTGTGGATAAAAGTTTATTACACTTAGTTTTGATAGTACAAAGTGTTATCTAAGGTCATTCCCTTCATTGTTCCCTCTGTTTGCTTAACTAGTTTGCAGTTCATTAATGATTTGCTAGAAATATTAAAAATGTGACTCAACTAACTAAATGTAAATAATTAAATTTTCCTAATGTATTTATAATGTATTGAGCATATTGGCAGTTTAAGCAGCACTTCAGTGGCATTCTCTCTCCATTGGCAATCCACTTTATAGTCATGATCAAGTTTTCCAGAGAAGCTGATGATCCAGTATGGGAGGTGAAGGCTACTAAATTCCTCTGGGAGAGTTTCCAGGGATGGCTTTTCTTGCAGGCCAGTCTCTAAGCACAGACGTCGTACCCAGTGAACTAGTCACAGATCAACAGCTGGGGAAGAAGATGCTGCTTCCACACCCGCTTGCAACTTCCTTGGTTGTCAGACCTCACGTGCAAGGCAGTGTCCTCCTGCAGGCAGGGGATGAAAACAATCTCCTCCTGCAGCAGGCGATGTGAGCAGTTCTGGATCAGCACAGGTGACTCCCAGCACACTTCTTGCAGTAGCACTTCATAGGAGGCCACTCTTACGTTTGACTGGAAAACACGATCTTTTTGCACCACCTCCTCCTAAAAGGCAAATCCAGCATTTTCTTGCTGTTTTAATTACATCTCCATTTCATCTCCTGGGGAGGTTCTGAAAACAGCACAAGGTTTAAAGCCAGGAGCCATTCAGACTAGGTAAGAAAAATGTAGCAAGGAAATATTATTAGATCAATGACCCCTGGATGTCAGAGATGATCCAAATCCTCCCTGCTTTCTTGTGTACTACATGTGCTAAACTACCCTTCTGCAGTCTGAGCTGGAAACTCCTGCCAGAATTGCATGGACTTCTATGTCCCGGGCTCTGCAGTCCCTCACAACATTCTGGGGGACTGTACTAGTAGTTAAGGACTTGAACTTTTCTCTGCATTGCTGGGCCAACAAAGGAGTGGCTTGTGCATCCCTGGATAGCATTGCTGCGTTGCCCACTGGAGTGCAGGCTCCTCGGGAGGCTGGATATGGGCAATGCTCTTTTCCTTCTTGAATACTTTGAGTGGCAAGAATTCAGGTCCCCGGCACTTTCCTTTGTTCCCTTAAGAGCTTGTGTCAGCATTTGTTCATAAAGGTCTGTAAGTAAATTCATAAGGCACAAAAATGGTGGTGGAAGGAATTTAATCTGAATGAGTCCATCAGTGGTGTCAGGAGTGAGGAGATGCTGGTTCCCAGCCTGGCTGCACGGCTGCTGCTGGGAGCACAGATGGAGTCTGGGGCAGACAGGGCTCTCAGGTCACATCCAGGGTCCAAGGAGAATAAGCTCATCCCAGGAAATTTGGCTGTCAGGAACAGTTTTGTGAATGTCTTTAGTAGATAAAGTGAGCGCAGTTTGCCTTTTTTTTTTTCCGACTGCATTAAAAAATGTGTATGTGCTGCTGCCTACTTCTGAGGTCAGCAACATCACTTTCATTGGTGAGACAAACACTAAGGGCAGCATGAAGTCTGGATCTGTTCATTTCCTGCTGGAAATTCTGGAGTAAATGATGTGCATGAACTACCTTGGCTGTGATGATTAGATAGCATATTGCTGTGTGACTCATGTTGTTCGCTGCTGTTACCATGGCTGTCACAGCTACCTTGTGAGATGTTTACATGAATATTTTTTATAGCATTGAAGTGATGGTGTTAGCAAGTGTTGGGGATTTTTGTTTGCATTGTGAGCTGTGTTTAAAGTCAATGTTTTAAAAAATACTGTCTTTGGAAATTGTTCTGATCCATGGGAAATCTTGCTCAATACTTAGAAAACTGTTTCTGCTTTTGTTATCATGAAGACGAAGGAAATCTGTTTAGCTCTAGGCACTGTCTCCAGAAACCGCAATCATTTTGTTATTCAATCACAAGAATATAATGTAAATCCTGGTTGTCATCCTCTTTTTTTTTGTTATTGCTGTGTTTGGGGTTTTTGTTGGGTTTTTTTGGGGGCGAGGAGGGGGAGTTGTTTGTTTAAGTAGTTTGCACTGTGAAATAGCCATTGTCTTTCAATACATAACACCAGGAGAAATGTACCTCATCTTTTACAAGAAGCTATGTTTTGTTTGTCAGTACAGGCTTGTTTTAAACCTAGTTGAGCTTATATAGCTGCATCTGCATAACATAATTAATATACTAGAAGAAAATATATTTTTCTACCATGTTGGGGGTTTTGCTAAAGATTAGTATAATCCTGTCTTCTTCCTGGATTATGAATTTAAATACAGATAAACTTGCACATATTAATGCAGCATTTTCGTGATGATGAAGGTTGTTCAGCATGCAGCCTCAGCTTTTATTTCCAGTGCAAATAACATGGATCGGGCACGTGGGGTTGTTTTTCCTACAGTGACAAATTTAAAAGATCTCTTTAGCTCTGTTAAAAGTGATGTGATGTTTGAATCATTAAATTTGCTTATTCTTTTCATTTTCAGTTCTAAGTTTCGTGTTAATTTTCTTACTGTAGTGATTTTAATTTGAAATTTAATTCATGTTGTCAAATCTGTTACGTTTGTTTTCATTTAACGAAAGCTGACAACCAGACAGAAAACTATAGTTTGGGTTTTTTCATGTATGTGGCTGTGTTCACAAGCAATACATAAGAAAGTCTTTTGATTTGCAAGCTAATTAGGTATTGCTGCTTCTCGTCGCAGAGTGCTCACTTGGCCATGATTGATACCCTCATGATGGCGTATACTGTGGAGATGGTCAGCGTTGAGAAAGTGATTGCCTGCACTCAGCAGTATTCAACCTTCCTCCAAGCTACAGATGTACCTTATGATATTGAGGATGCTGTCATGTACTGGATAAACAAGGTATGAGTTCTGGAAAGGCAAGCTGACTTTCTTTGTAGCCTATGTGATTCGATTAGGGATGAGAGGGCAGGATATGTGTGTATGTAGGTGTAGAAGGACTGTCTGATGCAGACTGTTCCTTTATCCTGTTTGTGGATAATAAAAAAGTTTGCAGAAATAAGTTAAGCATGTTGTGTGAACCAAATAAATGGGAAAGATAACTAAATACTGTAATATACATTACATATGACATCTTAGCAGTCACTGTCATGTCGAGGTGCCATGATGGCCGCTTGAGGGTCTCTTTCTGGCTCTTTAGAAGTTGTCATCTCATTGTGTAACCTGAACCCAAAGGTATTCTGTTTGTGTTTGAACACATCTCGCTTGAAGTGATCTACCTTCACTGCATAATCAAATCAAGTAACAAGGATACACCGTTAATCAAATGTGATCGAGCATAATAAAGGGCAAGGTAGTTCATACAGTGTAAAGCTAACAAGTAGAGACCCTAGACTGCATCTGAGACTGACATTGGCTGATTTTGCTTTGGGGATTTAGTCTGAAATAGTTGTTTTCTCTTTTTAGTTAACTCTGTGGTCATGATTTTTTTGACCTTTTGAAAACTTGTAGTTTCTATGACTTGTTTCTTAGACAACTGAATGAACTGTTTTGTCTCTAGGTAAATGAACATTTGAAAGACATCATGGAACAGGAACAAAAACTAAAAGAGCATCACAGTGCAGAATCTGCAGGAGGTCAAAAGGTAGGTGTAGGAGTTAAGATATTTTAAACTAGAATAAGCATTTATCTGTAAACAAAAACTACTTGCATATGGTATGTAAATATACATTTGCAGACATTGAACTTTTAACTGCTTGTTAAAGAAATAAAACTTGTAGTATTCATTTTATTAATTTTATCATTTTCATTAAAATACCCATTTAAAAGTAAAAGTAATAGAATTGCACTTTTTATTCCCAGTTGTTCCTTTTGACAAATAAATCTTTGATAGTGGGGAAACATCTGTTACGTTAGTGATAAAGAATTTGTTAAGGTTAATGAATACTTCTGAATGAATTAGAACTGCAGTCGGATCTGATATGCAAAAAATAGCACGTTTTATTCATGGTTTTAAATGATTTTTTTCCTTGTGTATTGTCTGAATCTCAAATGAGAGATCTGTGTGTAACATCATGGGGAGCATTGCTCTGGCTACTATCCAAAATACTGGTTGATTACAGGTTTTATTATATATACAATAAAAACAGATTATGTTTGATTCCCTTTCCTAACAGGATTTTTTTCTTTTGTTTGTGGGGCTCAGTTAATTAAGTAGCATTATATACCCACCCAAATACAGACGGATAGCATATACTTCCAGAGTATGTAAAATTGCTTGCTTCTGAACAAGATCATTTATCCTACTGAGATATAATTATTATTGGGGAATTGGTAATCAGTTTGAACACCCTTTGGTATTATCCCTGCACTTGGATGCAGAACAGATTTCTGAGCTACTCCAGGGCTGTAATCCTTGTTCTTCTCCTGGTCTGTTGTCATGTAAGCTGCTGTCTCGTTTTCAATGCTGCTCTGAAGGAGTTGTGGGTTACCAGGCCGGATTAGATGTTCAGCTTCAAAAAACATGAATGTACTGAATATCCTTGAATTTGTGGGGTTTTTTTAAATGTAAGGAATGATGATGAAGGCTAATTAGGATGTGACTCAGCAAAAGAAAATGGTGGGTTTTGCAATAGTAGTGTGACTGATGCACATACCCTGATATGGAAAATTTAAGCTGTGTTCAATAGTAATGGTAGATTAGAAATCTGGAAAATAAGATGTCCTTGCTAAGTTCATTTCTCAAATTCAGATAAAACAAAGCAAACAGAGGGCAGGGAAATAATTTTGTGTACCTCTGTGCTTTAACGTTTCCTCTTTTTCCTGAAAATAATAGTAGGAAGTTTTATGTGGTTTTTAGGTCACTTGGAAAGATGAGAATAATTTTTAAAATGAGTCATAATATGACAAACAAATATATATAAAAAAGAAGATTGTTACCAGAGCAATGCCATAAAATTATCTATATTTGTATTATCTAAATTTGTATTATTTTCACTTATATTATAGTTTGCATTTTATATTAGGATTAAAATGATGAAATTTTTAGCTTATAGTTTATTTTAAACGTCAGCATTCTTGAATCAATTGTTGAAAAACCTGTATGGTCTGTAACTCTGATCCTATAAATGGATTCAGTGGACTAACACATTTACATAAAGATGGTATATATTGTGAAGCTGTAACACAATAAGAGCCCAGTTCTGTTGGCCAAGGTACAAATGCATTTGCAAAAAAGTAAAATCATGCAACAGTTGCCATATCATGAAAAAAAATGTCTATTTAAGGCCTTCTATTCTGTACACTAAATTTTTGATGCTATTATCCCAGGTACATGTTATATTCTTTCCCTGACTGGGGGATTCAGCTGCATAAATTACTTAATTAAGTAAGATATTCCATGCTAGGGGGTTGTGTTAACATTCAGATGATTTAACTCCACGTTTTCTTTGAGAAACAGTGATCTGTTCAACTGATGACTAATTTACCATGAAATCTCAGCTATTCTTTTTGTTATGATGGCTTTACAAGGCAAACTAATGGAGATGCATTGGATGGGTCAAATGCATCAAATCAAGTCGGTCAGAATTTCTCATGGGAGGCTCTGTTAAATTATCAGGTGGCTCCTGTCAAGCATCTCCTAGTATTCATTTCCTGATACCCAGGTGTTTTACCCTGATTATCTATCTCCATATTGCATCAGTCCATGCATTTCTTTTTTAAGAGTTCAGAATCAATGATGGCATTGACCTTCCAACCTGTACTCAAAAAGGCTGTGACATAAATGTAGCTAAACTCCTGTACCAGGTTGGGTTATTGCAGAAATATCTTTTCATTTCATGCTGCTCTGGGTTTAGCTATTAGTATCAGTAGATGTTCTTAGATTAAAAAAAGGGGGAGAATTAAATTCTGCCTTTGCTTTAACTAAAGCAATACAACATGCTTTTCCATTTTAATGAAAAAATTGAATTATACTTCTGTATATTAATTTAACATTTTTATACTCATATTACAGTTGTAGCTTAGTAGCTGAGTTCAATTGTTTTATTTTCTTCCTTTGATTTTTTTTTTTTTTTTAAACTTCTAATTGCTGCTTCTATTCTTACCTTAAAACTTAGCATGAAGGGGAACTGGAATGTTCCATTGTGCAGCTTTTCTGTCTTCCACCATCCTTTTCAGGTTGGGGCTTTGTTATGTAATTTAAGTTCTCTGTGTTATCAACACAATTGTCAGTTCAAAAGGTGATAATTCCATTCTAAAATTTAAGAAACTTTGCAATCTCCCTTCTGATCTAGACAAACACCTTTGGATGTTTGAGTGGTTTAAGTTACGAATGTGCCTTCTGCTGATTAAAGAGATGGCCAAACAAACTTGGGAAGAATAGATCATTCTAGTCATTAGGGAAAGCTTTCCTTTAGTTTTATTTTCTGGCCAAGAAGCAGTAAAACCAGGTACCTAAAAGGTGAAATAAAGCTAACAAATAGACTTGTCAATAATTTCATCATTTCCTACTGTGATAAATTCATAATCATTTGTGAAAAATAATTTCAGTGTAACCCTTAAGTCTACCAAATTAGTGCCTTACTGTTTTGTTACAAATCTGTAGTGAACGTTTTTGCAGTAAACAATAAATCTCTACGTTTCTAAAAGTTTTAAGCGTCATATAAACAGATTAGTAGATAATACAACTGATAAGATATACCTATTTTCTATTTCTGGATGGATAAAAACAGTGCTAACACATTATGAGGTTGCTTTTGTTTTCTTTCACTTAATTCTGCTACTGCCTGTCTGTAGAAGATGAGAGGAAGGAGTATGTATGATTTTAAGTTCCAGGTAGTCTTCTGGATATTGATCAGCTGGTGATTTGTGGTAACCTCATCCGTTTCTGGTAGAGTCTCTACATCTTTTTTCACAACTAGGATTTCAAGTTTTGTAGTACATAGCTTTGGTTTTCAGGCTTCCACTGAATAATATGTAGTGACTGTACAGTTGCACTGGTTAAACTACTGATTTTCCATGTAGTTGGAGCTTTCTCAAAAACCTGTTGTTTTTCCATCTGCTTCTGTGATTTAGACCAAATCAGTCTTAACAGATTTAAGACCAGTAAATGCAAATTCTGTGAGAGAAACAAATGTAAAAGTATTCATCAAGTACCTGTATTCTTCAAAAGTTTTTTTTTAAATTAGTTTAAACAGTGCGACTTTCTGCGTGAAGGTAAAACACTAACGCCGTAGTTCCAGTTTAATGTTTCATAAATCCACACTGCTAGCAAAAGCTAACCTGTCAAGAAGAAAAATTTGCAGCAGAATCAGCTTCTTGATTAATGCACAGCTGCATGAACACAAATGATGGTGCAAGGAAGATGGCAGAAACAAATATTTAATGAAAGGCAGGACTGCCATGTTTTGGCACCACATAGGATGAATTCAATTTATCATAGTCACATTTAAAACCTTCTTAGGGGGGATAAAAAAGTCTCCTTGTAAAGAAGACTTTTTGTCCTTTCACTTCTTGTTTTGTTTTGTGGGGGATTTTTTGGGGGGTTTTGTTGTTGTTGTTTTAAACATTGGGAGAAGTCAGCCAGGATTCTCTGTTTAGGTTGTTTTCTAGGGACTGGATTTTATGAAGTTCCAGGGGAAAAGTTTATTTTTGCTGATCGAAAGCGACAGTTCAACACCCACTGAATTCCTGTTATGTTGTCCAAGAGATTTCAGCTTTTCTTTATCTCTTTTCCTTTAAGTGGCTTTACAAAGTGTATATTTATAAATCTTATGGTAATTTTGAATTTAAATTTGATTATCTCAGGTCTTTCACCCCTTTGAATCAGTCATCTCAACCATAATTTCAACCAAGTGGATAAATAAAAATATATATTGGATTTCTAGTTTTGAGTTCAGTTACTGTTCCAGAGAGCTAGTCTTGGGAATTGAAACAAATGTGTGCTTTTTTGCAAAGAGTAATTCTTCAGCCTATCATTAAACAGATGTTGGTGGCCTTTTTTAGTCCAAGTCTGAAATACACTTCACCTTGATAAATCCAAGAAGAATGTTCCTATCAGAGTTAAGCAGAATAATAGGCAGCCAAGGTCTGTTCTCAGTCAATTTATCTAAAACCTTGTTTTACGATATGTTTTAGAATTCCTGATTGCAGTTGAAAATTAAGATTATTTGTTTTCAAATTCACATATTTTCCCATACTTTGACTGTATTTCAGTGATATACAGAGATACTGAACCCTATGGAAAGTGCTTTAGTTGGGTGTGACAGAAATGTCCAGAGCCACACGTGAACATGCATCTTGTAGTTAATTTCTTTCTAAGTGCCTTTGGGATTCTCCACTGCAACAATCCAGTTAAATGGAGGAGAAGAATATTGAAAATAGCTCTGCTACTAATGGACACCTTTTAGTGCACAGTAGCTTTTTTCCATAAAAGCTTTGTATCATTACTGGAGCTGTTTTAAAGGTTTAACAACTACATAAAATAATAAGTTTCCATAGCAGTTTTTTCCACAGTAGCTTTAAAACCACGTTTTTACCATTCCCAGAAAATAATTATCTTCATTAAAGAAAAAAAAAATTCTTTCCTGCACTTTGGTAATGCATTTGATTTTTATTTTTCCTAAAACGAAATCCATAGAATGATGAAGTTTGCTGTGTGTATTTATAGTACTGGGACACAATATTTTTATTCTCAGTTGTAGAAGTATTATGCCAAACTAGTGTGTAGAGTTACAGAGAAAAATCAGTTGCTTCAGTGTGCTTCAGATTAGTTAGTACTTTTTGATCACGTATGAGTTTAGAGTTGTATGTACCAGTTCTGATCACTCTGCCAGCAGTCAGAACTCCATCTGCATTTCAGGTCATTGCACATCATGCAGCTGATGCTAATGTGATTTGTCATTGCAAAAATATAACTGCCTGTACCTCTTGTTGTTCTGAAAACTGTCATACGATTGTTTAAAAATACTGTTGAATGTTACTGTTTGGCTTGAAGTAACTAACGCAAGCTTCACTGCGGTTGGTTGTACTGTACTACAGTGTGTTTATCCCTTTTTTCATTGCTTTAGCTTCCCTGCTTCCCCATGTGTGCTGCTGGAGTTCATTTTGATACTTGTGATCATGACTTCAAGTCTCAAATGAATTCCTCAGTCGGATTGCATATGTAGAGTACAATTAGATGTGTGAAAGCATTTCATAAAACTGCATTGATCTGACAATCTTATCTGTTCATGTGGGAAAATTATAATGTTGATCTACAAAGAGTGCGGACATATTTCTCCAGTGTTATTGCTGCTAATTAGCTCAGTACGCAGGGGTTACGGTGCACTAATGCTTACCATTAAGTTACGGTTCACTGTTATACAAAACTGAGAATGTTAAAGAAAATTGCTTTGTAAAAGTAATTGATGAAATCTGATAAAATGTTCCTTTTTTTTCCTTTGCTTTTTGCTTTTATTCTTTTTTTCCTACTGCTTCCTCTGAAGTCTCCTACCAAATGGTTTTGGAAACTGGTTCCTGTAAGTTTGCCCAACTGCTTCACTTTGATCAAATTGCTTATTTTGGGAATGGCTTTGTCCATGTCATGCTGGTCTAATCATTCATTTCATTTATCTGTATAAGATAATTTTGTAAGAGATTGCCTTGCAAAGATATGCATACTGCAGAAGCCTATTTTGCAAGGTAATCTGTGCTAAAAAAATGAGATATAATGCTGGATAAGGAATTACTTTTCATGCAGTCAGTGGGTCTGTACAAGGCAGTGCTACCCAATATTAACTCATGTCACATGATCAGGGTATTTGCAAACTACTTTTTTCATAAGCTTTCAGTAATCACATGCTATTTCATACCAATTCTCTTTTAAAAAGAGACTTGCAGAAATAGCTTTTGATTGTTGATGCTACATGGAATCTGAAATCCTATTATATGCAATCATTACACCATTTGTCTAGAATTCCCTATTTTTTCAGCTGATTTAAGACTGCTTTAGTCTCTCCCCACACAAAGTAACCCAAAGCAGTCTACTTTTAGTGAGACTATCATTTCGCTAAAAGCAATAACAAATAACTGTTCATGTCTGCAGTAATAATCAAGTTTGTTTTCTCTGTGCTGTCACCTTGGTGTTATCATTACTTTCCTCATCCCTGAAATGCATTCAGATTATTTGTTCTGGGAATATTATTTATTGCTCGGAACAAAATAGTCAGCTGTTTAGGTATATGCAGGATTGCTTAGGTACTTGCAGAATTGCATACTTCTAGTCTGAATTCCAAAGAACCAATTCTGATCTATCTTTGCTCTAAGGATTACCAAGTAACTGATATAGCGGTCCCTCAGGTATTTGCTGTCATAACTAGTAAAAGACTGTTCCTACATTGCAAAAAGAGTTGAAAATAACAATAAAGGCAACAACAGAAGTTAGTTGGTGTCTGAAAAACCAGTTTAAAAGTACTGTCTTCAGCAGACTAGTCAGTATTCAAATTCCTAACAGTCTCTTTGGGCGATTTCTCTAAAATGCTATCTATTACAGTGGTGACACACAGATACATTGCTCTTCACAGTATAGTCCTTTAATTTTATTTTGGAATTAAGATAGTATAGCTAAATGGAGGGAATAATGGGGGGGGGAAACAAACCCTAGATTTTAGCACTTTTTTTTGATCTCATTTTCACAAAGTAAGGTGGCTACTTCAGAGCAGTTTTGGAAATATGTTTGTGTTCTGGTTTTGTCTAGGGTATTGGTTTACTAATGATTCTCTTCCTTTGCGTAAAAATGATATTCAAATACAGAATATTCAATGTATTGAAAAGCTAACTCCAATTTGCCTGCCAGTTGTCCACAGACAACTTGAACCAGTGGTATTTATGTTACTTTGAGTTGTTGGTTCAGTTGAAACCCAAGTGCTACTGATAATACAGTAGGAAGGCCGTGGCTCAGGCTTCTCTAACAGTTCAGCCAGACTTCTACCTCTTCCCTTTATATATAACAAATATTTCATAGTGTGAGAGAGAGATTCCTGAGCATACAGGCAGCTAAAATCTTACTCGGGGAAGTAAATTTATAACATGTTATCTACTGCCTGGTAAATGCGTGAGAGCATTCATTATTAATGATTAACTCTGAATATACACAAGCACTTATGGCAGAGTAGCTGCTGTGCTGTTGGCTCATCTTTATCTGACCTTGTTTGTAGGCAAGTGTCTTGACTACTAGTTTAAGTGGAATAAGCTCAAAGATGCTAGATCAGAATGGTTTTGGATCTCAGAAGGAAGATGCCTGTATTAGCATTTATGTTTTAATTAACACTAGAGCCTCATCACAAATGTAGAGGTTAATCTTTTGCGTTATTGCATCCATATATAGTAGCAAGCATTGCAACTGATGAGAAGAGTTTCTTCAAATGGAGGTTTATTAAAAATTCAGCACAATTACCAGTGTCTTTCATTTTTTTCAGTATTTCTTTTCAACCAAATTGAAACACGATACCTGCTATACCCTACTGAACTTAGCAGATCAGGTTATATGAGTTTGTTTTTCCTGAAGTAACATGCCTGGCATACTCTACAATGAATCAAGTCCTCTTTCTAGGTCCACTTTAAAGATATGACACAGTTTCTAGCATCTGTGGGCACTGTTCATAAAGCCAGTGAAGGCCTCATTGAAGTGGCAGTATACTTCTTCACAAGGTTTACTCTGCAAGACCACTGTATTATCAATTTAAAATATTTTTGAATAGTGCATTAAAAGATGCTGTTCAAAAGAATATATAAATTACACAGAGCTTGTTGACCATGATGTTGAGTCCATCTGTATCCTGTATCTGTTATAATTATTCATGCTTAATCATAATTAAATGGTAGTATTTCATAGACCTAATTTCAGTCATTTTGAGGAGGACATAAACAGACACAATCATATGGTATTTGAAATTTGCAGGATTTTCATCATATTTGGGTCAGTGGATTGCCACAGTGAAAAAGAATAAACTTTCACTGCAAGCATAATTGGCCTATTTGATTAGAAATACTAGGGAGTATTAAGAACATGGAGAAAAGAATATTAATAATGCATAACAGTAGCATGATTTTGTTTGGTGTTAGTGAATTTTTCCTGTAGCATGCAAAAACGAGATTTTCATTTTTGTACAGCTTGTTTGACACACAAATACCACTATGCTAAAAGTATGAAGTAAAGACTAACTCTCAGGGTTTGAAGTTTTTTTTTTAAATATTAATTGGTTAAAGTATAAGTTCTCCAGGTCAAGTACAAGCCCCTTATTTTTCTAGAGCAGATGTGGCTGCTGTTGCCAGATTAGGCTTTGACTTCCTAGGCCAGTTAGGGGACACTGACATTCACTGAAATAATCCCATGTGATCCTTGACATAAATCCAGTGACAGTAAGTATAGCCCTCAGGGTTACTCTGTGGTTCCACAGACTTTTTTGCGTGCAAAGCTTGCTTAAACAATTCCTACCACACCCGTAAAACCTCCATCCCTGCTTACTCATTCACTGCAGAAACAAAGGAGGAGAGTTGTTGTAGCTGGACTGATGGTTTTGCCGTGCAGTCCCATCAGCAATTGCTCCAGCACAGCCAAAAGATGGAGAGTAGGAGATAGGAACTGTCAGCTCTGGACTTGCTGGGCAGAGTAAATTTCACAAAGATTTCTTAGAATCCCTACAGGGAGACTTGCTGTTTAGTGTACATAGATGAATTTAAATAGCATAAAATTAACTCCGAAACACTCCTGCCATCATAAGTAGTTCTGTGATGTGAATGGAAAAGTAATCCTACACTAGTGCTTTAAAAATATCTTAGTACATAATGTTAACAACTTAAAATCTATACCACTTTCTACCACCTCCATTTGTTTTTCCAAGAAGAAATGGGGAAAAAAACCCCTAAGAATGCTATGTCCATTTTTTAAGTAAGCCCCCCTCTCCTATCAAAAAAAAAAAAAAAAGAAACCCATTAAAAATATATTCACTGCAGATAAATGCTATCTCAGTATTCTGAACTAATGATCTCTTTATATGTCCACTTGTTTTTCAAAATGTTTCCTTTTATAACGGGGTTACTGCGTGGTCATAACACTTGACCATTAATATTTCCGTATGTCTATGACTGCTTATAGTGACACATGCTAGTAATAATCTGCATTTGATGAACTCCATTATTTTCTTGTTTCTGAATTTGTCATGAAGTCAGTTATATATGAATGAGATTTTGGACAAAATATTTAGATGTGTTAACTTCAGAGCCAAGACTTGCCAGTAAACTGAAGTTTCACTAGCTAAGGGTTTGTCTCACTGTGTTTACACAGATAATTTTTGATCATAGAATGATGAGTGTTAAATTTTAATTAAGATATATAATGCTATTTAGTTCAGTGTGCTATACAGAGATCATTAAAACTTGGTGACTTTGAAGGAAAGGCTCAAAATTAGTATAGTTCCTTTCCTCTTAGATATTATTTATGCCATTCAAAATGCGGCATAATATGACTAGTTTTAGAAAATTTAATACTGAGAATATTCAGCTATTTCTTGAATACTACTTTTTCACTAACAGGGTGTGAAGCCTATAGTTATGAGTATGTTTCTTCATATGTTTCAGAGCCTTTGTTTCTCTAAATTTCTTCATTCTGTATTGTAGGCTCGTTACAGGAAGGAGCAAACGTTGCTTAAACAGCTGCCCTGCATTCCACTGGTAGAAAATCTGCTGAAAGATGGTACAGATGGTTGTGCTCTAGCAGCCCTGATCCACTTCTACTGTCCAGATATCATTAAACTGGAGGGTATGTCTCACACATCTCTGGGCTTGTAAACATGTCCATAAAAGTTTAAATGTTTGTTTGATAACTAAGTGAGGAGAAGGTGCTTAAATAAGATAGACCAAAGGCACCATTTGAGTGTGGTGAGTTTAATATT
This sequence comes from Cephalopterus ornatus, assembly GCA_013396775.1. Lineage (NCBI taxonomy): Eukaryota > Metazoa > Chordata > Aves > Passeriformes > Cotingidae > Cephalopterus > Cephalopterus ornatus. Next base: position 585,115 of record VZRE01004548.1, read on the forward strand.
AACTTTGTACCTATTTATTTTTACATTTAAATAAAAGGAACTGAGATGTCCTTCCCTGATGTGCTTGCGTTTATATTGTCACACTAATATAAACATACTAGGATATATTATTACAGATCTGACTGTATCAACACATTGTTGCACTTTGTGCTATCAAAATTGAAACCACCTGCAAAACTTATTCTTGAAGCTCCATGCTTTTTGTGAATCTGAGTAGTTATAGATATAATACATGAAAGAGGTTAGAGTTAGACTCTGCATAGCTGCACTCTGTGGCAAATAGTTGCTCTGTATTCCAGGCTTTTAGTTTACCTGAGAGCTCCTGTATCACTTGTAAACAAAAATATACAGTCTAGAAGGTATTGGTGTCATTCTGTTCTATAATAGCAATTGTCTGTGATGATGAGTAGCTTCATCTTGTTCCTCAGTAGCCTGGTTAAATATCTTCCTCTTGGCAACTAAGAGGCTCATGTAGCTGTAAAATATCTTGGCAGCTAACACACGGAATTTTCTGCCTGTGTTCTGGCTATTATACCTTTGATGTCGTGGGAACACTTATATAGTAACATCCTGAGAAATCCAGGAATATGAACAAGGGTTTAAAGCTTGCTGAGGACTAAAATCTGGAATTCATATACACAAGCACTTTATAGGGAGCTTCCAGCACAGTAGGCATTGAAGATGAAAGACACGAAGATGCTTTCGTTCACCATTCTCCTTCAGCTTGTGAATTTTGGAAAACAGAACTTTTAATTTACATGAATATTGCAGCCAAATACATACTGTTTTATGTGATTAGGGAAGAGTTAAAACTTGGGTAGTGTTGAAAAGAATAACACCCGGTTCCTTCTTACTGTCCTAGCATGGCTGAAAACAGACAGTGTGAAGGACCTTGGATACCTTGTGTTAACCACATAGGTATTTGCCAGCATCTTGCTCCAGACTTTAAACAGGACAAGGCACATGCCATCTTTGGAACTTTAGTTTTAATATTCTTGTTAGGTGTCCTGACATCACCTTCCCTGAAGATACATAAATGTCATTGTCTCAGAAGTAAATTCAAAGGTACTCCAAAGCAACTAGAAATACTTAAGGATTTTGCTCATCTTCTCTGTATTTAGATAACATCATTTTGGTGCATGTTGAATTTTACTGAGATTTGGTTCTGTATTGGCACTGAAGAAAGGAGGGTAACAAAAATGCATATGCAAAAATGCTTAAAAATGCATTAACAAAAAAAGAAAAAATTATTCTAGAGTTCTCTGTAGTCTGAAATAGATCACTTCTCATTAAGACTGCATTTAACTTTCAAATCTAGGTTTCCTTGAAGGAATGCAGAACTAGAAAGGACTCCTTATGTCAGTGAGTCAAGAAATTGGCTATTGTACAAAATTATGTAATCCCTTTCATGAATTTATCTTGTTCTCTCTTGAAACTGTCAAGCTTTTGAAAATCTGTATTCTTCTTACCCATTTTTTTTAACCAAGTTTTAAATCTCATTCTTGCTTTCTACCTAAGTGTGCCTGTAGCCTGTCTGACATGCTTTTGTTATTCCAGCAGTACCCTTTGGCTTGAATAGCTTCTCCTAAACTGATGCCTACCTTTTTGATATATTTTCTTTCTCTTATATTAGACCAGGCAGCTGAACCAAGCCTTTTCAGACTGCCCTGCTGAAGTAGATTTCCATGCTCATTATTATCCTCAGTAGTCTTCCTCTGCAACTAGTCCAGTTTTGGCTTATCTTTCTTTAATGTGGATGGCCATAACTGTACCCAGAAATCCAGCTTGATGTTTGTACCTTTGTACAGAGCCTCTTTGTCACTACTGGAAAGAAACTTTCTGAGACATTTTAGCATCATGTTTGTTTTTTCCATAGCTGCATGATGCCGAAGGCACATAAATATGTTTCCAATGGCTAATACACGATAACTTCCTGCTCTGTATCACTCTCAGCCAGTGAATCACATTAAAATTTTGTTAGCTCCAAATGCATGATTTCACCTTTTGCATTACTAAATTTAACCTCTTTTCAGTCAGTTTAGTCAAGCATTTTTTTCTGTTGATCATCATCTGTGGGGTTGGATTGATGGACTGTCTGATTTTCTCAGTACGGGAATCCTTATCCTGCTCGCATCAAAGTAGATTCTGTGTCTGAAGAAACCTTTTGTCCTAAACAATTCAAAACTTATGTGGAGCTCTGTCATACACTGTTGCTTTAGGAATAAAATCTGATGCATGGTCTGGAAGTATATTTTTTTTTTTTTTTTTTTTCCCTGCCGTCCTTCTTTTTATGAGGACCGTTTTTGGTTTTTTTTTTCCTCTAGGTAGTTGTTATTGCTACCTAATTTTCCAAGAAGCAGTCATAAAAAGAGAACAGGAGGTTATCTGGGCATAAACAGTATTGAGAGAATACTGTACAACTACGAGTCTGTTCACTGTGACCACTTCTTTGTCTTTAAATAGCACTTTCAAACAGAGAGTGATAATTCCTATAACCGGCTTCAGCTCCTTGTAAAATCTCTTCTCAAGCATCTCAATCCACAAACACAAATACATAAGACCAATTTAATGCTGCTTTTTTGTAAAGATTTGGGGTTAATGACATTAAAATATGCTCTTGGGTCCCTGTGCAAGGAAAAAGAACTAATATGTACAGAGAAACATGTGAAAACATGTACATTTTGTATTGCCATTGCTCCACAGAAAATCTAATTGGAAAAAAATTCCATTAGTGATTATGGTTTTTCATTACATGGAATTATTAGGGGTGAGAGCATAACTTCCATCTTCACAGAAGGTGAAACAGAAACAAATAAACTTGTCAATAGTGAAAAACAAAATAATTTTTCACAAAAATGTCTAAATACATGAAAATGCAAGGATAAAATGTAGGTTAATTCCTTTCATTTCTAAAATAGAAAAATAAAAGTCTCTGGTGGGGGGGCAGAAATCAAGTCTGAATCCAGAAAATGCTTCAGAATCCAGCAAAGCCAAAAAGCACTTTTTTGCAAATCTGTAACTGTATCTGATCTTTGCTTTTTTTCTTCCATTTTAGATATTTGTTTGAAAGAGACAATGTCTTTGGCTGACAGCCTGTATAATCTACAGTTGATTCAAGAATTTTGTCAGGAATACCTCAACCAGTGTTGCCATTTCAGTCTTGAGGATATGCTCTATGCAGCTTCTTCCATAAAGGTAAAAATAAAAAAAAGAAATCAATAAAAATGCGATCAACTTCCTCAGGACTGTTCTGCTAGTGGTATGTTTAGTCTCTTTTTTGGTCTGCTGCTCTATGGCATCTCTTGTGATGGAGCACGCAACACACAAATTTCAGCAGCATGTAAAACCACCTTCTTTTGGCCATTGCTTTTTTGTAATTTTGAAGTATTTTTAAAACAGCACTTGTGAAAGGATATGTAAAAACTTTAATTTTGTGCAAAACTAGTTCACACTTTATCTTCTTTCTTATTAATTAATTGTTATTTAAGGCATTTGACCTGTGATATTTCTGTTAAAATATAACAGTGATCTGCATCAGTTTAAATGTATTAAGGCTTTAACAACAGGAGGAAATATTGAAGAGTTTATGGAATTATTGCTGACTGTTCTTACTCATTTCTGTGTACACAATAATTTCATGGTTTTTAACCTTAAAGCTTTTTCACTTCTGTAAAAGTGTAAACTTACAAGTTAATTTCATTGGAAAATCCAGTGGTTTGATGCCCAAAACACAAGCAGGAACACAATTCCTGCAACTACATTTGTTTGAATAAGCAATTAAGTGTTTTCAATCATTCTAAAATTTTGTGCTTTTAGAAGGAGGGGGGAAAAAAAGAAATATTCTATAATTTTTTAAGCCTATGTGGAAAACAAGGAGCAACTGAATGATTTCTTGCCTAATTGTAATTTAAATTTTTCATTACTAAGTTTCACTAAGACTTTCTTCTATATAAAACACTCTTCATTTGCTTAAGATTCTTGTTGGCTTGCCTTCAGGGAATGAAATATTATTTTTCTGAAGTCAGCATATCCATTGCAGATGGGAGGTAATTGGTTTCTAAATATCTGGGTCATTTCACTGCTTTTATGATCTTTATAGCAATCTTGCAAGCAGAGTCAGCGAGGCCAGAGCTTGAATACAGCTTTGTTGTCTCCTATAGTGTTGAACCCAATCCTTTTAAAATAAGTAATGAGCTGCCAGGGTGAGTAAAGGCAGTAGGACTTAAGTCTAGACTACTTAGCAGTTTCTGGTTTATTTTGTGTATGCAAAGTTGCATAGTGACTGCTTTTAGTCAGCTTTTGGTGTGCTTAAATTTCAGATGCAGTAATCTACCTACACACTTGGGAAGTCTGCTGCATTGCAGTCTGTCTTGTCTGTAGTTCATAGTCCTACAACCACAAGGATCTCGAGTGGGACTCCTTCACTGCATTTTGGTTGTTTCTCTCTGCTTACACATACATGGAATGAACAGAATTAATTATTCCTGTTCTGGTTCATAGCAATCAGTAATGCTGTTTTTCTAGTAGTGGCTTGAATTATTTCTCGAGCCAGTGCGCACTATGAAGTTTCAATGTTAACAAAGTAACTAGTAAATATTTTGCCAATATCTTGATGCATCAGACGTTACACTTTGAAGTGCTACAGACTCAGTGATGTTGCTGTTTCTGAACACTGTTTTTAGATGGGATTTAGAGTTCTTTCAAAGATTTAGAGTATTTCTAGAACTGAGAAAGCCCTTTTGTGATCATGTTTTTACAAGTTGCTGTGGTGTAGATGCTTATTTAGATGTAAATGCTACAAAGCAAGGCTGCCAAGTTTTTCTTTTAAAACTTGTCATGGAAACTTTGGCTAGTGCTACAAACTCTGCTTTTCCAGTGTTAAGAGTTAATTTGCTTTAAAAATAAATTCATAGTTAAAGGAGCTCTTTCTTAGTTTTCCAGTGCATCTGATTAGAGTAAGTTTTAATAAATGCATATGTTCTCCATAGAATTTTATTGTCACTTTGAAAAAGCTTGTATTGTAAATGGATATTGCAAATATTGCACATTGAATTACACTGGTTTGAAGAAGTCACTTTGATCTTGGCCTACAAAATTTGCGTAGTATGAAGTTTTAGAGTTTATAGAAGTGTGTCTTTGTTAGTCAGCAGAAATTCCTGTCTGTTTTCAGGGTGACTAGTACTGCACAGTAGGTACCACTGTACTTTTGGCTAAAAGTCTCTTACATTCATAGTAGTGATAGAAAAATTAAAAAGAACCAACTGCTGATACCTTATGGGAAAAAAGCCTCTAGAAAAAAGTCACAGCGATATTTTTGGAATCACAAAAAAAAAAAAAGCTGTGCCTTGTGCGGTCCTAGCAGTTGTACTAGGTGTCATGACTTCATGCTTGTTCGTGAGAAGGAAGGGAGCTGAGCCTCTTCTAAAGTGATCGGGCACAAAGTCCATACGTTGCATTCCTCCCAGGGCACACTGCTCTGTGCTGTCACAGTAAATCGAGGCACGTTAGACACAGGGAATGATGCAGAAACTTGGTGCTGGACTTGACCGAGGTGACTGTGCCTGCTTTTGGCTTTCCCATCAAAATGCATAGAAACACACTTCACTTAACAAGCATCCAAAGTCTTTGATACAGGCTCTCAAGATTTTGCAGCAGATGAAACTGTTGGCTTAGTTCTGTTTTAGCACTGAGGAGAAATACACTTTGTCTGGATTTCTAGACAGCTTTAACGTGTCATAATCAAAGGAAGCAGAAAGTTTTGTTACTCCTCACTTGCCTATTTCACCTCCTTTAAGAAAAATACATTTGTGAAGGTCTTCATAAGATGTTTACTAAGACTACCGATATTAAAGAAAAAAATATTTGAATACATTCCTTGGATGCTTGAGGCACCAACAAGGGACCATACTGGTTCCTGGTTGTTTTGCTTTGAGACAGACAAACACAAGTACAGAGAGATTACATAAAAATAATCACAATGTTTTCTGAATCTTCCCTGCATATTTAACAAGAGGAAATAACAGAAAATCTTGGATCTCTCTTTACTTGTGAAGACTGCTTTTTTTCCACTTCTCCTGCAAGCAGTTTTATCCTCAGACAGGATTTATTTTTCAAGTACCTTGTTCTTCACCTGTATCTGGGGAAGTACACAGAACTGAAAGAACTGTTTCATTGTGTCTTGACATGCACTTATTCTGCCCTTTCAAAGAACAAGTCTGTAGAAATAGAAAACCTTGCATGAAGTGCCATCATAAGAAGCATTAACCACCCTGCAGAACTGTAAAGACTTCTTTATTGCTTTGTCCCAGCAGTTGAGTAGCACTGTGATATTATAGGAGGTATATAGCACTTGTGATTTCATTGTCTTATGGAATGTATAATTCCTAAAAGGATGTTGTAAGGGGCATGTATGGTCCCTGAATAGAAAGAATTAAAAAAATGAGCATCTCACCTGTTTCATTTGTCACATGAGATACATGCTGAAAGTATTTCTTACAGAGGAAAAAACACGTCTTTGGTTGTAATTGATTATATTGATATTTTTAGATCATTCTCTGTCAATTTACTGTAGTAGGACCATAGGCTTCAAATCTAAGAACAAGTCATTTATGAGGTGAACTGTCACAGAGGGTACTGACAGACAACTTGAATCATTTGATGTTTCCCATAATTTGAGAGCTTATGTGGGAACTTGGCATTGCATCAACTGATATGCAGTTAATTATTGTCTTCTGTAAGTCTTCCTTAACACATTTTTGAAGGCTCAGGTAGTTTTGTGTTTTGTTTTTTTTAATAGTGATCCTAAACTTGTGCTACTTATTGAATCTACATGTGTTTTACATTCCCTTTTCACTAATAGGGGGCTGAGGGTGAAACACAGGTCACAATCAATATTAGAACAACTTTTATTAGTTCAACTGCTAGTATTAATAGAATGAATTACTTATTAATAACTGTTCACACAATGCATTCATTTGGTCACAGAGTTCATATAGACACACACACACAGAGTTATTTTTACTGGTGGTTTCCCAGAAGCTGGGGGTCATACTGGCCCACCAGTGCCTTTGGGAATGTGTCCAGGAAGTTCTCAAGGGGTTCATTTGTCTCTTGAGATGTGTATTTACATGTAATCTTTGTCTGTGTATAGCAACTACAGCCCTTGTGGACACAGTTGGGATTGTACAGCCTGTTGTTGGCACTGGCATGTGCTGATGGTCCTGTACAAATGTGGCTGAGTCCTGCTGTTCTGAGCCTGTGGCTTCTTGGGCATTGAACAGGGCCAGGAATCTCTGTGGCCCCTCAATTCTTGGGGGCTGTTTGTTGTGATCTGCCCCTCAGCATGGATGATGCTTCTCTTTGGCTGCTGTGTGCTGATAACTGTAGAGTCTGTTCACCCAAGCTCATACAGAAGGCGTATTTCTTTCAGAGTGAAAGCTTTCAGAATGTGAAATGAAGCAAATCCAAGAGATGATTGCTGTCTCTTGTCTGCAAAGGGCATTCTTCTGACCTAAATGTGGGCCACTCTAAACTGTGCAGCATCACAACTAAGCATGTGGAATTGGTACCTTATTTTTGCACTCCGCTATTAACCAGAGAGGCAGGAAAAAAACCATTTGCACTGTCAAATCTTTTTTGATTCAGATCCTTCAGAATTTTTTTTTTTCTCCACTGGTGAATTGAACAGGAGCATATGATATCTGAAGGGTTGATTTATAGTAAGAAATATTTATTGCACTTGAGCAGTTCTGAATACTTGCACTTCCTGGTGTAATATTGATGGTGACTTTTTGTAAACAACAAAAGCAGAAGCTATAATCAGCACCAGAGATGTGAAAAATAGTGTTCAAGCACATTGCATAGATAAATCCTAGAAATTCAGGGCTGCAGGGTGTCCACACGTGTTGTACAGCTTTCCCTCCAGTCTCAGTGGAAAACCCACTGCCAGTCAGGCTGCCAACCTAAGCCCGAACTGGCAGTGGAAGCCCTGTAAGCGTGAATGCGGATTCCTTAAGGACCTGGGAGAGCAGCTGGCTGTGCTTGGTGAGGCAGTTGGGTATGTATGGTGGGAGTCATCCAGGGATTTGATTCCCATCTGGCTGGGTTAGAAGGATTTGGGATCAGGAATGACAAGTTAGATTCAACCAGGGAACAGTTTTTTTTTAAGAGACGATTTCTCCCCTGAGAGGGACCGGCCGTCCCTGACTCATTATTTAAAGGGAAGCAGCGTGCTTTGCTTTCACTGATGTTAATCGGCCAGTTTTCCCTCTTGTTCTGGTCTGAAACAAGACAAACTGGAGTTTTAAAATTGAGTTGTGGCTTTTCTTAACCTGTGGCAGGAGATAGGACACACTAGTGGTACATGGATCAGACACAACTGCAGTTTGGCCTTCTCTATACAGTCCAGTTTTCTGCAGTCTTGGTGCATTTATGTTGGCACTTTTATAACATAAAAACTGTGGATTTGTACTGGAGGTGACATTTCCTGGCCTGCTGAACAGAGATTTTAATATGCATCATGATATAAATTTTACAGTGTATTTTTATGTTAATTTTGAAAAAATTTCCAAAAGCCTCTATGGCTGCTTTCACATCCAATTTTAGTGGGTTCAGGCCTGATTACAAATTGTTTGTATCATTTGTGTATATGATCTTGTAGTTATTATTCTATAAATATGCAGATCCAAAATCTATAAGTATTAGGAAGGTATAATTTATTTTAAATGGCAAGATTGGATCTACTATTCCTGCTAGATAATTTGATTTAAAAATTAATAGTGATTTTAAAACTGTGAAGGGGAAATAGAGATATTAAAGAAAATAATTTATCTTTTTTTATATAAAATTTTAAACAACAAGCTTGCTTATATCTCCCTTTGGTACAGAAGCAAGTAATGACTTTAGATTTTATGCTAGAGAATGGGGGAATGCTTTTCCCCAAAAAAGATAGCATTCCAAAACCTGTTAAACAGAAGGGTTTTTATGGTACAGCACCAGAAGATGCAGTACCAGGAACAGTCTGCAAATATCAAATTAGAAAAATTAAATGAGAATGTTTAGCAAATAAAAGGATCTCTGAAGCTGCAAGTCTGCCATCTGCTGTTGAGGGGGCTTGAGCCACTCTGAACTGCCCAGAGCTTTGCTAGTTTTTATTACTATTAAAATGCTGTTATGCTTCTGAACATTGTTGTGTGTAAGTGCATGTGATAATCATGTGACAAACTTTTGTCGCCATAATTAAGGCAAAATCTGTGGTAATAGTATCTACATTCTTTCTAATCTGGATAGCAGGATTACTACAGACCCACTGCTGGTTTTTCCAGAAAATTATGTTACTGATCATCAGTCTTTGCCTTTGATCGTTCTTAATGTCCCTTTCTGACTAAAAATAACTTGTGAGAAAACGTGATTTCCATCATGATGGCTCACCATCAGACATCTAAAGTAGCCTCTGTTCTCAGTGGGCTGTGCAGCCAGGACTTTCATTTTTGGTTCAGTAAACACTGCTTTGGTGACTTTGGAAAAACAAAGATAATCTCAGAAGGAATATCTGAGTCCTTCATAAAATAGTCACACTATTGTATGTCTATTTTTCATTGAAATGCAGCCTTTCAACATAACCATGAGAAATTGGAGTATTTAAATGCAAGGTTATTTCAGATGGGGAGAAAGCTATTATTAGAACATTTAATAATTTATTTTTCTGCTAAAAAATCAAGGGGGAAGTATTAAGAGAGAAACTGTAATATTTAGACATTGTAGTATTAAAAATAATATTTTGTCTGAGAAATAAATATGATTTTTTTCATTGCTTCCTAATGAAATCAGTGAGTGATACCAAAATGCTATGCTTAATGTTTTCTCTGAATGGAAAAAATTTTGCTATGCACTTTTCCTCATTCATTTCTGTTGAGCTGAATAAGCAGCGATGGGGTTTTTCCTAATCTATTTATAGCTTGTATGTAATAACTATGGCAACATCTGGCTGATCCCTTTACCATAAACTGAAGCGTGTGAGCAGCTTTTGGTCTAAGAGTACTTAGTTTGCTGGAGTAAAGGTTGATCTATGTTAGAAATATTCAGGAAGAATAAATCTGAAGCAGAAGTGTCAAATAGATATTCAAAATTACGTTTTCAAATTTTTCTGATATAGAATTGAAGCTATCCCATTTTATTATTTAACTTTTTAAAATAAATTTTTGTTTATTTTAAAATTATGTTCTTACTGTTAAGTGCTGTGGTTTGTTTTTGAAATAAAATGACATTTTGTTTAGAATTTTTCAAACTGTTTTTAAAAGTATTTAATTGTAGTTTCCCAGTTTAATGCATAAGTGAGGTTTGTATTGTTTACATTTTCAGACTTCCTAAGACTGGTGACACAGGTCTGTGCACCTGCTGGAGCCAGCTCAGGCCTGGATGCTTGCTGATGTCCTTCAGTTGATATTTCTAGATACGGAGTAGCATTTGGGTGTGGAAGCTTTGGCCTCTGAACTCTCTGGCCTTCAAAGTCAAATTTTTACACTCCTTATATGCTCTTGCAGCAGAAACAACTGCTACTGCTTCTCTGCCTGCTTGTCCTCTCTAGTGATTTTTGTTGTTGTTGCTGATGCAGTTTGTCACCCCTTGTTTCTTCCTTTTCACCTGTTCCTCCCCTTGTGTTAAATCCTGGTGGCTCCCACACTATGTCTTTCATAGCTGTGTGATGGAAGTGTACAGTAGGGAGATATATCAACAGTGTATTAAGTGTGCATAAGTCTTTGGAGCTGAAACCTTGTTCTAAGCTGCAGTGAGGAAACTCTGCTGCTGGTTTTTGTTTTGTATTAAAGACTGGTAAATTTGGCTAGATCTTCACACGTGTGGCACATATTTAAGATGAAAGTCTAAATCAGATTTAAACTTCCTACACTAAAACTAAGGGCTACCGTACTTTTTCATGTTAAAAATCTCTGGAAAAAAAGCATTGCCTTGCCTTTCAAAACAATGGGCTTCTCACTGCTCTTGTTTAATGGAAATGGATGAACTGCTTGGCAGGCATTTTCTTCCACCCATCCTGCACCTCTCTGCCCTCCCTGCAAGGACATCAGGCTCGAGCATATGTTTATTATGAAACATTTCATCCCAATCAGTTGCAATCTGGTCAAGTTATGTGTATTAGATAGTTGGTGCTACAGATCAGTTGTACTGGTCTCATTTTCTAAGAAATCAGTAGAGATTGTAAACTGGGTGAAATGCAGAGACATCTCCCAAATGCTGCATAATCTGTTTATTTGCAGGCTTGTGTTTTAACATAAATTTCTCCCCATCTTTTTTTTTCTGGTAGAGCAATTACATGGTGTTCATGGCAGAATTGTTCTGGTGGTTTGAAGTGGTGAAACCATCATTTGTACAACCTCGTGTTGTTGTGCACCCCCAAGGTAATTATATTATTTATTGGCCTTAATATGCATGTTTTGATATGTATGTGTGCAGATTGCCATTGTGTTCACAGATGCAGTGAATATTTTAGTTAACAGGATTTGGCAGTGTACAACCCCCTTAAAGAACGAGCAGAGTACTCTTTCTTCATTGTTAATCTTCATCTCATCTCATAAATCAAAATTAGATTTTGTTGTCTGTTACCAAAAACTCGTTTAAATTGTTGTGGTATAATCACTTGCAAATTTTCCTGACCTAAACAAGCCTAGAATCCATTTATGCCCATGCAAGGATTACAAGCATAAAGAACCAAGAACAGAATTTAGCCTGAAGAACTTGTATTGCTGAGAAGATACCAAGAGAAAGGAACATACGTCTGGGGAAAGTAAATAGATAGTTAATTGTAAAATTGCATTTGGTACCTGGGTGCAAGGGCACAGCCTTCCAACAGCAAATTTTCAAATTTAAAAATCCACCTGTCTGGTAGATCTCAAGATCTGTTAATGAATACAAAGTCTCAGTATCTGAACTATTCATACAGCAGTGCTGTGATAGGCTCTCCAAGCACTAGGAAGAGATTTTCAATGTGTGGCTTTTATATCTATTTTTCATTTATATTCTTTATAGCACATACAAATCTGATTTAAATCTTTCAGTATTGCTGACTAATTTAGGATGTGCCAAAGACCTCTATTTTGTGGCTGAAAAGGCAGTCACAGGGTTTGGGGACAAATTTGTATCAGAAAAATTTCTTCCAGAAGAACAATTTTTTGCTAAAACGGTTTGCTTGCTTTTAATTTTGTGGTTCTTTTTTAGTTTTTCTTTTCTTTATTAGTTCTTCCCTTGTCTTTTCTAGTTTATTTTGTCATTTTCCATTCCCCTAATTACTGCCACTATGGGAGCTTTGGAGGAGGTAAAAATGAAAGGAAGTGACTGAGTTTTAATGTAAATAATGGAATCAGTGAAAAGTCTTTAAACCTTTGACAATCAGTTTTTTCTGGACAGTTAGTCTACTATGTATTTTAACTGAATAGTAAACTATAATAACTTGAGCTTTGTTCTTCCTGGCAGCTGAACCTGCAAAGGATGCAGCTTCTGCTCACAGCTTGAATGCTAACAGGAGAAATTATGTGGATGCTCCATCTGGTTCTGACTTCGTAGCCAGGTAATGTCAGAGAATCACTAGTACGGTTTCATAATCTCCTTTCTATTCAAAATCAAACACAGCTTTTCATTTACTTTTCTTGCCTTTTTGCAATGCTCAGGGATTGAGTCACCAGATACAATCTGTGGAATTTTGTGGAAGATCCCATAGTTCAGCCCTCACTGCCCTGTTGCATTGCAGGCTGCTTGTTCCTGTTTGTACAGATCATGTTGGCCGCTTGGACAGCGTGCTGCTCGCTTACCAGTTTCCAAAACAACCCCTACCATTCAGCAGAGAAGTGGCACATGACCTCGTCCTCTTCAATTTCAAGTGGTACTGCTGACCAAGTCTGCTGTCTTAAGAGCTTTTTTTCTGGAATCCACAGAAAATTATAAAGAAAGTATACTAAGAAAACAACAAGAAAACCCCTGAGTGATGGTTTAAGTTTGGCCTGATTATTTTACTGAAGTGCCATGAATGTCAAATAAGTAAAAATAAATACTTAGCTACGATGAACTTCCCACCCTTCTTGCCTCCTGGTGGAGAGAATTGGAAAGAAAATGTAAATCTCATGAGAATAAATATGATGGTGATGATAATAATCATAATAATTGTAATGAAAATGAGAAAGAGAGGGGAATATAGCCCAGGAGAACAAGTGGTGCACAGCACAACTGCTCCCCCCTCCAGTGACCGATGCCCAGCCCATCCTCCAGCAGCAGTAGGTCCTTTCTGGCCAACTCCCCCAGTTTATACTGAGCAGGATGACCCATGGTTTGGAACATCCCTTTGGCCAGTTCAGGGCAGCTCTCCTGGCCATGCTCCCTGCCAGCTGCTTGTGCACCTTCTTGCTGGCAGAGCGAGACACTGAGAAGTCCTTGACTGAGGGTAAGCACTGCTGAGCAACAACTGAAACACTGGTGTGTTATCAACAGCTTTCTCCCACTGAATCCAAAACACAGCACTGTGCCAGCCACCAGGAAGAAAATTAACCCTATCCCAGCTAAAACCAGGACAATGTGAAACATTATTTTTAGTATTACTGTTACAGATTTGGAAGCAATATAAGAGCATTCCATTTCCCTTGTGTTCTCTAGCCTATCATACGTTTGATGAATTTCTCAGGGGAGACCTAATCACCTTCTCTAACTGTCTGAAGGAGCTTGTATAGACGGGTGGGGATTGATGTCTTCTCCCAAGTAACAAGTGATAGGATGAGAGGAAATGGCATTCACTTGCACTAGGGCAGGTTTAGATTGGACACTAGGAAAAATTTCTTCGCCAGAAGAGTTGTCAAGCACTGGAAGAGGCTGCCTAGGGAAGCGGTGGAGTCACCATCCCTGGAGGTATTTAACAGATGTGTAAATGTGGCATTCAAGGACACAGTGTAGTGTGATGGCCTTGGCAGTACTGGGGTAACAGCTGGACTTGATGATCTTAAAGGTCTTTTCCAACCTGAATTATTCTATGATAAGGGCAGAAAATGCACATTAGGCCTTCTTTTTGATCTGTCTTTTGTTGATGTAAAGAAAGCCTTGCAGTGAGCTGATCTGGACATAGTGAATGAGTGAATTTATACTTTCGGGGCAAAGGTTTACTGACTGTCTGAACTGGCACAGAGGAGAAAGATAAAATTAGCATTTTAATTGAATATTCGACAAGTTATTGATTGCCAACCCAAATAATCCTGTTTAGCCTTTTCTGTTGTTTTTTGGATGGCATTTTTGGAGGAAGAGGTGGGTGTTTGGTTGGGTTTGAGGTTTGTGGAGGTTTGTTTAAGGTTTAAGATTTCTAAGTATGCTTTTAGCCTTTAGAAATCTGCTCTGACTTTAATAAGGGAGTAATAATTCTTACTACCATTAAATGCTGTGATTCCAAATCTTTTTGCTTTATGTATCTGAAGTGTTTCCCTTGTAGACAATGAATTTATTTTTGTGTAATCTGAGCCAATAAGCCAGGAGAACAAGAAACAGTAGTTTTGAACATGTATACAAGTGATTCACTGTATCTTTCCTCATAAACCAGTGTACTTCGTCCAGCTGGATGATACCTCACTGGATTGTAGGACAAAAGAGAGGCCCAAGAAGTAATTTCAGATAGTAGGAATCAAACACACGGGCTTGCAGGTTCCCTGGCAGAACAGACCTGACTGCAGGATATTCTGGTCCTGGCCTTCCTCATCGTCCCAGCTGTGTGTTCCTGCCCCCTTGAGTGTTTGAACTGCCATTTCAGTGCACAAAGACAGCAAAAATTAACCCAGCTGGAAAAAGTGAATGTTCTTCTGTCGCCTCAGTTTGTTCAAATGACTCAGAGCATGGGCTGGAGAGCCAGATCCAATGCAGAGGAGGGAGTGGGACTGTGGCAGTGAGCAGTTATGATGTCTAAGGTTGCCATGGAATCACAGTCTTGGTGCCAGAATCAGTCTTTCCTTGAGGGAAAATAAAGTGCATAGATTTTCTTTGTGGTAGCAGATTTTCAGAGGCTGCTGGATGAAATTTGGAGAGCATTTCTTTCAAGATAACTTATAGAAATTATGATTTTAAAATTGTCACAGAAATCTCAAATGATATGTAAAACAGATACATCATGTAGCTAGTGTGTAGTGTTGTTGACACAAAAAATCAGTAATTTATGGGAACCTATTTTGAATAATATATAGTTATGAAAGATGCCTTTATAGATTGTAAACAACATTACTTAAACTGATGTGAATATCCTTCTTGCAAATATTATTTAAACACTTCTACATCATACAGCAAATATAATAACACTAAACAAATATTCTGAAAATTACTGATTGAAAAATGTGAATTTGGGAGTGTGCTCTTCAACTCAGTGGACAAAATTCAAAACATGAAAGGATTTAATCCAGCGTGGTTTTGAAGTCTGGCTCCTTCAAAAGTGTTTTACCTACAAATTCATGCATCTTTATGTGTGTGTCTTTGTTCTGATGCTGAAGAAGCACCTTGATCAAAACGTTGAATTATGTTAATCCGATTCTGGATTAACACAGCCACTCAATTACAGACCTTCTCTGTGAACCAAAATAAAGAGTCTGTGTAAGTAGAAAGAGAGGAAATCTCTATAATTACTTTTTAGTAGTGAATATATTTTGTGTATTTATAAAGCCATGTCTATCACAAAATCTTCTTTATCCACATCTAGTGCATATTGCAGTCCAGACACAAAGCAGAAGTTTCAGACTAAGCAATGAAAATAAAAGTGCATGAAAAGTATGTGATGTTGGCTGCAATCACTCAGTTTTGAGGCCAGTAGGAGCTGCTTCATTTTGCTCATGTGTACGTTTAGACTTTTTACTAAAAAATGAGAACCTTCTAACACACTAGGAGACAAGTATGTTAATGGACCTCACTTTCTTCCTTGTTACTAAAAATAAGTCTGTTTTGGCCCAGGACGTGAAGTCTGATTGCCTTTTGTGGCTCTTGATGTATTACTTCTGAGTTCCTATCTCTTGTTTTATAGATTGGAAAGTCCAGCTTACACACCATCTCACCAACTGCATACACCCCAGCAGCCTTATTCATCTGTTCCAGGTAACAATTTACAAATGAGTTGAAGAAGCAATGAGACAAGGTGTTGTCCTCAGACTAAATTGCTGTCCTGCATATATTTATTCAAACATTATTTATGCAGAAATTACTGGGAGACCTTTACATGAAAGACTAATGAAGGAGGTCTATAATTTGTAAAATATACCAGTGGGAAGTTTGTGTTTGTACCTCATATTTTGTGTGTATTTTTTTTAACTGGACTTCTGTTTTTGTTGTGTGGAAAATGGCTTACAACAACAATCTGTAGTATATTCTCGTAATATTTGTAGAATATTGTAATCAATAGTAAATTGTTTGAGGGATGAGTGGTATAATATATATTCAGGATGAAGTTGGCTCAGTTCCTCTACTTTTATTTTCAATATATAAACACTTTTTTTTGCCATTGCAGTGTTCTGAGTAGTGGAGCAAACTAATTTGTTAAAGTAACAGCAGGTGATGTTAAAATCATTTTTCACAGCAGTTACATTGGGTCCTATTTTCATTTCACTTAGGAGTCATCAGAAGGTCCACATCAATGTCTTATGTAGATGGGTATGTAGGGACCTGGCCCAAAGAAAAAAGGTAAGTAGTCTTTCTGCCTGAGTCGGTTAAAAATTTATTATTTTTTGGTCATGAGTAGTAGTAAAATTCTTGATTGTGATTTGGATTTTCACAGTCCTGTAGTAAGAATTCTTGTAAGCTACTTGAAAAGTAAAAAAAAAGAAAGAGAAAAATGTATCATGGATTAAGAACTGGGTAACAGGAAACAATCTTCAGAAATAGATAATTTATTTTTTACATTGAAAGAGGTATTTTTCAGATATTTGAATTGTTGATGTTAAATATGTTCACATTTACTCATCACAATGAACTAAAAGCAGTAAGAATAACATGGCTGATGAGCTCAGTAGCATTTAAGATTGTATTATTTTGTGGATACTAAGAACAATCAAGCTGAATGTTTTGTCTTTCAGTTAGACTGGTCATAAACTCTTAATCTGTAGAATGTAAACTAAAGTTAAAACAGTAAGAGTTGTAGTGGTGTTTAAATTCTCTTTTCACAACTTTCTTCTGATCTATGATGGCAGCGCCTATATTCCTAAAATGCCCAAAATTTATTCCAAAGTAATAAAAAGCGTTGTCTGACTCTGAAGAAAATGTTATGTGCTATTTTATTGTGCTTTAAATAATTATTATATTTATATCTATTTATTAAATATATAAAAATATATGTGAATTTATTATACTTGAAGCTCGGCAAAATACAGTACTAACAGTGCCTTTAATACTACCAGCTTAAAATAGTTTTAAAACCAAATATGAATATTTCATTATTACTGTTACTAATAACCGTGAGTTGTTCAGCTACTTTCTTTATTCTGATCTGTTAGGTCATCATTACATGGAGTTTCGTTTGACATTCCTTTTGACAAAGAAAAAAGCATTCCAGTATCTACTCCAAGCAGAGGAATTCCTAGATCTGTGAGTAACGAAGGCCTTACAGGAAACATCAACCGCATGCCAAAACATTCTAGAAAAAATCTGTCCTTCAAACCAGTAAATGGAGAAGAGGAAAATCAAGATATTGAAGAGGAAAAGGACATGATAGCTCTTAAAGACACAAAGGCCAATCAGTCTCTTAATGCAAATCAAAGAAATGCCAATGAGAGCAGCCACTACAGGTTTCCAAATGGAGCTCTGCAAAACAGGGCAGTTCTGGATGATTTTGGCAATCAGATTGAGACACCAAGCATTGAAGAGGCTTTGCAGATAATTCACGACACTGAAAAATCTCCCAGACTTCTCCAAACAGACCAAATTACAAATGGGTTCTTTCTTCACAATCGGGAAATGAGCATCTTGAATTCAAACATTAAACCAAATCAGTCTACCCCAGATATAATCACAGACACTAAAGGTGCTCTGAGTCCTATGACTGACACTACAGAAGTAGATACTGGAATACATGTCCCTTCAGAAGATATTCCAGAGACAATGGATGAGGATTCTTCTTTGAGAGATTATACTGTAAGCATGGACTCTGACATGGAAGAACCATCTAAATTTCTCCAGGATTATGACATGCGAGCTGGCAATCACAGAGATCAGTTAAGCCCCTGTCCCAGCTCAGTAAGTACTAAATCACAGGCAGGCAGCAGTGCCTCTTCAGGCTCGGGGGTTAAAATGACCAGCTTTGCTGAGCAGAAATTCAGGAAGTTGAATCACACAGATAGTAAAAGCAGTGGAAGCAGTTCTCAGAAAACCACACCAGAAGGTTCTGAGCTGAACATCCCTCATATGGTTGCTTGGACTCATATTCCCGAGGAGGCATCTGTTCCTCAGGGAAGAGACACTACACAGTTACTGGCCTCTGAAATGGTACAGCTTAGGATGAAGCTAGAGGAAAAGAGGCGAGCCATTGAAGCACAAAAGAAGAAAATGGAAGCTGCGTTCACAAAGCAGCGGCAGAAAATGGGAAGAACAGCCTTTCTTAATGTTGTGAAAAAGAAAGGTGATGGAGTATCACCTCTCCGAGAAGAAGCAGCTGGAGCTGAAGATGAGAAGGTATTCACTGACAATAATCGGTTGAAAGAAAAAGAAACTCAAAAATCAGATGACCACACTAGTAAGACTTCAGAATTAATAAAAGAAAACCCTGAAAATTCCCATAGCAAATGGTTGAAATCTCCTGCTACTTCTATGGATGCTGAAAAACAATGGAATTTAGCAAGCCCCTCAGAAGAAAATTTGAATGAAGGAGATCTCTTAGAATATACAAAATCTATAGAAAAACTAAACTCTTCCCTACACTTTCTACAACAAGAAATGCAACGTCTATCCCTTCAACAGGAGATGTTGATGCAGATGAGAGAGCAACAGGCCTGGGTTATTTCTCCTCCTCAGCCTTCTCCTCAGAAACAGATTCGGGACTTTAAGTCATCAAGGCAAGTGGGAACTCCATCTGCTGTTGTACCTTTCTCACAGGAATCTCCTCGCTCTACACATCAATCTCCACAGTCTTCCAACAGGAAGAATGCCTCTTTTCACATTAAAATGCAAAGGACTCCTAGGCCAAATGAACTGAAAATAACACCTCTAAATCGTACCTTGACTGCCCCACGGTCTGTGGACAGTCTTCCCCGCCTGAGGAGATTTTCTCCAAGTCAGGTTCCCATTCAGACTAGATCATTTGTTTGCTTTGGAGATGATGGTGAACGTGTAAGTGAACCTCAGTTAAAGGGAAATCTTTTGAAGGAAGCCAAGTCTACAGAAGAGGTAGCAAAAGAAGAAGGACCAAAATTGCCAAAACAGTGTGAACAGAAGGTGGAGGAAAAGGAGATAAAGCCTATTGAGTCTAATGTTTCTGAAGTATTATCTCAGCCTATCACAGAAACAGTCTGCCTCACTCCAAATGAAGATCAGCTGAACCAACCGATCTTACCACCTCCGGCTCCCAAAACAGCTAACCTCATTGAAGTTTCCCTATCAGATTTGAAGCCACCAGAAAAAAGTGAAGCATCTGTTGAGAAATACGAAGGTGAGAGTGACAGAGAACAGTTTGAAGATGACCAGAAAGTGTGCTGTGGATTCTTTTTTAAGGTAAGAGGACTAGTGGATGTGTATGTCAGCTATTAGCTTCATTTGAAAAGGAACTTCTTAACCGTGGATGTCAGTGATCATTGCAGACAAAACAGATGGTTCTGCAACTCTAAATGTACGGGCGTATCTTTTGCACTGGATTAATTTGACATCATAAGAGTGGTAAATATTCCACAATATTGCAGTTCTGAGCATGCCAGAACTTTCCGCTCATAGTTGTGGAAGAGTGCTTGGAGTTTTTGATGAGGAAGATGCATGCTGAATGTAGATTTATTTTTAACATAAGCTTTGGTGACCTTAATTAAACATGCTCACATCTCACCCTCATTTCCCCATCCCACCCCAAATTTAACTAAAAGCTTTTGAACTACATAACAGCCTGCATTTTTAAAAATGAGTAATGTTGCTGAATTGCACTTTGGAGAGCCTTTTTCCCTCTGTTGGCTGGCTAACGAAGCACAGTCTTCTGAGACTCCCTTTTGAAGTTGGTATTTGGGAGCAGTCCTTGGTGACTTTTTATTAAAGAGCTAGTTCAGACAGGCTTTTAACTACAATGCACATTGTAACAGAGTGGTCTAGACACTGAGAGCCATCAAGATTTTGAATTCCCATTTGGAATAGCCCAAAATGTGATATCACATATCTGAGATGCGCCTTGATTGTCTGGAAGCATTCCTCAGTTCTACCAAAACACCTGGCTTGATCAGAAGTTACTTCTATACGCTGCACAGTTATTGGGGTTTGGGAGAAGTTACCATACACATAGAATCCTTCAAAACTGAATGCAGAGGTTTATGCTGCATGGGACCTGATTCTAAAATATCTCACTTGGCAAGTTTTCTCGTATCAGTGTTGAATTGTGTTTGACTTAGGAAGGAAAAAGTGCATTATGAAAAGTTTTTAGCAGTCTTAGGAAAAATCATTTAAAATAAACTTATTCCAAATACTACAAGAGTATGTGGGGATATTGCAACCCAGTGTTCAGAATTAAGTGTCTAATGATTTGGCAACATCAAGTTGCTGAATTCAGAGATCTTAATATTTTTGGGTCCTTTTCCTTCAAATACTGTTGATAGGATGATCAAAAGGCAGAAAATGATATGGCAATGAAACGAGCGGCATTGTTGGAGAAGCGTTTGAGGAGGGAAAGAGAGACTTTGCTTCGGAAGCAGCAGCTGGAAGCAGAACTAGAACATAAGAAGGAAGAGACAAGGTAAAACTACATGTCCTGATCCAAATGATCGGTAATGGTGAACATAAAAACATCTGGTTTAGTTAAAAGTGTGTCTTGCATGTCAAAACATTGCATCGTAATATCCAAGGTATTTACTGCTGGAGCCAGAAGTGCTGAGGAGCCCAGCTGGCCCTGCAAGTCAGCAGGTGGCATCAGTCTATAGCTCAGGCTCAGCACGTGAGCTGTGCTGGCCTGAGCGCCGCGTTTCAGAGCAGGCCATGCCCCGCTTGGCATTCTGAGGGAGAGTGCATCCCTCGGGGCTTTTTTCTGCACAAATGCACAGTGCTCACTCAGTCACACCAGTGGAGATGAGAAATGTGGGTTTGAATTTATTAGCAGCAGTATCCCAAAAAATTTAAACTGTCTGAAAGTTGTGGAGGAAAAAAAAAAAAAGGCAATTATCTCTTTCTGGTGTTTGAGAGCTCTAAAGTTCCAACAATCTGCTGCCTGTATTGTCCTCACTGTGCTAACTGAAATTCTTTGTTTAGACGCAAAACAGAAGAAGAACGTCAGAAGAAGGAGGATGAGCGAGCACGGCGAGAATTTATTAAGCAGGAATATATGAGAAGGAAACAACTAAAGCTTATGGAAGACATGGATACTGTCATAAAGCCACGTTCCCTCTCAATCAAACAAAAAAAGCCACGTCCAAAATCTATTCATAGGGATCATATTGAGTCACCTAAGACACCAATCAAAGGTCCACCAGGTAACAAATGTTTATGTGGAAAAAGAGTCTGTTCATGCTAAAACACCAGCTTGGTTTTTGGTACTAACAAGCACGTGCCTTCTTGAGTGTCTTGTGCTTAAATTGAAGCTGCACGTGACCAAACTGGAAAGCCAAATTAGCCAATAGAAATGGAAAAATGAATGTCACTTACCTGCTATGCATGCATGCATATATATATATATCAACAAACAAAAAGGTTGGCTCTGTGAGAACCCAGGGGAGACACCCCTGTGTGGTGCAAGTTTCACACACACCCACGTTTTCTTCACTGGTCTCTTCGTACAACTGTAGAACTAAGAATGAATAGAAGTTGGGAGATAAGAGATTGGTAAATAAAGTGGTGATTATAAGGTAAGAGTACTTAAACTCCCACTTAATAAAGACAAATTAAAATTAAAAAATTACTTTCATGTATCATGGGGTTTTTTCTATTTTGCTTACTTACCTACTGCATGTGTAGTTATGAACACAGCAACACTAATCATGTGAAACAACTTAACATTCTTTTAGATACCAAAGAACTGCAGTAATGATTGGAAGAAGTATTGCCAACTTACAATTAGAAAAAAAAGCAACCAGATTGCTCAGTGATCCCTTTTCTTACAGCCTTCTGTAACCTTGTTATTCTGCTGCATTTTCTCTGACTGCTTCCCTCCATCTTTTAGGGTAATTTAAAGTATTTCCTTAACACCTTCCAAGAATCCATCCCAAGCATTAAATTAAGTGCTTTAAGCTCTCTTTCATGAGGACTTATTAACTTTGATTGCATTCCTTGATTTGCATAGTGCCAGTATTCCCACTAGTACTTAGTCTGAGACCATTCCCGGTGGTTGCCAAAGGCTGGGTGTCAACAAGCGTTTACATGAAGTGCACTTCATATGCATGCAGGTATATCATGTATGGGTGTTAGTCTCAGGTGTCAAAGCTCCTACTGACTTTCAGATGCTGGTGTTGGGTCTAATGAACAGACTCTACTACTTGCATAGGTTTATAAGCTTTAACTTTGTTTTTATCCAGGTTCACAGCTTTATCGTGTTTTTTCAGTATCTAGTCTTTCATTGGCATCGCTGAATACAGGGGACAATGAGAGTGTGCAGTCAGGCAAGAGAACACCAAGGTAAAGCTAAAATAACATTTCATTTAATAAAATTTGATAATCAGCTATGTAAAACTAGCATGAATTTTAAAGAGGTTATGTATACACTGTGTACTCTGAGAACAGGTATGTGTTCCTGATTTGAGACATGGAGAGTTTCCACTGTCAGGCATTAGGGAACTGAGCCATGATCATTTGTTTTGCAAATTTTACCAAGTAAACCAGTTGGGCAGGTATAAATGAGGTCAAAACAAAATGCTGTTCACACAGCCTCTTTAATTCACCTGCTTGTACTTATGTCTCAACTTGTGGATATTTTATTAAACCTGTATGCTACGTGCAGCTGCATAGCTTCTTTTTTTTTTTAACATAGAAGCTTCTTTTCTAGTTGTTTTTTTTTTTTTCCTTTAGCAGTTGTGCAGGAAATTATTGAATGCTCACTAGGACTTCAACCTTTCCCAAATACCAGAATTTATTTTGCTTTAAAAATCACCTGAAAACAAAAGAAACATTTTAATTTAACATAAAAAACCTATATTATCATTCAGAGGAAAATTATTATTTCTATGCAACTACTTAATTATATTCAGACAAACACTAATTCTTTTGTATAGAAAAGAACTTGTGAAGAAAGGCAAACTAGAAAAAGGGGTTTGATAAGGAATACTACATATTACAATATCATATGCCATGTTTTCATGGCCATTGTGCATTACTCATCAGCTCTGACATGCCTGCAGCTGGTTTCAGTTGACTTTTCAATTAATTACCTTGATGTCTTGAGAACTGACTTTCCAGTTATTGCATAAGAAACTTTAATAAAATGATCCAGGTAGCCTAACATCTCTTGTCATCTTTTAAAAATTATCAGCGTTGATTGAGATGGGGATTTCCTCCAGCTATATTAGCTCTTAGAGAAGGTTTGACGTTGCTCATCCACACAGACTTCACAGGAGATGACCCCTATCTATGGAGTTGTAGTTGGACAGTGCTGTACTGTGCTTCTAATGAGCAGTACATCTTCCTCTGGCTTTGGATTTGGTTTAGGGGATTGAGACTTTTAAAACATTATAAAATTCAGTACAAATTGCTAAAAGTAACAGAGTTGAAAGAATTTTCAGTATCTTTCCAGACCCATACTGTCACCTTGTCCTCACATCAGAATTGTCTTTTGATGATCCCACTGACAGAAATTCAGTGATACCTTTCAGATCTTCTTCATGCAGGTGCTAATCACAAAAGGTGTAGGATACATTATAAATTGAATTTTCATCTATTGCTTATTTTACTGAAAATGTGTGTGCACACAAATGCTGATGTAATGCCATTTTTTCCTTATTCTGTGCCTTTCTTCTCACTTAGAAGAGCTAAAAATTTGACTGGCTTTTGCAGTAGCCACAATCAAAAAAGGTTTTAAGTATCTTGTAATAATTTAATAAAACTTAAGAATCTTGCTTAGACTTTTATATGTAAAACTATTCACATTTGAGTGCATCCTGAAGAATTACACAAGTTACTGCTTGTGAAAACAAAAATTAGACGGACAGTTGTTTTGCTGTCTTAAATACAGCAGTTCCCACTGCCAGTTGTTGCAGTGATCAGTATAAATGAACTAAATTTTTGTTTCATATTCATCATTCTATCAAGAACTGGTTTGTTTGCTACAAGAGATAATTGTTTTTCCAGTACCAATGTTAAAAGTAACCCGAATTTCCACTTAGTAATTATATTTCACAACCCAAGAATATCCGTTTGGTTTCTATCCCTCAAATGTAGCCCAAAAATTGACTAACGTATATGTCACCTAAATATCAACTTCTTGCATCACTCAAAACACTTTATACAGTACATGAACTCATTTTTCCTTTAATTTTTTCAATAAATATTGTGCATTTAGGTTTATAGTCTGCATTTCAAAGCATTGTGTTTTAGCTTAATGCAGTTTGCCTTCCTTTTGTATTAGAAAGCTTCTCAGGTGAACATTGTAAGTCTTTTAATAGACTTTAAAATTAATGTTTAGGTCTGAATCTGTGGAAGGATTTTTATCTCCAAGTCGCTGTGGTAGTCGTAACGGAGAGAAAGATTGGGAAAATGCATCTACAACTTCTTCGGTTGCTTCTGCTACAGAGTACACAGGTCAGTGACAAAAATATTTAGAAAAGTACCTGCCTATTAGTGGTTCCGTGCATGAAAAGTTTTCAGTTATCTTGATTTGGCTTCCTAAAACTTGATTGAGGACACTTGGATTAAAAAAACGTTACTTTCTCCTCCTTTCAAGTAGAGGGTAATAATACAAGGTTAAAATTATAGATCCAAAATAGAAGTACTGACTCTGTAGCATTTGTGGTAAGCAGAATTAACTGCAGGTAGGCTCAGAACAGCAAATGGCCTCACATATCACTGTGCACTTCAGCAGTGTCTCTAGCAAGGCAAGAAGAGTTGAAATTTCAGCTCAATTTAGAATAGAGTTACAAAGATCAAAGACCAAATTGCACTTAGTACTAATATGTTGGTTTTTTTCAAATGCTCTTAATGCAAGTACACATATATTTCAGAAATTAAAACAGACATTTCTCCTTCAACTGGATGAATCAAGTCTTTTTACAGACAGAATAACCTGATAAGTCTCAGGCCCAAACTTTTATCACTGATTTTGGCTAAAACATTTCTGGAATTTCAAAGTGGACAGGCAAGAGTTACTCTAAACACTGCATCTGCTTCATTGTTATACCACTTACCCTTGAAATCATAGGTGTAGATAAAGAAAAAGAAAGACTTTGCTCTCTCCTGGACAACTGAAATTTTAGTTAGAAAAAGCCAAATGTTTTATTGTTCATAAAAATAGTCCTCTGAGAGAAAATATATCTACCGAGGCTGCCAATAATAGTGATTTAATAATGAGAGACACATTTGTAAGTAAATTCAGTGACAGCTGAAAGAATGACATTTTACTTATCTGTGAAATTTGTAGTCTCTGGCCTAATTCTGTATTATTCCTGGATTTGCGTTTTTATGCATGCAAAAAGTCCATACCAAAAGTGCTTCACAGCATTTAAAGTAACTCTTTGTTGGCTTATTGATTTACTTAGCTGATTTGTCATTCCTTTTCCATAGGACCAAAGCTCTTCAAAGAACCCAGTGCTAAATCCAATAAGTACATAATTCAGAATGCACTGGCACATTGCTGCCTGGCTGGAAAAGTAAATGAAGGTCAAAAGAAAAAGATACTGGAGGTAAGGGAATTTTTCCCCTAAAAGCTTAAGCACCTAAGTCAAGCTACAGTCAGGCATTTTGAAGACTTTTAAGTATAAATGCAAATATTGAAAGGAGCCTTCTGAGGTTATGGCAGCTCTTAGTGAAGGCATTGAGTAACTTCTGTAACTTTTGCTTCTAGTGTAGGCAGAAATGTTCTCCAGGGCCTTAGAAACAATAGCTGACGTGTTGTACATGCAGCACAGGAAGCTGAATTAATTCACAGTTAATTAATAGTTACTGCTTGTTTTATGTGGGAACTTCAATATGTAGACTTCCATAATTTGCTCACAAAGTTGTTTTCCCTTATACATAAAGATCCTCAGATTGGGAACTTCAGAACTAAAGCACAACACTCTTATGAGCAGAAAGAACTGAAATACATCCCTTCTAGGCTCTTCTCAAGTTTCCAAGCAGTAGGGCAAATTCAGGACTTCCTATTACAGGAAGGTGCCTGCCAGTCTTTTCTCTTAGGCTGGTATAAACCTTTATGAAGATGCACAAATACTGTAAGGGTGAGAACTCAGAGACCAGTGTGTTTCCATGCCAAAGAAGTAACACAGAGTCTGAGCCTTGAGAGGACTGTTCCTTTTACCAGCTGTGACAAATATGACAGATTAAATAGATCAAACAACACAGATAACTTCGAATCCGGATTTAACTTCTTTTCCGGAATAAGTTTCACAGCGGTATTTCTTGCCCTTTCTTCTCTTTGTAATTCATGTCTAGATGCTGCTTTCTCTGTCTTTCCAGTTACTCTTTGGAAATACCAAGTGAGAAATGAGGACAGCCTCTTTCAATTCAAGCTTTTAGTTTCAGTTCAAACTATTAGACCAGTTTGATGAAATGGATGAGGAAAAGAATTTCTGTTTGGTCTCCAAAAAAAACTGTTAAGATGCCTGTTCATGAGATTCAACTAAACAAGTATAGCAGAAATTGTGTAAATAAACAAGGCTTTGCTTGAGAAAGATATCTACCTTATCAAAATTCCGAAGCTTAGCAAATTCTAATGACTGAAAATGAGGTCTTTTAGTGGACAAAGTTAGATGCAAGTTTTAGCTCTGGTAGAGAACCAATTCAAAATGACAATCAAATGGTTTGGAATGTTTTCTAAATACAATGCAAAATTCATATTCTGAATCTTTTTCTTTCTTTCTTTTAAAGGAAATGGAAAAATCCGATGCCAATAATTTCTTAATCTTGTTCCGGGATTCAGGCTGCCAGTTCAGATCTCTGTACACGTACTGCCCTGATACTGAAGAAATCAATAAATTAACGGGAATAGGTCCCAAATCTATCACAAAGAAAATGATAGAGGGACTGTATAAATACAACTCTGACAGGAAGCAATTTAGCCACATACCTGCCAAAACTTTGTCTGCCAGTGTTGATGCAATTACCATTCACAGCCATTTGTGGCAAACCAAGAGACCAGTAACTCCTAAGAAACTTTTACCCACCAAGGCATAGTAGATGGGAAAAAATTTGCTTGAGACAATTATGATAACCTTGCACTTCATCTTTACTGCCTATAGGAAATAGATTTCTAGTTGCCAACAAGACTCTTAGAACTTAAAACTGGACACCAAGTTCTATTATCATGTCCAACTGGAATGTAAACACAGTGTTTAGGAGTGCAGAAGATTATTAGGTGAATAATTATGAATGATTACGAAATGTTTGACTTGTGTGGAGATTTGTATGTGCTAATACAACATATAGAGTATATTTGCTCTGTATTTTGATTAGATACACTGAAGCACTGAATGTTCCTCTTTAGTGACTCAAACTACATTTTTTACATCTGTTGCCTTATATGTTTGTATTTGTGCTTGTCTTGAAATATTTTTCTTTCACTAAAGAAATACTTCTTAATATTCTCAATACCATCTAACTTTGCATACTGACTTACAGTGAAGACTAAGTTGTATGTCACTGAGTAACAGCTGAATGGGTCTGTTCTGCAAGATCCTTACTGTGTGTGCTGTAACAAAATCAAGATTCATTCCCCTGTGTATTTATAGTTCTTTTTCAATTAAATAATACTGATTTGCTTATAAACTAAACAGTAATGGAAAAACCTTTGAACTGCTTGAAGTTTCCTTCAAATGAATTATTTAATAACTCAGGGTATAGTTAGGTGATGCAATTATTCCTGTTTCAGTAAGTTGCCATCTGAGATGTAATGACTGACCATGTATGTTCATAATACCATTAAAATCAAAGTAAAAAGATTTGGTAGATCTCTCAAACAGTCTAAGCAAGTATGCATTCATTGCTTTGCACTGTTCCAGCTGAAGAGAGAGCACACGGTCAGGTACTGCTTCTTCAAGGAAGGAATAGGAACTTGTGATACATTCAGAACTAGATCCCTGATGTTTGCCTGACAGAACACTAAATATTCAGAAGAATCACAGAATTTACTGAGTCACAGATCTTTCAGAAGTCGTGTATCTAATTCCCATGGATTTTAAGATCCAGGCCACTTCCTGCCTTCAGATCTGCCACCTCAGACTTAAATCAATTTTCTAGGGAATAGACATCTGAAAAGAATTTTCAGTGTGTCTTAGTAAATTGTTTTCTTGACACTTACAGGTGATGTCTTGTGACACAGCAATTTTTACGTGCATATGGCAAAAAAGCCTAAATGACATTTCAGTAAATTTATAACATGACCATTTGCAAAACTAAACTCTAGGCATATTTCAGTATTATTTATAAAGGGCTGCATTTTATTTCAAAACAGTGTTGGATTATTTTATAAATGACTATTCCGTTTCAGTGTTTGTTTCTCTTACAATTTGCTTTCAACATAGCACTCTTCTGAAAAAAAAGAAAATACAAACTTGAAGCCTCCCCTAAATCTGTGGCTATTTTGATAACAACATACACCAGAGAATTTGTTATGTGTGGGGGAAAAAAATCTCATTCTCAGGAAAAGACTTGAATGATTTGTGATTCTGTTCTGTTTCAGTGTTGTGACAACTCCATTAACATAAGACAGTATTGTGCTATGAGTATGTAGTCCTTTCAGTTTCATGGGGAGACTAAAGCTATGTTCATATTTCTCTCATTAAACTGCTTTGAGAGAAACTATGCCTCACTACTATGATGTACTCATTTACTTAGAGAAAAGATGCACAGGAATGAGATGTCATTAAGCAGTTTAGAACAGTACTTTTTTAAATTATTATAAGGCCTTAGGCATCAGTGCATCTGGATTATAAACATTTTCTCAAAAATGCTGTCAGTTTTACTGTAATTTATGTTCTTATATTTATGTATATTTGTTAAAACTGTAAAAAAAAGAAAAACACTTTAAAATACATGTTTAATATGTATGTGGCTCAAAACTATTTGTGGTTAGCTGATTCCTACTGTTTGCATGTATATCACCAGGATATGTAACTCTTATATTTCAAGTGTATACATATTGTGTATATAGGCTATAAATAATATTAAAAAGGGGGGAAAGAGGGTTTGCACATTCTGCCTGTTAGACAGTTCCTACAAATACCATTGTAGGAACATCTTGAATAACAATATGAAACTGTGTATAATATACAGTGATTCAAGAAACCAGGAGGTTGGAATTAACTGACACACATATGGTGAATAACTTCAAAAGAAGTTTTATCATGGGAGGCTTTTTATTTCTAAAATCTGTACTATGATTTAACTGAAGATTTGCAACACCATAAAGACACACGCATCAATCTAATCAAAGTGAGCTTAAATACATGACAGGAATCCTTTGAGTAATTTTAAATATATCTGAATGTATTATGAAATTTGCATTTGTCAACAGGTTAAAGATTTGTGCAATGTCAAAAAGTAGAATGTGAATAATGCAGTTGAAAATTTCATTGCTCGCAGTATAAAGTTTTACTTAATACAGGAAAAGTAAAGCTAGATACGCTTTTCCTTTTTAAGCCTGCAGATTTTCTAATTACAGTGGATCTTTGGTTGGGATCATGTTTAAAAAAAAAAAAAAAAGGAAAAAGAAAAAAAAAAGGAAGCTTTCCATAAAGGCCAGTATTTATCACTGACCTTTTCAGAACACACTGGTGCTTTCATCAGGGGTATTACTATTGTTGCTACGAATGAATTGCCAAACTCTCGTCTTAGTTTTTGGAGCAAAATTTCATATTCTAACAGTCATAATGGCTACTGAATTCTTTTTTTTTTTTTTAATAATGTTAGTATGACTGTTAGTTTTTATTATTTGGCTGTTTAAAGCCAAATTCAGCTATTTAATTATGATTTAATGGGCACTGTTGAAAACTGTACAGTGTATTGTGTGCTTATTTGTCCACTTCTATGGAGCATAGCTTCCATATTTTTTCAAATGCTGTGCTGTAAAATATTGTCATTGCTACTTATGTGGTACAGTGTAGTTTTTTCCTTTCATTTAAATAAAAGCATGGCACCAAAAGAACATATTTTTTTTTTGTTTTCTTGCTTACCTCCAAGTATAAACTAAAATTATCAAAAGTTCACATTAATGTTTACATCTTTACATTAATCTTTACATCTCCTATTTTAGCAACATGGAAATTGTAGGAAATATGAACCATTATAATTTCTTCTTTTGTTTCCCATCATTTGTTTTATTTCCATGTCTAATATAGCTTACTGATGTTACCAGAGGAAAGCTATTGAAGAAACAGGCTTCACATTTCATTCTTGAGGACAACAAGGTGTTATTCTGTTCTCTTCAGAAGTGAGTTTCACCATTTCAAGTCAACTGATAAACTTCTGTACCCTGGTTAGTTCCCACTGATGCAAAGCCACCGAAACTTGCTGGGCAGTGTAATAGGATTGCTTCAGCTTGAAAGGTTTTCAAGGTGAGCTGAAGTCTTATCTTTGTCAAGATACCGCATCAAGCACGTGTGTGACTTTTAGTGACATAACTTCTACTTGCTAGTGGTGCTACCTTGAACAGAAATGATACCAAAAAAATGAGGAGTCTCTGCCAGAGAGTCCTTGCAGAGTAAGAGCAAGGACCTGCTGAAAGGGGACGTGACATCACTGCACTGTCAACAGGCTGACTGAGCTGTTGGGCTAACTTACACAGACAAAGAATCTCAAAATTGCAGAGGTGTTCCAAGGGCAAGCTTCAAGAATACAGGAAATCTGATAGTAGGGCTTTTAATGCTGAACTGAAAACTACTCTGGATGAAAATGAATAGCTTTCCCTCCACTCCCCAAAAACTGGTTATTTTTCAGCCAGCTCAGTCAGTTCCCTGTGCAGCATCACAAACAGGCTGACACAAGCAAGGAATTATGTTGGAACACAAACACCCAGTTGCACCCAGTAAAGCTATTTTTTCACAGGCGAGTCCAGCTCAAAATTTTCATCTAAAAACAGCCTTTGTACAGACCAGCTTTAGAAGAGGCTTTGTTTTTTCTATCCTTTGGCAAGTAACACTGTACCTGAGAAACTTCAGCTCACACCCTGGTCAATTTGACAGAATATGACTGCACCGTGTGTCTGAATTTGTACAGAATTTCTGAATCAAAATTTGTACTGCTGTGGGATCCAGTGCAGAGAGTTACACTTGGAACTGAAGGGTTTGGATCGATCACCACACAAATGTTGTTTCTCAAATCCAGCTGTTCTGAGCAGCTAGATGTCAGATGTCTTTTTTCTAGCAGCTTAATAAAAAAAGACACAGCTTTTTAAGTGCTAAACCTTTAACTACTTAGGTCTTTTCAAATAGCAAATTAAGATTTCTTTGCTGCCTTGTTACTATTTTAATGAACTGAATAAGCAGCTTGAAGAATTGTGGCTATAAAGATATATCTTGACAGCCACAGCCCTTTTCAGCTGCTTTTACATTTTCTAGTTAAAAAAATTGGAAAATGACAATGAAAGAAAAAAAGGCGATGCAAATACTGTTATTCCAGGTATAAATGGCAGGGTGAAAAACAAGTATCTTTTAACATGCGCAGCATTTTTGTTCATGTAAAGGCAATTTGTTTTTAAAAGCAGTCCGTTCCATTTAGGGAAAAAAAACCCGTGAAGTGTGTTTGTGTATGCATACATACAAATGCACATATACCTTCAGACTGACTTGGTTACATACAGAATAAAAAAATATACTTTATTTAGACAACCACAGCAAAGAGTCAAGCATAGTAAGGAAGCTTCTAGCAAGAAAGAAAAGCAGCTACATTGTTTTACTCTCAGAATTACTGGTCCTCCTAAGAGGCAGGGAAGCATGTAGAGCATACACATTTCAGAGTTGAGTACAAACTCACTGGGAGATGGGGCTCTTAACATCAGCTTTTCATCAAATATCTGAATTCAAGGGTAATGTTGATGGACACTGGACAGAACTGCCTCTGATCAGAAGCACTAATAACCAGAACTCAAGAAAGGACAGAAAACTATACAAACAAGTCGAGCATTCACTGAAAAATGTTATTTAAAACTTCCTTCAGACTCTTATTCAATGTTACAAACAACTGGATGTATAAAATGCGTAGAAGTACTTCATTATCCATTGACAATTTTGTTTAAGCAAGATACTGAAAGAATTTTTTCCACATAAGATACGTTTAAGTTTGCAGTTAATGGTATGTGAACTTTATGGACACATGCTAAGTAATACCTGTATGCACTTTTATGTCACTGTTAATCTGTTAATGGAGCTTTGCAGAAAGACTTAAAAGCTAATATGAAGCTTTCCATCACAGCAGCTCTGTCTTATCCTCTATTCATCATCACTGATCTAAATGTCTGCGGTACAAGACCTGGCAAGGCCCCACAAGCCTGCAATTATTTAAATTACTGGAAGCCAGATTATACTTTGGCTCAGTATTTTCTTCTATAAGCTACCTGAAACTGGAGCTATGATGCTGACGTAAAGAATTCTATAGATTATGCAAGAATTTTGCTGGATTGTCACCCCAAAGTCCTGGAAATCCTTTCTTGAAATGAGTAAAAACTGTTTCCAGAATAAAGTTTTAAACAGATTTTTTCCTAAGTTTTTACAAGAACATGTAAATATAATATATAATGTAAAGAGTTGAATGGCTGTTTTTTCAAGTACTGAAAAGGGATTGGCCCATTTTTAGGGTGACAAAACAAAAGTGCACAAACTGCTGGACTCAACTGGCAGATCTTGTGCAAGGTTGGCATTGGGGAATAAGTCTAAGAATGCATCCAGCCTTGCTGACATTGTCTGCAGCCACCTGCAACGTCTGTAAAATAGTCACAATGACTATTTTCCTTTCTGAAGTGTTCCAAGAACAGACTGCAGCGCCCTATTTTGTCACTAGGCAATGCAGATCTTGTCCTCTACTAATCCTGATTTTCAAGCTCTCTAAAACCCACACCCAGCAGCTTTGCTATTCATGGGAGTTACCTTCTTTGCAGTAATGAGTAGGGAGTTCAAACAAGCTGAGACCATCCCAAAGACATGTCTCTATGCCTGAATAAACAGTTGCCAACAACCAGAGAACAGGATCTTCCATCTGCCCCCTTCCCATATAAATGCTACTATGTGTATCCTTACCACACATTTCAGAGAGATATGGTTGCCCTCCAAAGCAAGTCTACCAACTGCTGCTACCTATTCTTCCATACCTCTTCCTGAGAGGTTGGTTCTTGAAATCTCTTTCCAGAGTTATACAAATTTGCTACTTCCTTCTGAAAGTCCAACATTCTGAGCAGGAAACAGGATAATTTAAAATTCATAATTTACTCTTCCTTTTGGGTCCATAACCGGGGAGAAGCTTTACCTTTCTTTCATCCCGAAACTCATGCCCTCCAGAGATACAGTCTCACCATTTGGTCTCAGAACTTCCACCCCTATTGCACCATAGTGAGTAAACTGTAGTAAAACCATTCTGAAATCAAGATTAAATTTAAAAGCACAGGTCTGTTTACCTAGTGTTTTGTAGGCCAAACAAAGTTTAAAATGGATTTATCAAAGCATATATTCTACACAGTTATGCACACAGCTCAGTTTAGACAATTCAAGTTGTCTTTTTCCGCACTCCCTCTGGTTTATCAACTATATCGTATCATTTGTATTGGGAAACAGTTTCATTTCTATAATTACATGGCTATTAAGCAGTGCCTCCAAAGGCAACTAAGTGATACTTTTGGAAGTAATGGAATGATCGAGTATTTTACCAGCAAATCAATCTTACTGGGAAGTAATGCTGGGACTTGAACAGAAGGAACCATTGAATTCCATATTCTTTGCTCATCTCTGGCAGAGTCACTGCAGTGCAGCCAGGCGATACTCCTCGCTGGACGGCCTTTGGGGCATTTGTTTGTATTCTTGTTCAGAAAGAAGAAAGAAAGTAACATGATGGCCCTCTGCCCTTCAGCAGCTCCTCAGCAAAACAGTTTGCAAGCAGACTTGAATTCACCCTTGTTCTTCACATTTTCTGATTGTGACACAGAATCCAATTCAGTTTCAGTCAAATCCCTGACAACCTTCCCTGGATCTCTGATGCATGGCCCACATGCACACATGCATAATTAAAAAGAAAAAAAAATTAAAAAATCGGGTCCCTTCTTGTCAGAAAATTGCCACCATCTCCATTTTGGCAGGGCCTGCCAGTGTACTGCCATATGCTCACGGATGCTTCGTCGAGGGCTGCACTACCATTTTAACATGATTTTCTGTATCTCATCTCACCACTACATTACACAGAGAGAAAGCTTATTGACTGTTCACCGTGATTCCGAGATGCCATCATCTTTTGACGTTACAAAAACATACCTGAAAGTCAGATTATACATAAGTACATTATAAGACACAGGTATCACACATGCATACATAAGACTTCTGTAAAGCACGTGCGCTTTTCTCAACAGTTTAAAGAAGCAGAAGACAGCAAGAACACACTGAAAAGAATCCCCGGCTGACCCGAAACGCGGCAGCACCACCTCACTCAGTAGCTCAAGGTGCTGCCAGCCAGCCATAAGCCTGCGCCGCAGGAGCCAAGGCAGCCGGGCGGTGGCACGGGGTGGTGGCAGAGGGGCAGTGCCCGTCCTGCTCTGCTCGTGTGCGGGGAGCGCTGGGCACCCGGGGGGCGGCGGAGCGGAGAGGTGACAGCCTGTGTGCCCTGACGGCTCGGGGGCCCCTGGGCCCGACCGCCCTTGGTGCGGGGACACCGGGCTGTTCCTGAGCGTCCCCGCCGCCAGGAGCCCCGCCGGGACGGGCACGGAGCCGCCGCGGA
>VZRE01004548.1:620990-646114 GCA_013396775.1 Cephalopterus ornatus
CGGGTGCGACCTGTGCCCGGGCCGCCCGCAGGAGCCGCGCCGGGGCCGGGCGGCCCTGCCCGCCCCGGTGCTGAGCTCACATTCCCGAAATGCTGATGCGGGCTCGGCGCGGCGCAGTGCCCCGGAGCGGCCGCTCCGAGCCCGGCGGAGCTGGGTTTTGGGTGGAATCCTGCCTGAAGAGGAAGAACGTATTGGAGCAAGTGGAGGTATCACAGTCAAAATGCGTTCATTCCTAGTTTCTGGAAGTTGTTTGAGCTTTTTTTTTTTTTTTTCCTGCCTTCGGTTTTCACTCTAACGTGAAGTATTGCGCAATTTAATGTCACCTTTTTGTCATTCGCGGTGCGGAATGCGCTGGGTGAGGCGTGTGCATGTTGGGAACGGGGACTGAGGGATGCCGAGGGCTCTGCGGTCACCTCCAGAGCGTGGTGAGACCGGGATTACCGGGTGGCTCTGGAGCAACAGCTGATCGAAGCAGGGTAACAAAATGGATTACGAGAGGGCAAGCCAGTGAAAAATCTGTGTGAGGCAGGAAAGGCGGGTGTGTAAGAGGACACCGATTTGTTGTGTATTGGAGTAGGAAAGGTTTCAGTCATAGAGTTCAACTGTGCAAAGTTTGGCGAAGGTTTTCTATGAAGGCTTAGTATGCTCAATGCAGTTCATTTGAGAGAACGAATTGTGCGATCTTAGGTTGAAATGGGTGTCAGTGAGGGCACTGACTGCTGTGGCAATCAATTGCGATAACAAAATCTGGCCTATAGTGTTGTTTGTTTGTTTTTTGTGAATTCCTTTGATGTAGAGTAACTGGAAGATGATTGAGGGCACATCAGAAATGGAGCCAGTAGGGACTGACCGGGCCCCGAGTCCTCCGTGGGCTCTCTGTGGGCGGAACTCCGGAGTGGCCTCTGGGCAGGCACGAGAGTCATATGTAAGTGACTGTGGGGTGCATTAAAAGATGAAATAATTTAATACAAATTAGCCAGCTTTTTAAATATGTATGACTTGCTCCCATTTGGGATTTCTGTGACATGGCTCACCAGGATGCTGAGGTGATGGGTAACGCATCGCAGCTGTCAGTGAAGTCAGCGAACCAAGGCTCTTAATTTGGCTTCACGTCTCACTTTAAATGTGTCACTGCTCTCACAGTAAGGCACTTAAAATTTGAATTATAATATTTTTCCTTATATTTGAGAGTAGTTAGAGATTTTATATTCCTTGCCCAGTTTTCCAGATGTATATTGTATACTATTGGCAAGTGATCGATTGCAATTAGTAAATAACATAGGAATAATGCTTATTGTAGAATTTCACTATTGACTTGTTCAGGTTATTAAACTTTAAGTTTCCATTATGTGAATGCATATGCATTTTAAATTTTTTCTAAGCACGGTAACTTAAAGAGAAAAAGTATTTAATACTGGTTTAGATGCTTCTAGTTTAAAATCATTTTCCTGAAATAGTGTATTTTAATGTATAAGTGGATATAAACATGCTTTAAATTTTTTTAAGAATTGTTTTCTGTGCTTATAATACCATGAGAGGATTCTTGCTGTTGGCATGTTCTTAGAATATGAGTAAGAACAGAACAAGAGTGAAGCCTCTCTCTGGAGGATTTAGCTCTAGGTACTCTTGTGTTCCAAAGAGCTTTTTTAAAGGGTGTTTTGTCCATTGAAGCTACAGAGAAAAGATGTGCCAGGTTTGTGGCAAGAAGTTTTTTGTTTTTCCTCATGTAGGAAGACAAATTTAAATACAGGACTAGGGGAAGTAAAAAGGAGAAGGAAAGAAGGAGGACAGGTGTGGAGAAGTGCTGTTCTGCCAAGACTGGGTAGCATAAAAAGGTTGCAGCAGCAATGTGGTTGGTAGAAGGCACCTGAAATGTTAAGGTCTAATTCTCACTTGCTTTCATTTATACCTCGAGCTAATGCTGTGCCTCAATCATTCTTGAGTATTAGTGCTTGAGCTGATCAGATTGTGACGTTATGTGCCATATGTGCTGGCAGAAAGCAATACAGTGTGATGGACCAAAGATGCAGCTCGAGCTCTAATCTTGAGTTTCCCTGCTCTTCTTTGCTTTTTAATTATTATTATTTTTATTTACACACATACAGACATACCACTGAATGTTAGAAAACCTGGTAGATTTCGCAGAGGGTGATGTGTAAGCCTATGTATATTTATGATTTCATGATAGTGTTAGAGGACTGCTTATTACTTTGACAGCATAATGCTTATAAGAGAAGTCTGAGCTCATCAGCCTAAAAAACATCAATTACATGTAAATCTTCTCTAGTGGGTTTACTGTTCTTTTCTAGCTATTTGTGTTACTCTGATAGCAAATGCACACTAAATATTTTCATAATACTGTTAATGTATGAGCTTATCAGTGTACTTCAACTCTTCTTCAAAAGTTCAGTATCCAAACTAGGTTCGGGTGTTGTATTACATTTTTCTTTACAGTACTCAAAAGTGCTGTCACTAGTCTTGTATCAAATAGGAAGGGTGCAATCATTCTTTACCCTGGTCTATGTAAATGAAGTTAAGTGTTAGAAGTGTCAAAGGCTTTATGTTCAGGACAAGCCTATTATTTTAAAAATCTAAAAAGGAAAATGGAGGACAACTGCTTGCAGATGCTTAAGAGTACAACTACATTAGTAAAATCTAGCAAGTACTGAGTTTTATACTCAGTACAATATATGAATGATGAATTTTAAGACAAGCTTGAAGCTGTGTAGGGTGGCTTCCTATTTCAACTTGAGTCCGGTAGATCCAGTTGAAGAGAAAGCTGGACTTGGTGTTCTGTTCTTCAAAGGGAGTCTTAGTCTGATTTTTTTTTTCCCTAGTAGCTTTCTGATGGGGAGTCTCAGTATAGCTTTGCCTGAGTTTTACTTTGCCTTTTGACAAGGAGGTTAATTTAGTTTATGTAAAAACCATTGATGCCATAAAGCATAATAAAAGAGAAATGCAAATGCTTCAGGTGAGGTTGTGAATTGAGATCTCAATACTAATCTGCTGGTTAAATTTGTGTTGGTTTTGGTTTGTTTTTGTTTTTTTTTTTCCCCCTTCAGTATAGAAGGGTAGGGTTGAATTTTTCTCTGGGGTAAAAAATCCATATCCAGTTGCCAAAGGGGGAAGCTGAAACAGTGCTAAAATGGAAGGAAAAAAGGACCTTTCTACAAGTTCTGGATTTGGATTTGTGGGTCTAGCTTTCTTTCCTGCAGCAAAGCTTTCTGCAAGCCAGACTTTTAATTTTTCCCTTTGACTTTACTAGCTGAGAGTATGCTCGTGGTCTCTGAGTGTGTCTTTCATGAGACCCATCAAAATATTTGGTGATTGGAGTCTTCTGTGACTAAAATGAGAATTAGACCCAGCCATTTTAAGAAGTAAGGCCATTTCATCTGGCACAACTAGGTCTCTGTTGTTCCAAAATAAACTATGCTGCTGTAATCAAATGCTTTGCTCTTCAAATGTTCTGGCAAAAATTTACATGGAAAAAAGTTGGCATACGACTGTGAGAGAGATGGAAAACTTGGGAGTTTAGATAATAATGCAAAAAACCATGTTATTAATGCCTAAGTTTTTATATCCTTTCGAGTTCACTAGCATTGGTTTATGGTGATCAGTGAGAAGTTTCACTGGAGTATTTGTCTGTTCTCCTCCTCTTTGGTAAATAATTTATTTCTTGTTAATACTCGGAGTGTTCTTTTTGGTTTATTCAAACTTATTCAGTTTCTCTGCATCTTTCCCTAATATGACATGGGTAACTAGCTTATTAACTCCAGTTTTCTAAGGCTGAAGTATCTGAAGTCTGTCTTGGGAGCTGCATTGCCCACAGCTGGTTGTCTTTGGGCATCCTAGTTGCTAGATTTTCTCATAAGTGAATGATTGCATGAGGGAATTGAGAAGTACTTTTATTTTCCCCTTTGAATTAGAAGAAGCTGGGAACTATAACCTGTTGGTGTGGACATTTTGCTCTGTGTGGTCATCTCCCTTCATTCATTTTTTGGATCACTTGTGCTCCAGTGTCTCTCCTTGCTCCTGGGGATGTTGCCTTCTGCAGAGGTTTCATCACTGGTTTCCTCTGTGTTTTTTGGTACACTCTCATAATCAGTTTAAGTCATGTTAAGACTTTGCTACTGCCAGAAAGCAAAGCCCTGTTAGTTCGTTGTGTCAGCATTAGTGCCCTTTTGTCCACATAGCGAATAAGTGTTTAACTTGCCCCTGGCTCAGCACAGGGCCCAGCTGGAGGTGCTGTGGGGTGGCTGGGGATGTGTGGGAATGTGTGGCTGAGTCAGAGGTGACAAGGGGCTGCCCTTTTCTGCAATAGTAACACGGGATTACACTGGAATCTTCCTGATGTGAAACCATACTCTTGTGTACAAGAGTGCTGCTAGGTGGTTGATTTGGTTTGGTAGGATTTTTTTTTTGTTTCTTTTTTTTTTTTTATGTAACTCCTGATAAGGCATTGCCGTCTGGCTTGGCCGTGTTGTAGGGTTTCTCCCCACATTGCCAGATCGTTTACAGAAGATCAGCTTAGGAGGTACAACTGTAAAGTCTTTTTAAAGTTTGAAAAAGAAAGTTCAGTAGCTTCTACTCTAAGTCAGACTTAAGTACCCAGGCAAGATTTAGCCAGAAGCAGAATTTAATTTAGGTTTCTAAGAGGAGTATATGCTACAACTCTCATATTCTTTGAGGAATGATGTTGCGAAGGAGCTCGGACCTTGTACCTATGGGAACTTTAAACAAGGTGACTGCTGGCTGCCAGGGCCCCAGCTGCATCTTCCTGCTTTTCCTTTCTGTTGGCTGGACAGCTCCGTAGACCCCTGAGCCACTTGATGTGAGTTGGTGTAAAAGCAATGACAAAAGCGAGGAGTGCCAGGGAAGGGCCAGGAACAGGCAGCTGGAGGCAGGTGAGTGAAGGGGAGTTGGCAGCCAGCGGGCAGGCTGTCTTAGGCCACCTTGGGTTTGCAGCTTTAGACTGTTCATGAAGGGTATAGACAGAAATAGGCATCCCTATGAAGGAAGAATGAAAGGCCCTGGCTGAACTGCCATATGCTACTTCAAAATAAAGGTAGGGAGAGAAGGCAGTTTTAGTGTGCTGTGCTTTTTGCATGTCTTAGAATGCCAGATCTCTAGATAATGACATAGTAACTGACTCTTATGCTCTTTGAACTTCACTGTTTGCATTTCAGAAAGGAAAATTTTACATACTGGAGACTTGGTAAGCACAGGATTTTCACGCTGCAAGAGGATTGGTTTCTTGCTAGATTTGTTGATACGGGCCCTATATATGCATAGGACAATTGCAGATGCAATGTTGGGTCTTAATTATGGCTTCATAGTCAACCTCTTAAATTCAATTAATTAATCTTGTAATTTATTTTTTGTAACACCACTACATTCTGTTCTATAAAACTATATTTTTGTTTTTGTTAGTAGCCAACATTTGTTAATCAATTATAATTTAAGATACTGATCATAGCTATAATCTTTCCTTCTAGGCTGCCATCATGACGGCTGAAGAAACGGTGAACGTTAAAGAAGCTGAAATAATTAAGCTAATACTAGATTTTCTGAACTCAAGGAAACTTCATATCAGTATGCTGGCACTTGAGAAAGAAAGTGGGGTCATTAATGGCTTGTTTTCAGATGACATGCTCTTTCTAAGGTAGGACTTCTTTTTCTGGTGCTTAAATACCGCATATATGAAAACAGAGCTGGACTGTGATTCAGTGGGCAGCCCTGTGCCACTCAATGGGGGATCTTAACTTGTGCCCTCATCTTACGCTGTTTCGTCCTGATCCCATTCTGTGGTCCAGCCCTGGAATGTGTTCCAGCTCTGAAGTTAGTGACACCCTTCTATGAGCCACTTGGAGTGAGTGACTGGGCGTCATCAGCATACATTGAGCTGGATTTTTTTGGTTGCTTGTTCATTCATTTTACCTTGGTTATTTTTCTGGCACACGAATGAATTTAATTGGAAGGAGTCTTAACAAGTGCCAGTGTTAGTGCAGGGTAAGCTGGTGAAAGATCATAAGCAGGAATAGGAAAGCAAGATCTATTGATATCTGTGGTGTGTTATCAGCTGGTCATGTGGACCTGAATATGTAGTTTATTGACTACTAAAATATTTTTACAGTGTTCTAGTGCTAAGATCAACGATGAGTGGTTTCCAAAGCTTTTCCCAAAAAAAAATTATCTGCATTGGAAAATAATACCTTGTAGGTCTGGGCCTTTTATAGAGAGCTCTGTGTGTGATATGAGGGTATAAATTGAACTGATCTACCTGTTCAGTCCAGCCCACTGATCTTGGAGTTGGAGCTCTTGTGCTGGCATTGTTCCTGTCAAGCTGTTCCTCTTACATTGTTAATACAGGAGCTCTGTGTTTACCCACCCCCTTTATAAAATAGGCCCAGCAGTATTTATGCAATTAAAATGGACCAATTTTTAAGCTCCCTTCTGTTCTTTGAGATGTATTCATTGAATCAGTATCTTTATTTAAACTCTTCAAGTAAGATATTTTTTTCTTAATAAGAATGACAGGTAAAGTGGGAGACACAGGACCATTTTGTCCTTTTTGATGTGCCTTCAAAAGTAATTCATATTTGTCCTTCTAGTATGCAGTTATTTTTACAAAATATTGAGAAAAGATTTTGCTCTTGCTATTAGTCACATCAGACACTCATCTTGGTATCTGCAAAGCATTAACTTTTCAAAGCAGGTTGATCACTTATTGTATACTTAAATTATTGTTTAGTATTTAAATGAGCTTCTTCTTAAAAAAGCTTGTTCTTGTCTAGTGAAATTCAAGGAATGATCCTTTCTTTTACTAGGCAATTGATTCTTGATGGTCAGTGGGATGAGGTTCTTCAATTCATTCAGCCTCTTGAATGTATGGAAAAATTCGACAAGAAAAGGTAAAATAGCATGTATGTCAGAGTTCAGTTTTTTGAGTTGTGGAAAATACGTGAATTTCTAACTATTGTCTATGAAAAGAGTAGTTTTAAATTTTTCACCTTAGTTTTGTTTGGGTTTTTTTTCTAACCTATTTACTCTTCCTAAAGTCTGTGCATGCATTTTTAAAACTTGTACTTAAAATAGGTGCACACGATCTGTAATGAGGTGTCATTGGCCATACACTTTAGAAATATGGTGCATGTTGTTCTATCTTTTAATAGATGGCTACTCTGTCATTTCTATTTAAGAAAGAAGTATGTTTGCTATACTTTTCGTACTAGCCTTCTGATATTTTTAATAGAACACTGCTGAAAGCAGTAATGGAAAAGGACATTTCCTGTTAAAAAAATAATGTTGTGGTTATGAATTTGTTAAAATTTGAGATCAGGGTTCCTTCTCGTGGCAGTTTCTATGCCTAATTCAAAAATTTGCTGTGAAATACCCTCCATGTCTCTAAAGTTTACCTACAAGATGTATAGTATTTATCTTCTCACCTGCAGATTTCGATACATTATAATGAAGCAGAAGTTCTTGGAAGCCTTATGTGTAAACAATGCGATGTCAGCAGAAGATGAGCCTCAGCATGTAAGAATTGTCTTTGGTTTGGGAAGTTTTTTTTTGTTGTCAGGAAGTCTCTTGGGATATTCTGATTAAAGGCAGAGCAGAAGCTCCCAGCATTAAATGCACAAATTTTAAGTATTACTGAATGGTTTCATAAGCACTGGAAAAAATAATCGGTGTCTTTTGGAAATGAATGTGGCTCCCAGGTCTCAAATATAATTGTATATAAAAGGGTTGCTTGAAACTTTGCAGCATTAGATCAGTGACCATATGCTGTGTTTGTGGTCCTGATCTCAGATTTACTTTAGGCCATTGTGCTGAAGTACAAGGCTTTTTCCTTTTTTTTTTTCTCTTTTTTTTTTTTCCTCCCCTCCAAAATTATTCTAGAGCAAGCCTCAGAATTGCAGAAATTTATTTTCATAATGTGGGCCAGGTAAAGGATTCCAATTTGAGTAAATCTTAAACTTAATTTCTGTTGCTTTTGGAGAGAAAGGTCAGAGTTGGTTTGTTTGGGTTTTTTCCTTTGAGGGAACAGATGTGTTCACAAAGGACTCTTTCAGTTGAATGTGCAAACGGCGGGAGTTGTGGACTTGGGTTTTTAATATGGAAAGAGGCATTAACTCAAACTGGCAAAGAAGGCTTGCAGATTGTGAAATTATAGTTTTTCATTTATTTTGAGGATACAGTAATACCAAATTTCTAACACTAAAGTGTTATGAAATTAAAAATTAAGAATGCCAGTAGCTTTAAGGTAATCAATTTTGTTTTCCAAACGGAATTGATTTTAACTCTCTGTCCCATTACATGTACATTGTGCTGCAGCGTTTTTCTCTTGACAGTGTAGAGAAAGTTAAAAGTCCATCTTTATAGTTGTAAATGGAAGGTGTCTATTCCTTTAATCACTCAATCTCTATACTGTTACCAGACAGCAGTAGAGGGGAAAAATCGTATTAATGTTCCTTATTTTGTTACCAAATGGGTTGGCATGTTGTGGATGAAAGGTTGCTGTATTGAAGTATCTAGGCAACATGGATAAGTGAGGGGTTTTATCTTTTTTTTAAAATCTTTGCATCTAAAAGTG
Source organism: Cephalopterus ornatus (assembly GCA_013396775.1). Lineage (NCBI taxonomy): Eukaryota > Metazoa > Chordata > Aves > Passeriformes > Cotingidae > Cephalopterus > Cephalopterus ornatus. Next base: position 629,584 of record VZRE01004548.1, read on the forward strand.
CCAAGTTTTGTGTATGTAAGTGGTTCTTGGCTATCAACAGCCCTTTATAATAATAAAGCCCTTTATTCATTTGGAGGTCTTATCTTCTGAGAACTCTTTGAATGTTTTTAACACTTTTGATTGAGGAGCAGAATCTCAGTGTAAAAGCTGACTCAAAGTTGCTAATCACTGGAAAGTAGAGCAGTCTACAAGCTTTTTATAATGTATGCCAGTAGCTTCTCATAGAAATAAAAAGGGGGGAAATAAGTCAGCTGGCTTTGGCAATGGAAGTAACCTTCTGTGCTACAATAGAATTGTAGCTGTTCCGCAACAGATTTAAAATTTAAGCCCATCAAACCTGCAGTGATGTGAAAACATTCCATAAATCTGTAGGAAGCCTGACTGGATGGGAATTTTTAGGAAATCAAAGCATCTAGGAATTTGTCTCTGTTGTAACTGCATTTGCATCAGCAATTTCAGATTCTGTATTGTATGACACTTGAACTACAGTATAACCAGTAGTAGTAATAAATGAGAAGAGCAGGGAATCTCTGCTACTGCGTGTTCAGCTGTTCTGCTGTGGAAACACGTGTCCTACGAAGGGCTCTGTTGATGTTTCTGTAGCTGGAATTCACAATGCGAGAGGCAGTGCAGTGCCTGCACGCGCTGGAGGAATATTGTCCCTCTAAGGAAGACTACAGCAAACTCTGCCTGCTGCTGACGCTGCCCCGCCTGACCAACCACGCCGAGTTCAAGGACTGGAATCCCAGCACTGCTCGGGTTCACTGCTTCGAGGAAGCCTGTGTCATGGTGGCAGAGTTCATCCCAGCCGACAGGAAGCTGAGTGAGGCTGGCTTCAAAGCAAGTAACAACCGCTTGTTCCAGCTTGTCATGAAGGGATTGCTGTATGAATGTTGTGTGGAATTCTGTCAGAGTAAAGCAACAGGAGAAGAAATCACAGAAAGTGAAGTATTGCTGGGCATTGATCTCTTGTGTGGCAATGGGTGTGATGACTTGGACCTTAGCTTATTATCGTGGCTGCAGAACCTGCCAGCTACTGTGTTTTCTTGTGCTTTTGAACAAAAGATGCTTAATATTCATGTTGATAAACTCCTCAAGCCTACAAAAGCTGCGTATGCTGATCTTTTGACACCTCTCATCAGCAAACTTTCTCCTTACCCATCGTCCCCAATGAGAAGGCCTCAGTCAGCAGATGCTTACATGACCCGCTCCTTAAACCCTGCCTTAGACGGGCTGTCTTGTGGATTAACAAACCATGATAAGCGGGTCACAGACCTCGGGACCAAAACTTCTCCAATGTCGCACTCCTTTGCTAATTTTCATTACCCAGGAGTACAGAATCTCAGCAGGAGCCTCATGCTTGAGAATACTGAGTGTCACAGCATTTTTGAAGAGTCACCTGAGCGGTAAGTGCAACTAAAGCTCTGTTTTTACCTTGGCTTATGTTGTTGATATTACTGTGTTCTTATTGTCACTGTAACTCTGAACATAATTCTACCATTGAAATATAATTTGGTTGATTTCTGTTGTAAGTAGAACTGTGTCCAAGGTGGTTTCTTCCTTGTGCTTTTATGATTCAAGTAGATTTTCATATTTGGTTTTGAGCCATATAGATTCAGTCTGGGCTTTCTTAAAGTTGAAATCCTAGCACAGAGCACCAGTATGCTCTGAGTATAGCTAAGACTTATGTTCAGTACCACTGAATTCTTTCATTCCACGTAAATAAATGGAGACAGTGGAATAGCTGTAACTCCCATCTTCTTCCTCCATTTCATCCTCAAGTCTCTGTAAATTTTAGTCCTGACATCCTAAATGATTACGTATACTTGCAAAATTTGCATATCCCAGTGAAGGCAATGGAAATTACAGTATGTTGTCGTTGTAGCATTCCTGTATCACTTAAAATGTTACAATGGTATTTTGGCTTAAATATTTACTTAATATTTTCCAACCCAAATCTAAGTCAGCTAAATGTATTATATTTTTTGTATTGGACTTAGAGATAGGTGGGTTTTGCTATTAGTAAGTTCTTGATTGCAGCGTAGATTGCGAAACTGTCTTCTTTAAGAACTGCATCAAAGATTTGTGCCTTTTTTACACCTTCGGAGAGAAATGTCCTGGTAACTAGGAGATGTGGTACTTGCCAATTGAGAGTTTATCATTGTAGTTTTTGCCTGGCCTGTATTTTGATCAGCAGTTCTGTCCCTTCCTCAATGTAATATCCATGCTTCTCTAAAAGCAGCCGCCAGGTTTTTTGGCTCCAGAGGAGCAGATGGGTAGCTAGCCCTGCACTTGGGTGCAGTGGCCAGCAGGAGACACTTTCAGAGCTGGGGTGGTCAGTCCTGACTGCAGCTGGTGCCTGTTAGTTTTGCCTTGCAGCAATATTCTGTGTATTGTGTCATGGTAAAGAGCAGCTGTAATTAAACTCAATAAAAAGGAAACAAACACAATCAGACTGATGTCAGTTCACCAATGATGATGGAAATACTTACAGTAATGTATATTTTAATATTTATCTTAATGCTTATCTTGAAAGGACATATTTTGTTCTATTAAAATCTTTGGTTTTACCAGCCTCTTCACAAATGGAGTTTTTGTGGGTAGCTGTTATGGAAGTGTCCCTCGTGTTACATTTATACAAAGTGTACCTCCTGATTATACTAATGAATTGTGAATCCTCTGACTTAACTGATCTGTATGAAACCTTAACATCTGTGTGTGTAGACCAGGGTTCAATGTTAAAACTGATTCTTGAAAGGTTTTTGCTTCCCTTTTCAGTATTAGAGTACTAGAATAATTCTGCACAAATAGTGTTGTCATGTGTGCTAAATAAGGTGGTAAGTTGCTGCAGTTCTTCTTTATGTAGGCCTTACGTGATGTTTATAGTTTTTAACATGTTTTTTTCATTAATAATATATGCCTTGAAGGTTGGAATTAGGTTATAGGGCCAGACCCATAGTTTTCAAGAAGGCATTAAATTTTTCAGAAGAAAATCCATCTTCAGATCAAGTGTCCAACTTAAATGGCAGTATTTGCAAGGGTGGGAGCTGAGCTTTATGTTAATATGGCCTTTGCTTCCTCTTACATGTGACAAAAATATGGTATTTCTCTTAGCAGTTGTGTTCCTCAAGCAATTGTCTTTTACTCAACTGAGCTACTTCTGTTTTTGTACAGAGGTGCCCAAAAAGTTTAAAATAACTTCATTAAGAACTTTGTTCCAAGTCACTGGCTATATGTGTTCTGCACATTTACTGATGGCCAAACCATTTTGGAAAGAGTGCCATGCAGAAATACTTTAAATACAAGAATAATAAAACTGATACAAACAGTTTTCTATCTTGCACTTTCAGGAATGTTCAAGCTGATGGATGTTAAACATAGTTAAGGTTTAGATCGCTAATGGTAATTAAAGTGATTATCTTAGGGAAGATTTTAGTCACATAGTATATGAGATATATATTTTATGCACATAATTGCTTTGAAAATGGGAGATCTTGAATAACTTGTTAGTTAAAAGGTATGTAATTCGGGTGTAGGGATAGAAAATAGGGAGTTTGCATATGTTATGGTGGTAAGGCTTTTTGGAAAATGCAGGGAAAAAAAGCACAATGACTGCTTTTTTGTTTGTTAGGAGTTTCATTTTTAGTGTAAACCCTTGCAAGTGGCATTTTCTTCGCAAGCAATATCTTCAGTTATATGTGACTTAAATAGTTTTCACACTTGTGTCATCACATTGTACTCTAGAATGTTATCTTTATCTACTTGATTTTTCTACTCCTAATTTTTCTCAGTTAAGCTTCTCTTCTTTTCCATGTTGCTGCGAGAAGTGATACTCCAGTGGAGCAACAGCGTCCCATCGGCAGTGAGGCTTTGTGCCAAGGTTCAGTTCCAGAAAATGAACCACTCAATGCAGCACAGAGTCAGGGATCAGCCAAACCAGAAAAAAATGAGGTAGTGGATGTTTGTTTAAAAATAATGAGGCCCTTTGAGCTGTGTTCTGATCGCTTCATAATGATTTGCCTTTGTGTGGAGAACTTCACACATGACAGTGGGTTGCTTTGAATCTTTATTGTTACTATAGTAAAAATACCATCTTGCATCTCATATCAGAAACTCCTTTTTTTTTTGCCCCCTACTGTATATAGTTCTGCTGTTATTTGAGTTTGTAATGCAGCTGATGAGGCAGCTGATGAGCGTTCCTTGTCACGGCAGCAGTGTAGCTAAACTTCACTCCTCTGAAGGACTTTGAGCGGCTTCTCTGCTGCACCAGTGTTTTGTATGCACCTTAGGAGGGATGGAAGAGCAGATGTAGCATTTATAGGAGAGAATGAGGACAGGAGGTGCTGTGGTGAAGAGGTTGGCCAGGCTATTATACACAAATAGAAAAGAATGTAGCACCCAGTCCAATTTCACTGTGTTTTGTTTCCCACATCGTAGTGGGAAGAAATTTTAAGAATTAATTTCTGTGTAAGAAATTAACTTAGGTTTCTTTTCATAGCTTTATTTTTGCAGTGTTCCTCTAGAGACTGATTTAGAAGCCAGAGTTTATAGATTAGAGCTGCTGGGCAACATATTTTAGGTTTGCATGTTAGTTTGGGTAGTAATGGCACGGAATCCAAAAGATCAAAGGATTGAATCCATTTGTAACAAACAAGTATCAGTCACTGCAAGAAATATAGACAAGAATGGACCTGTTGCTTAGAAGGATTATAATCCAGTGGCTGGGGAACAGTTCACAAATTTCAAATACATGGAATAAATGCTTTCTGGTGACTCCTTTGGAGTTTCTCAACTGCAAGTATTCACTATGGGAAACCTAAGGTGATAAATACTTTGCAAATACAACAACAGTAGAAAATCCTTTGTAAGTCAGAAAACTGTGTGAGAGAACAAAAAATCATAATGCAAGTATTGTTTATTAGAGGAAATGCAAAGGCTCATAGTTAAAAGGACAGATCATGCATGAATTGTCTGAACTAATGCAGAGTTATCAGGATGTCCTTATACAACCTCAATTCGTAGATGACAAAACTGTCACTTTTGAAAACAAAAAACCCACCAAGGGTTTTTTTTTGTTTTACTATTTTTTTTAGTTTTCTATATACACAGTTAAGGGGTTTTTGGTTTTTGGGTTTTTTTTAGAAATTGTGGAGCAGCTCTGTGTGGATAATCTGGCCTTGGACTGAAGTGTTTTTGGTTTTCTCTTTGTCTGTTTTTATCTTGTCCTCAGCTGTTGGCATTTGGAATTAGTGACACAGAAAGTGAGGACTGGGAAATGCAGCTGGCAGTGTGGGGAGCTAAAGACAGAATATAAAGGAGAAGGGACCATGAGAAAGCAAATTCAGATGTTTGTGTTTGACCCATAAAGTACAGAATTTTTAAGTTAGAACAGAGCACCAATTTCAAAAGTAAGATGTAATGCTTGGAGAGACCACTTCAGAATTGGCTACTGGGAGAGGGAGATTGGCTCTGCAGACTGATGGCAGGGAGGTGTAAGCGTGGCAGAAAATACCAGATTTGTAGTGAAAGTGTTACTTGGAATTTGGAATGTAGCTTATGTTGTTTTCTGATTTTTATTTTCAGTTTTAAATCATTTATTTGTTTTGATCTTAAGTAATACTTTGGAGGTTTTGTAGGAAAGAGCAGTCTCCTTCAGAATTATGGCAGAACTGCTTCAGTAGTGAATAGCATAGGCTGGCAGTGGTTGCTTTTTTTTGATATGTAAATTGTGTCTGCTTTTAAGGAAGAATTAAATTATTACTCCTCAGAGAAGAATCTCCTGGCCTTTTGATGTCTGTGTTGAAATAATGAATCAGGAAGTAAATATTTAGGTTAAATTCCAAAATTAACTATTTAATTTTCATCAGTGATTCTCATTTCTTTTTAGCTTCGTGATTCAACAGAGCAGTTTCAGGAATATTACAGACAAAGACTACGTTACCAGCAGCACTTAGAACAGAAGGAGCAACAACGACAATTGTACCAGCAAATGTTGTTAGAAGGAGGAGTGAATCAAGAAGATGGAGCTGACCAGCAACAGAATCTTACTGAACAGTTTCTTAACAGGTTGGGGGCGTTTGTTGATTCTCCTCCTATCCACCCATATCTCTTCTTAAGTTCTCGTAATAACCTGGTTTGATGGTCTCTTTTTTTTCTTCCTTGTTTGTTATTAGATCTATCCAGAAACTAGGAGAATTAAATATGGGTATGGACAATCTTGGAAATGATGTGCAAGCACTTAGCCAGCAATGTAATGGGAGCAAAGGGAATGCATCCAGCAATCCGGCAAGTAACTTCACATCACCACCCCTGGATGGCAGTCAGAGGATAGCAACTGATATCCCAAATGTTAATACAAGCACTCCTCGAAAGTGTGGATCAGCCAATCAGATACCCTTTCCTGAGGAGTCACCTGTACAGGGGAACCAAATGTAAGTTATTTGAGAGCAGGGATGAATGGGAACTGAATTTCTTCTGTTAACTAGTGGTTGTGCTGACATGAAAGAAACAGTAATTTTTCCACCTCTGTGTGTGTGTGTTTGTGTATATATATATACATATGTATGTTATGGAATGAAAAATTTTTACCTTGCATTCACTTGTTCAGTGCTTGGAGTTGCTGCACAAAGAGCAGCTCCTTGTAAAAATAATATTTTCATGGTAATGAATCAGACACACAAAACACTTGTCCTCAGATTAGTCAGTTCTGAGAATGATTGATTGAGACTAACTTTAGTCCAAAAAATACATACAAATAAATCTGTCTTTGCTCTTGTTTTTTTGTCTTGGTGTGAATTTAAACTCTTCACCAAATCAAAGCAGTGTATCAGAACACGCTGTCACTCAGCCACAGCTGGAAGAGTCTTTGGGGAGTTTAGCTAGGACAAGAGGTGATGAGGTGAGTTTTCTTGTCGTTTACAATTTGTGTTATCAAAAGATTTGGTGTTTAATCCTGAGTATGTGACATCCTCTTACTGTTAATAGATATTTAGAATGAATTTTGGTTAATGCAGTACCTGCAGAATCACAGAAATGTTGAGATTGGAAGGACCATCTGGAGACTGAATCCAAACCCACTGTTCAAAAGAGGGTCAATGAGAGCAGTTACTTGGGGTTTGAGTCTCTGTAAGTACAGACAGAGGATGTTCCACAACCTTTGTGGTCTAACTCATCCCATGTCTGACCATCCTCATACTGGTTTTAAACCAACAAAAAATGAAGTGGAATTTGCTATATATTATTTTGGTCCATTGCCTCTTGTCCTTTCACTGGGTACCACTGGGACGAGTCTTGCTCCATCTTCTTTACTCATCCTGTCACATATTTGTATACACTGGTGAGATGTACACATTCACGCCCTGGAAAGCCCTTTTGACATCAAGGCCAAACAGTACCAGTTCTCTCAGCTTCTCCTTGTACAACAGGGGTTCCAGTGGGATGTCTTTTACAACCATTGTTTTGTATTTTCCAGGTTGAAACTTTGATTTTAGACTTCACTCAGTATGGTTTGAAAAGCCAGGGAAATAGTTAGTAGGGAAATAACTGCAATAAGTACACTCCAAAGTTTCTGCATCAGATACATAAAAATCATAATCTTAGAAAGGTGGTGATGAAGTCACCAGGAGGATGATGTAATTAAACTTAGCATAATTTAATGATAACTGTGTTATATATGGGGTGAAAATCTGATTCTGTTTAGTATTATATTTGTTTTAGAAACTTTGTTTACAGCTTGGACTGTTTTCAGTAAAAATGCAGCTTTGTTCCCCTTCAAGTTTCACACAGATCAAATGTGTTTACGCAAAAATAAACTGTAGTATAGTGCATCTGAAATGGGCTGTTTAGAAGAACAAAAAATGGGTGGAAGTCTGGAGGGAGAATGAGAAATGTTAATCTAACGTTAGCTGTAGAAGTGAGTTGAAGAAAAGAATTTGAGTGTGCTGTTCTTGGACCTGGAGTAGACAGGGTTTTACAGATCTGTGCTTTGAATTGTTCAGTCTGGTGTGATGTTACTTATTAATGCTTTGGTTCAGTAGCTTTACTTTACTCCACGAAACAGTCATGTCCACTTGTAAATGTCCAGTTTCACACTGAAGAGCCTAATTTATCTGTTACCCTTCTACACAGGATGACAAATCAAAAAAGCAGTTCATTTGCATTAATACTCTAGAAGACACACAAGCTGTCAGAGCTGTAGCCTTTCATCCCAGTGGGAGTTTATATGCTGTTGGCTCCAACTCTAAAACTTTGAGAGTTTGTGCCTATCCAGAAGTAATTGACCCAAGGTAAGAAAGCTTGTGTAATCACTTCTGTATCACAGCCCTTCTTTCTCCTCATACCTGTACTTTTCATACCTTTGTTTTATTGTCATAAATAGAGCAGTGCTCTCCTTGGAAACCTGAACTGCCAAACAAAATTAGATGATCTGCTGAAGCATTTGTATATTTGTGGGGTACTTATTTGTTCTCTTTCATTACTGGCAAGATGCACTGCCATGATACTACACCTTTCCTTATAAAAGTGTTGGGTTTGCCTCAGCAGGTGGGCTTTTCTGTATCTGCTGTGATGGCTTCTGGGTTTGTTATTCCAGCTGTAAAAGTGGGAGAAAGCATGTGTCAGTTCCCAAGCCAGCACAGGTTGTGCTTCATGAGATGCAGTTTCTGGCAGGAGAACAGACTTCACAGTTGAGAAACCAGTATCTTCTTGAACTTTTAGACCAAAATTTGCCAGAGCCTTTCCACTGGCCCATTATTACTATAATATTGTTTTATAGGTGTATTGGTTCCTTAATGGGAAAAGCACTGTTTGTGGTTTGCTGTGCACCTTGTATTTTCAGAGGTTTTTCACCTGTTTTTTAATAGGAGGGGGAAAATATATTTTCTCATCTGGAAATACATATTGCTGTGTCAATAACCATCTCCTTATCTCTGTTCCACTTTCCTTGGAGTAAGGGGGAAGTGCAGGCATCTAATACTTCACGAGCTGCAAGTGTGCACAGTGACTTTATCTGAGACATCTTCCCAGTTTAGAACTGATGCTCAGGCTTCCAAAGTGCTCAAAAGTAATCAGATTTTTTTTTTTATTATTTTTCTCCTTAAATCAGTAAGGTAGACTTTGAAGTTTAATTCCAAAGTATTTATTGGCAATGTATGACACAACAACATGAAAAAAAGATTTCTCTGATACCCAATGCAAGCCAACTTGCTGGGCTTGAAGCCCAGACAGTTTCCTCTTGACTGGTAAACAGTGCCAAGCGTTTCCAGTGGGATGGATGCTGCTTTCTGGAGTAACTGTGGTCTGCTTCTGCACAGCTGGTGGTTGAGACCATTGGGAAGGGTCAGAGCGACTCTGCAGCCTTAGTCTCTAGTTGTGGTGCATGACCTGATGTGACAAGTGACATGCTCCATCTGCACATGAAAGGAATATTGACATTTCCTTAATTCTGAACGTGTAATTTTTACTGTTGTTTTTGATTATGCTTACAGTTTGCCTAAAACAATTCATCGTGGGAGTTGCAAGTAAGCAGAGAGATTACATTATCTTCAAGATACTCTAATCCTTGTAACAACATGAGTCCAGACATGCATTCAAAATTATTTGTGTTTTTCAAAAAGCTGTAATTGTGTAGAACAACTGTTCTTTGAAGCTTTTTTGGGCCTTTTTAAAGTGTTTTAAATTGTCCTTCAAACTGATGTATGATTGAGGCCAGGCTGGTTTGGAGTTGTTTTTTCCCTTTCTCTAGAGGTATAATAGTGGTGGGGGGGGTGTTCTACATATTTGAGATTAAACACTGATAGATGCACATTACAGTTATGCGGTTGTTGCTTAAATAATTCAAGTTCTTTCATGCAGTGGATTGGCAAAATGTGGTCTCTGAGGTGGGTAATTGCTCCTGTGTCCTGATGGAGTCAGTGATTCTCAGCTCTTAACAGGTGGTGGATCCAAACTTGGAGTGCAAGATAAGGCATTAGGTCACTTAGGAAGCTCTGTAGTGTGTTAAATGATCCCGACTTATGCTAATTTGTCATGGATTTCCTCTCTGGCAACAAAATAAAATTAGCTTCCATGTGGATTTACTTCCGTATTCTTTATTAAAGCCATGTTTATCTCCAAAGTTTTTCAACAGACTTGGGTGATTGTCTTCTGTCTTTTCTCTCTGCCTCTTCAGGCATTTATAGTATGGTTTCTGAATTTTTTCAGTAGTGATTTAATTTGTTGAATTTCTGTTGTTGATGTTACTGGAGTGGACATTGATGGAAGTGGATACTGCAGTACTTTATCCTAAGTACTTGACTTCTTCCTGCTATGAGAGCAGAGAAAGAACATTGTAGGAAGGTAATTGATTGAACTCAAGGCAATGCACATCAGTGGGACTGTTGCTTTTATTTAAACCACGTGTAAAGCTGATGGGGTTTTAGAAATAAGAATGGTGTGTTTAGATGGTGTGAAGATCCTTGCACTGATGTAGAATGGTGTATGTGTCTTTCTGGCACAGGCTGCTGTATTCAATTTTCTGGTAGAGAAGTGAAGCTTTCAGAGTCACTTTATGCAACGTATAATATCCAGTGTGCAGCTCATGATGAACATAAATGAGTTTTTTCTTTTGTTGTATGTTTTTCGGTTATTTTTATTTAACGGCCAAAAAGGAGACAGTACTTGATGTAGGGCAGCATTTTTTTGTCTTCCCAGGCAGGGATAACAGAAGCATTTTTTGTGATCCTTTAATTACTTTAAGTGTTTGATGAGTCCCACTTATTCTGACAGCAAGAATGGCATAGGCAACAACTCTTTGGATAAAACAGCAGGCCTCAGTTTTTAATGTTGCAAAAGGTCCTGCTTGCTTTTTTGGTTTTTTTTCAGGAATTTGTATTTTTCCAATCTGTAGCCCGATAATTCAGTCCCAGAGCCAGCCTTTAGCCATGCCAGTTGCTCTGGTGCTACCACAGACAGTGTGTGCATTATGAGCTTTCTTCGTCTGCCGTTCCTTAATTGAACTCAAGCGTATTGAAAAGTGGCCATAAAATCAAGATGTTGAAGTATGAAGGATGTGAGAAAAATCACACCAGTTTAGGCCTCTGGGGATAAGGTTTCATTGTACTATACTAGTAATTACTATATTTTATCTGTATCAACCCCCAATAGATGAAGGGACTGCCTAAGTCCTTCTTGCATGTTCAATCACAAATACAATGGGAAGATGAAAAACTGAGAAAATGAGATGGAGATGATCCTTTTCTCTTAGTTTACATATATATTTCAATGCAAGCAGTCATGTTACTCAAAATAATAGAAAAACAGTGTTTTCATTTTAAAATCTTTGTTTTCCTTAGAAATAAAAGGATATCTGATTTATTTTTTTTTTTTTACCAGTGCTTATAATGCTCCTAAACAACCTGTAGTTCGCTTCAAAAGGAATAAGCATCATAAAGGATCAATCTACTGTGTAGCCTGGAGTCCCTGTGGACAGCTGTTAGCTACTGGTTCAAATGATAAATATGTGAAAGTTCTGCCTTTTAATGCAGAAACTTGTAATGCCACAGGTACTGTGTGTCTGTATTTAAAGAGTTTATTTTCAGTTATTTGTCCGATATTTGTCAAACCCATTCAAATGACATTTATTATGTATCTAGTAGATTTTGTTATTTTTATTCTAATACTTTAGTCTCTTTTCCCTTTCAACCATCATTGTAGTTTTTATCCAGCAAAGAGGACTGAGAGGTTAGGTTTTGTTTGGATTGGTTGGTTGTGGTTTCATTTAATCTTGCAAGACTCCAATATTGTGCTCTCTTCTGGCAGATTCCCCTCCATATACAGTAAAAGAACCAGATGTTCTTACCCACCTCTGGATCTTGACTGTCACTAGGAATTTACTTCCACCTCTAGTTCCCCTTTCTCTTGCCTACTTCTGTCATCTATCTTCTCACCCATCTTAAAAAGGTTTCTGGCCCAGCGCGTAATTACTTTCCATGCCCAACCCTCCTAATCAATGCACTGAATATGGCTCTTAACTTTTCTGTTTTGAACTTAGGCTGCCTTGTGCAGTGTGGTTCAGTGCTCTCAGTGACCTCTCCCTCCTAGCAGAGAAAGCCTTTTGAGTTTACCAGACTTTACAAAAAGAGATAAATGTACTCTATAAACTTGGGCTGCAATTGGCTGTGGTGATGGTCTATGGACATTTTGCAAAGCTTTAGGAAGTAGGAAACTCAAGCAACACTCAACAACAAGATTTTTAGGGATTTTATTTAAACTTTAGTAACTGAAATACTGTGTTCTATAGAAAGTGCACAGCAATATTTGTCCTTCGTAGCATACCCATTTTTGCCTAAAGTATCCTGTTTTATCACTGTAGCTGCTTTAAAGAGTGCAGTACTAACAAACAAAGTATGCCTTATTTTGTTCCTTGATTTTTAAATGATTTTAGGACCAGATTTGGAATTCAGCATGCACGATGGGACAATCAGAGACCTTGCTTTCATGGAAGGCCCAGAAAGTGGTGGTGCTATTTTAATAAGTGCTGGAGCAGGGGACTGCAATATTTACACAACAGACTGTCAGCGAGGACAAGGCCTGCATGCCCTGAGTGGTCACACTGGTATGTGTATTGTGGCTTCTCTCACACTTTCTAAGCCTGTATTATGTTCTAATAAAGTTGTTGGGTTGTTTTGGGGGCGTTTTTTAAATTCTTTGTGTTTTTCTTTCTAGCAAGACTTTTTTTTTCCTCTCCAGATTGCTCTTGAGGTATTTTGAGGGGTGGTGGGGAGTGTTTGTTTTTAACATGTGTTGGCTGTTAATTTAATGGAGAGAGTGCACACCTCATTCCAGAGAAGATGCAAAGGTGGGTATTGCCTTACACTGGTGTGTTAGATCATGCAACATGCAGCTTTTCCACAGGATAGTTAAATCTCTCAAAGCAAAAATATAATCTGAACTGTGGTATTTCAGTATTTGATTAATGATGGTTAATCAAATTAACAAGTCTTCTTGTTCACAGGTCATATTTTAGCACTTTATACATGGAGTGGCTGGATGATTGCATCTGGATCCCAAGACAAGACTGTAAGATTTTGGGATTTGAGAGTGCCAAGCTGTGTTCGTGTTGTGGGAACAACGTTTCATGGAACAGGCAAGAGTTGCTATCATGCTTCTGAACATTCTTGCATAAAAATAGACTTTGAAGACGTCAAGGTAATACAGGCAGAATGTAAGGGGGGGGTTGTGCCACAGACTGGAGGCTTGGCTTTAAAAGAAAGAAGCTGTGAGGAATCTTTACCTGTGTTTTGTTTGTTTTTAAAGTAACATTTCATTTCAGAAGTTGAGTAGTGTTTTTACCTTGTGACTTTCAAACAGACACTTCCAAGTACATTCAGGTAAAACATGATAACTGAAATTCTGGAAACATTAGGGCCAGGGTGAATTCCTTGCAGTATTCCACATTATTTCATAAAGAGTGACTTTCTTTCCCATGATGGAACAGACACTTCTTCTCATGCGACTCTCATAGTGTCTTTGCTACGATTCCAGTGTGACCTATGGCTTCAGAGTTTTTAGTGCCAGAACATAAAAATTTTGTTGTTCTAAGGTAACAGTAGCTATGTATGTTTACCTTAAATTTAAGGTCAACATTCAGTGTTCCTTTGCAATGTATATTCTGATTTAAAAAAAAGTTGGCTATTTGCACAAATGTCCAGAACTGTAAGGTGTGACCATGTGGGTTTTTCTCCTCCTGCAGGCAGTGCTGTAGCCTCAGTAGCTGTTGATCCCAGCGGGAGACTCCTGGCTACAGGCCAGGAGGACTCCAGCTGCATGTTGTACGACATCCGGGGAGGCCGGATGGTGCAGAGCTATCACCCCCATTCCAGCGATGTTCGCTCCGTTCGCTTCTCCCCGGGGGCTCACTACTTGCTCACGGGGTCCTACGATATGAAGATCAAGGTGACAGACTTGCAAGGTAATGTCCTGCAAGGGATTACAGGCTCCTTTTCCATTTGGTGCTTTTAATGTTGAAGTTGAGCTCTTGGTTCAAAGATCAGGTTTTACTTTAAAAGGGGAGAAAAATAGTAGAGCTTTCAAGGGTTTGATGTGTATATATATATGTGATTGTGTCTGTTGGGAATTGGCTAGTTCTGGTGCTAAAAGTGCAGGCTATGACCTAAATCTTTTGGCATGATGGTCTCATTACAGTAAAAAAAATTAACACTGTTGCCTAGTGAGATGGCCATTGCTTTCAGATAGCATTCATAAAATTGACCCTTTAAAAAAAGTATTATAATTTTTATTTTTATTGGAAAGAGTTAAGAAGAGAGAAGATATCGGGTATATCTAATTGACTTGATTTTCTTGCGCCATTAAACTTTAATCACCTTTTGTGAAAACAAGGTCTGCCTTTTTAAGTTATAATGTGTCCAGTAACACCTAAAAACTGAAACACTGGGGCCCTGTATTATGCTGTGTGTATGTGAATGGGGCGGACTGGGTCAAGTGCTTCCTAAGATGAAATACACACGTGAGCTTCACTAAACAAACAGGTAAAAAAAAAACACAAAAAGACCCCTCAAGAGCTGGCTATCAATTCATGAAATGACTAATGATTTCTGTTTCTCTGCCACAGGGGACCTCACGAAGCAGCTTCCTCTGATGGTGGTAGGAGAGCACAAGGACAAAGTTATCCAGTGCAGATGGCACACACAAGATCTTTCCTTCTTGTCGTCGTCTGCAGACAGGACTGTAACCCTTTGGACCTACAATGGTTAGAGTGCAAACAAAGGTAACTATGCAGCTAAAGCACAGAGACCTGAGACTACAGAACTGTCCAAACAAGTAATAATAATGAGGCATTGAGAGCAGCAGTTGAGCAGGAGAGTGTCTTGCCAAGAAGAGGGGCACTTGTTACTGATTTTTCTGGTTTCTAGGAGGTCTTGGTGTTTTAGTATATTCTTTTGCAGTGCTTCCAGTCTTCCATGTTGAACTCATGCTGCTGTGACCTATTGTAGTCTTGTTGCCAAAGTCTGAGGAGAACTCTTATGTTGTTGATGTGCACTCAAAGTAACATGAATGATGTGTTTACAGTTTGGTATTAATTGCATTCCTTGGTCTTTGCCTCGATGAGAATTTTGTATAGAACTTAAGTTGAACAACACTTTAATCAAGTCTGTATGTAACTAGTTACACACACACATGTAAAACTTCCACTGTTTTTTCAGGTTTATTGTATTCATCACTCCTGAACAAGAGATCAAACTTTAACATCTTCACAATTTCAATGTTTTTAGTAAAAACATCTGAACTTTAAAGGCTGACTAGGCAGTAACCACATCTTGATTATGGTCCATTATATAGTGTGGGGTTTTTTCTTTCTTTTCATCTAACCTGGGAAAAATGTTGCTGTTTTTACTACATGACATTGTTTTGAACAAGCTAACATGTTGGAGGGGGAAAAAGTAAAATATTGACTTTTTTCAGTAGAAACACGTAATATTTTACTTTTTGAATGCAACAGAATACCTCTGTGTATAATGTACTGTAGAAAAGAGTGGATTGGCAGCAGTTGTCACAGTGAGCTTAATGGCTATCAATTTTTCAAATAAAAGGGATACCATTAATGCTATAATAGAAACCAGCATGGCTTAAAATGCTATGTCTGCATGATAATTTAAGAATTGTTTAAATTCCCAGTTCAGAAGCTTATCTGAATTTTATTTCTTGCACTGTTTATGTATGGGAAACTGCAGTTTTATTTCTACAGAACTTTAGATTCTAATGTTTATGTATTGTTATATTTTCATATTGTACAGTTCCTTTTACTTTTTAAAATATAAACCTTAAACTTTGGGTTATTTATTTATTTGAACTGCAGTTAAGTTTTGGATTCTCTTGGTTACTAAATTATATGTGCACTGTAGCAAGCATTTTTAACTATCGTATAAAAGTGGAAAGGTAAATATAGAAGTGTATCTGTGCTATAATCTCAATAAAGACCTCCAACACCTGCATCCGTTTCGTCTGTTATTTTGGATTCTTAGTTCATAATTATTTGATGCAACTGTGCTACAGAGTTAGACATATGACTTAATATGCCAGAACTATAAAATACTCAGCAGTTTTCATGTTGCTTCCCTATATCTGAATTTTCAGTGTGATAATAATACAGCTTCAGATCTTGTGTATTTTTCTGTATTTGATACATAATGCTGCCTTGGAGGAAAATAGTGTTCTTCTAGTTGTTTATCTGTAGACAAAGCTGACAGACATCTTAATTAGTACTACAACTATGTCAATACTGTCTTGCTGACATTAATTTTATTCTAGCATGGGTCTTTACAGAGCACATGTAGATTTACATCCCTTGTGTTACATCACAGTGTCTTGTGCCTGAGCTCGCATTTAGCGACGGTAAGTCTTCCTGTACGTCCGTCTGTGACCGGAGGCGATTGAAGACAAACGCGAGTGCCGCTGCGGGCGGGGAGGGGCGGCCATGTCGGGGCTGGGGCCGCTGCGGCTCCCTCGGCGCTGTGAGGGGCCGGGGGCGGGGCCG
>VZRE01004548.1:647511-685293 GCA_013396775.1 Cephalopterus ornatus
GGGGGGGGGGAAGGAAGTGAAGTTTAACCTGCTTAATGGAGAACTGAGTTTTTAAACAGCACCAGAGAATGCTTCTCTCATGTAAGATGGATGCATTTTTTTCATACAGCATGTTACACCCTGACCTAAATATGTGAATTTCTTGTTACATTCAGTGATACAGGATGCTGTTTCCTTTGGTGTTGTGTGCAGTTATGCTGGTAGGGAGCAGTAAAGTTCAAGAAGATGAATGGATTGACCCCACGGATATGCTCAATTATGATGCAGCATCAGGAACAATGAGAAGACCTCACAAGGTAGAAAAAGAAAGGGTGTATGAATACATGTCTTTCCCAAACAGTCCTTCAGCCACGTGCTATTGAAAGATTGCTCTTAAATGGTGACAGTAGATTGATAGAATTATGATATTTTTGAGGTCTTATTATGTTGTATCTGAATCCATACACAGAAAAGTCTTTTGTGTCCATGGTTAAAATTACAAGGAAAAAGATAGTGATCTATGTTATTGTAGTTAGCTCAGGACCCTTTCCTGTTGAGTTTCTCTCGCACACTGATCCAGTCACAGCAACCAGGCTTATTGTCTTTTCGCAGGTGGTGCTTGATTTATGCAGGTTGTGGCACCGTGAGTTACTGCTCTGAGAAGTACTGGGTTCAGCAGCTCTTGCTAGCTTCTCTAGTATTAAATATCTTGAAAATCAAGTTCCTGGCTGATAAAAGAGGAGTTAATGGTTGCATTTTATTTTAATTAACCAGTTTCACAGCAATATGGTAATAAAGCCCATTTCCCATGTGAGAGCATTGTGAAAGTCACAAAGTATTTTGTAATGCTGGGCATCAGTTTTCAGAACAAAGATCAGAATAGGGGTTGAGTGCTGTACTGTTAGTGATTTGTGAACATTTAGGAGAAGATGAAGTAGGACAAAAACCTAGTTTTAACAAGGTGAATCATCTCAGTTGTCTTGTGTGAGGGATGGACTCTGCATGGATGCATGCTGTTAATCTAATACATATGTGCACACAAGGCACTGTAAACTGTGGTTGGTTGTATGGGCGGCTTTGATTTTTGTCATTATTCAGCTTTCAAGTTTGAATGATTCCATTTAAACACTTCAGAATGTAATTTTCTGAAGTTAAAAAATGCAGACTGCATTTCCACAGCATTCCTCTTCAGCCTCCACCTGCCTCAAGTCCACCTGATAGTCATTAGCATCCCTAAAATTCGGCAGCAGGCTTTGGAGTCTTTAAACTTAGAGCCCAACTGTTCCAACTTTTATAAAAAAATAGTAGTTTTACTGTTGTCTCCCACAAAAATAGAACTTCTCATCTTAAAGGAGAAAAATGCCTACTTTGAGTTAATCCATCTTTTCAGGATTTCTTTTCTGCTCTGCAGTGAGTTTTTAGATAGGCAGGCTGTGGGGGCTGTCCAAGTCCTCAAGACCAAACTTGGTTTCAGCACGAGTTCACTGATGTGTGTCTTGTGCTTCCTTTTGGAGACTTCCCTCAACGTGCACTCCTGGCTGTGTAGGAGCAGCACTGCTAAAACTGGGTCTCGGTAATTAACAGAAAACATCCAGTGTCCTGGAGCAGAGAGGGAACGTGAAAGGAAAGGCATGCATCCCAGAATGGGGGTTGTGTTTACTTGCAGTCTGGCTGGCTGCGTGGCCAGCTGGGCTGGGAATTTGTCTGGCTGGGAGCTGCCCCTTTGCTTGCTGAGTCAGTTTTTAGCCAGTCCAGTTATCTAATCTGATGCTCTGTGTGGCTCTCCAACACTCAAAGGAGGGGAAAGGGCAAGTGGGGGAGAACAGGCCTCACCTTTTGAAGGAAACAGGCATTTACATAAACTTAAAGCGGTTGTCCATCTGGAACATAAAATAACAGCAGAAAGGCAGCTGGAGTATCATTGGGAGAGTATTAGCAGAAAAGATCACTCAGATTTTAGCTCCTTTGCTCCTTTTAAAGGGATTGACTATAGGAGTTTAACAGGGCATGTTTGGTCAAATTATCAGATTCTAAAAATACGTGGTTTTCTTCTGTAATTTTAGGCAAACTATCATGACTCTGAGGATAAGACTGGGGATGCAGTCAGTGCTGAAATCTCACCGAGTTGTTCCAAGACAATAGATTCCTTGCAACAGAAGGTTTGTTACAGAACTCCAGAATATTTTCCAGTCTTTAATAGTTTGTGCTTTCTGACAGTGCTTTTTCTGGATAGTACAGAACAGGTGCATTGCTGGCATAATTTATGAGAGACTGTGCTTTATGTAGGGGGAACCTCTTTATTCAGAGGAGAGACTAGAAGTGGTCTGAATTCAATTCCGAATTGTTGCTGTCTTACCAAGGTCTGTTTCCTAAAATATTTTATGTCACACCATGCTGCCAAAAGCCAAGGAGCCTGGCCCGTTGTTTTCAAGTTGTTCAGTACGGGCCAGTCCCATGGAAAGCAGCATCTTCAGTAACTGCATATGCTTTTTAACTGGCATATTAATCAGAGGATCATTGCTAAACTAAAGGAATGTGCCCCTGTTGATCCTGAGTTTAATGTGTTCATAGTGCGGGGGTTCTCCTATGAATGAGCTGGTTTGAGCAAAGTGAATAAAAGTGTCTTTTGCAGATTGCAGAATGTGAGAAGAGGAATGCCAAGTCAAAGGAAAGCCGTAGCTTTTATATTTTTAAGCGATACTTGAATAAGATTTTAAATGAAGCTGGGAAACTTGGCCTTGTAAGTATTTGAATGGTCATTTAAAAAAATTAATTAGAATTCATATTACTGCTTTATATGGTTGTCACAGTTATCAAGTATTGATTAATTATCCTGGTGTACTTAAATTAAAATGAAGGGAACTGAATGGCACGGGAAAAGGTAACAGAAGTCTGTGCACCCAGTACTGCTCAGGAGACACAGGTGCCATTTGATATGTGAAGCATCCAGAGGAAGGCGGTGTGAATTCAGTGTACCTGAATATCTATTGCTGGGATGCAGCTGCAGGAGTACCTTGTTCAGTTCACATTAATGGTTGTTAAACTGGAGTGGGTGCATGGTACTTACTGGTTGGGTGGGCTCTTTGTTACATTGTCTTTGGAGATTTTTTTTCTATTCAGAGGTAGAAGAATTAATGTTTTAGTAATAAGCAAAATTAATATTTAATAAAGAACATTATATTTAGCAGTGCAGAATTTCTTATTTCAGTATTTAATAGCTTCTATCTGTATTATCCAGCTGCGATCGGGGCACATGTAGCATGTATGTCATTATTACTTGTTAATGAGCCATGATTCTAAAGTTTTAATAACAGGTGAGATAATTAATTTCTGTTAGTTTATTGCTGTTGAATTGAATCCAGTTGAACTCGAGTATCATATAGTTTAGAAGAACGAACAGAAAGGATACAGAATAATAGTTTTGTCCCATGTTTTCATCCTGCAGTTTGCTTCAGAAAGGTTCACGTACAGCAGGAAGGGAATATAATCAAGTTTTTGCCTAGGGATGCACTTCTGTTTCCCAAGAAGCAGCTTTTAACATTATTTTTTTTTTGCTTTTAATTCAGCCTGAGGAAAACGTGGGCCAAGTCCACTATGACGCTGAGATCATCCTTACAAAACAGACATATTTGGAGATCCTCAGGTTTCTCAATGAGGAAACTTGGCAGCCAGGTGCCATGGATGATGCACTTAGTGATATTTTGATCAATTTTAAGCACCATGATTATCAAGCTTGGCACTGGAGATTTGAAGACACTTTTGGAATTGACCTATATAATTTGTTTTTGGTAAGACAACAGAGGGGTTTTGTTGTTTTTGATTGCTGTTTTCTCCAGTTTCTGTGGGCAAGTCTAGTCAGTGAATATAACCATCTTAACTCCACATGTAAAGCAGTTCTTTCCATCGTACTTTCAGTGTGTCATGGGTTTTTTTATGGTTGCTGAAGGAAGAGGGGATGTATTCATTTTAAGTAAGAATTCAAGTTTTTTATTCTGGTGGTCATCTTTTCTTATTGTAGCTTTGTGGGGTTTTTTTCTGTTATGCTTTTTTTTCTGTTCCTCTTGTCTTTTTTATCTGTGCTGCCTGACTCATTAGGCTCTAGCACTTCCTTATCACTGGAACTGACACTTTGTGCATTACAGATTTTCTAGGTTTGTCTGTTGTTCAAGTAGATTCTGAAGCTGTTGGGTTCTGCAGGAGGTGGATATATGTATATTGAGACAAGTATATATATGAACTCTTATAGCTCAGAGGCTCTTGCAAATTTTATGGAAAAAATTGTGTAGTGTCGGAGAGGAGAGCATGACTATGGAATAATAATAAAGTGCTAAGCTGAGGATCTCTGATAAGCTGAAGCTCTCTGAATAAGTCTTTACAATTCACAATATGCTAATGTTTTATGCTGATATAATCTTGAAAGGAGCCTGTCTAAATTTGAGGGGTCCATGGAAGCCCAATCACAAAAGCAAGCTGCCGGTATCATAACCTCACTGCTAGGAGTCTGTGAAGTGCTTCTCTGAAGTCTTGCTGCTGTTACCAAACTGTAACTTTGTCTCTTAACCAAAGTGCAAGAGTTGGCAGCAGTTGTTCTGTGATTCATACCAGGCACATAGTACTCAAGCACTGACTGACACCAATTTTATAATTTAAAAGTGTGGTAGGTAACGTGATAAACATTGTAAGGAAGAAATAACTAAATATCACAAGAAAGAAATGAGCAAGTGCAGTGTAAGGCTGTGATAGGAATGACTGGTAATGCCATGAAACTTCTGCATTGTACTGCACAGATGTGCTGTGAAAGCAAGGAAAAACTGTGTAAGTGACACTAGCAAAAGCAAAAGTTGGAAGTTTGTTCATGTGTACTGGCAGGAAGCTTGGAAAATTCCAAATCTGGATCATAATTTTTTTCTCTTTTTCAGCTGCTCTTGTGCTTAGTGTGCATTGTAACTGTAATAGCTACAGAGCTCTGGACACGGATTCTTTGGTTTGTTCAGCTAAAACGTGTTTTATTAATAAGTTTTTTCATCAGTTTTGCATGGAATTGGCTTTATTTGTATAAGGTAAGTTATGTAATCTTAATGTCTTTTAGGCTTAAAATTTTAAGAGTTATGAGGGAGTTAAGGTTATTTAGTTCCTTCAGTTAGTTTACATAAAGCTTTTAATTAACCACAAAATAAATAAAGCATGTTTTGTATGCTGATGGGTGTGTTAGGCTTAAAGAACAAAAGAAACTCTGAGAACTTTATCCTACAGTAGAGGTGCACAAAATTCACAGAGTACTAGAAGTCTGATTTCACTGTGTGGGCATGGCAGACGAGACCTTTGACTAAAGTAGCTTGGTAGAAAAGTTATATGAAAATAAATATAAATATATTGTGAGGAGCTTTTTCTTTCTGAAGGTTCCCTGTGTTTGAATTGCCAAAGGACTAAACTCCAGTATTCAAAGATACAAGTTCAAGGCAAAAGTATCAAACTCTATTTGGAGGATAACTCCGAGGTAGCCATCATCCTGGGTTTTGTCCATTCTCAGGAGGTTCTTAGAGTTGAACTTCATCAAACTGTTTAGTTAGCAAACTTTTCTTAATATATATTTACACAGGGAGTTACCATTACAGGGGGGTGTAGTGGGGAAATTATCATTGACATGGAGAATTATCCCAAGCCGGCTGAGAGCAGACAGGGATAGCTGAGGTGCAGCGCTGCCAGGATGCAGCTGCTGTTTGTTTCACAAGTCCTTGTGTTCCCCTCAGTTGGCCTTTGCACAGCATCAAGCAGAAATTGCGAAAATGGGGCAGTTTGATAACATCTGTGCTGAGAAGTTGGACTGGCGAGAGAGTCTTTTTGGTAACTACATGTTTCATTATTTTGTGATAACATTTAAGGTCACAAAATATTCACTAATAGTATCCAAGGATAGTCACATATCTTCATGAGTAACACACTGAATTTTCTTCAATACATGATTATGTGGTTTTACCATTTTTCCATTCCATTAGACTTTTCTAGGCCTTTGGAGGAGAGCTGATGACAAAACTGTACTTGGAGCATGTCATGGTGTTCCTTCTTTTTCTTTTAACTGACCTGCGAGTGTTTCCCCAGCTCCCCTCCCCAGAACCATTCAGTGCCGTTTACCAAAGACAGATGGGCAGAGCTCATGAAAAGGGATTTTTTGTTTTCATCTGCCGGGCCTGTGAGTACAATGGACTTGAGGAATCAGACCTGTAACTGCTTACTCAAGTGTTACTATTTTACAGAGAAAGCTGATTTTTTTTTTATTAGCTGTTGTTAGTATCCAGTGCTATAGCAGGTAGATGACTGGTGGCAGCTCTTAAGGACTGCTTGTTATGGTCTTCCCTTTGTAATTTATCGACTCTGATTATTCTGTTTATGACAAATTTCAATGATTCATGTTCTGACTGCAGTATAACCAAACTACAGAAACACTGGTGTTCTAAATGACTTGTTTACAATGTAAAAGTTCCCTTGAGGTGAGACTTTCTGCTTGTAAATAGACCCTTGAAATCCAGCAAGCAAAACAGAGCATTTTAATGTCATCTGCACACTGCAGATGAGTAATAACACTGGGAATGGCACTGTTTCAGTAGCTGTGGACACATTGTGCTAGATAATGGTTCTCACAGATTAGACATTTTCCCCTGAGGCTTCTAGGGAATAAGTTCATCAAATAAACAGAACTTTCTTGACTCTGCATGGGAGAACTTCAGGTTCTTTTTTCTTTCTAGCCTTCCCTCTCCTTCATGCATCCCCATGACTGGATAAACTACACTGCCAAGCTGATCTCAGAATTGTAAAAATAAATCTGAGCTTTGAACCACATCTTAGAAGAGTTCTCTTACATCTATAATTGAAATGCTACTTTGTCTTTTACTGCTGTGTCATAAAATATATTTTTAAGAAGTTGTAAAAATATGTCTCTGCTTTGACAGAATGGCTTAGAAGTACATGGACATTACAGGATGATCCCTGTCAGAAGTACTATGAAACTCTACTTGTAAATCCTATTTTGCTGGTTCCACCAACAAAGGTACATGCCCAGTCCAAAGGGATTGTTCATGGTGATGTTTGTTGTTTTGTGACAACAGTGTTTTTCTATTTGTATTTTTCTAGGCCTTGGCAATTACTTTCACCAACTTTGTAACTGAGCCTTTGAAGCATGTCGGACAAGGCATTGGTGAATTCATCAAAGCACTAATGAAGGAGATTCCATTCATTCTGCAGGTTCCAGTACTAATTATGATGGCTCTGGCTGTCCTGGTTTGTATACATTTACCTTATGTTTAAAAGCTCAGGTTTATTTCTTATATATTGTTTTTATTTATACTTAGTATTATTTATTGTTTGTTACTTTTACTTAGCACAAATGAAATTACTTCTACAAGGCAAGTTTTTCTTGACCAAGGCTCTATAGTACAGTTGATTTAGCAGTTAAAATAGCCAAGTTTGTATTTAAAACACAACTCCCCACCCCCTTCCCAAGTGGGATAAAATAGCATTAAACTGCTTAAAATCTTAGACTCTATGACAGTTTATTGCAGTTTAGTTCCCATTTCTTCTTTGTGTCATTACACAGTGATGCATATAATTGGCATTTTGTACACAAAAGCATTTGAGTTAAAACCTTTAACATATTTAATGTAGCACTAGCAATGAACTGCAGCCAGTCTGGCAGTTCCTGCGGTGTGGTCAGGCTCCAGAAAGCTTGAATTTTACTGCAGCCCTTCTGATCACCTGAGCTTTTCCTTCAGGGTCTTGTGGATGCCTGACTTTGATATCTGTGTGAGAACCATGGGCTGCAAGTATGTAGTGTTTTGTTCAGTTTGGTTTTTTCCCCTCCCCCAGGCTTTTTGCTATGGTGCAGGATCATCTGTGTCTGTGTTAAGATACTTAACCTCTTCTCAGAACAGAAGTCTTCCTCCACCTGACAGTCAACAGGAGCAAATAGGCTTTGGGCGGTACAATGGGAGGCAATCAGAGGACTACTACTTGCAGAATCACCCGTATGTGTACAGAGCATACCAGGACAGAGGAGATGCCTCTGCAAGGCCTGCCCTCACTGTGAGAGCAGGGAATGGCAGCAGGAATCGTGACATGGCACACACCAGCCATGAGCCGGATGCACATGTACAAGAGTCTCACAAACCAGAACCTAATGTAAGTAAGTCCTGGTGCTCTTTGAGCTGGGATTCAATTGAATAGATTTCAATGTTACCTGATAAACACGCTTAAACAACAAGCTTAACCCAAGTCTTGGGGAGAGAGGAGTTAAGGAAGTACATGCTTCCTGATAGAGCAGTTTGGTAGAGGTGTCTTGGACATGCTTCTTTCTGGAAAAATACTTTGCAGTGGCTAACTGGCAGGAAACTACTGAATTAAAACTTTATAGTAAAGACTTAACTTCAGTTTTGAGAGAGCAGTACTTTTGTCAGCCTGGGCATTCATGATTGCCCCCAGGAGGAAGGGGGGAAAAAGTGCTGACTTTTCAGTAAACTGTAGAAAATTCGAAAGAGGTTTATACCCTACATTGTACTTATTTACATGCTCTGTTTCCCCAGGGAAAAAAATTATACTACTCATGCTTTGGGTGAGCTCTGTCCCTTGAGCTGAGGTGCCCTTGAAGCAATAGATGTTGTCACTTTAGATTGCTTAATTAATATTAATTTTCTTACAGAATAGATTGTACACTGAGTCTGAAGTTCACAGACTGGAAACTCTCAAAGCTGAAAACCGTACTGAGGAACCTGCAGTTGAGCAGCAGAAACAGGAGACAGGCAAAGCAGAGCAAGAGGCTGGAGGAAACTGTGATCCCAATAAAAACCTAGAAGGGAAGGGCTCTGCGATGGACCAAGGTGAAGAGAAGGAAAAGAGCATTTTATGCAACTCCCAGGAAGGAGACTAAGGAAGCCTCGAGCTCTGCTGTAAGTGTTGTCTGATCTTTAGTTGTCATGTACTTGCTAATTCTGCGCTAGTTCTCAAGTGTCAAAAAGAGAACATCAGTAAGCTGTTAAGGTGGGGTTGTAAAACCTAGGAGAGTATAGGTACCGTGTCTGGAATTTGAAATAAATGTGTTAAGATAATACATGTTCAAGTGGCCAAGAAAACAGGCTTGTGGGGTGTTGCTAATTGTTAGAAATCAAGTTTGTGTAATAAGTTTTGGGTAAAATTAGATTCTCAGTGGTGGGGAAGCACTGATAGACTGATGTAGCAAACACAAGCCTAGCCTGGTAACTGTCCAATGGCCTCAAGGAACTTACTGATATTCCTGTAATTCACATAACACTAATCACAGCTCAAATAGATGGCTCAGGTCTGTCTTTGGGTTTATAATCTTTAAAATCAGTTGGCTGCTTCTCAGCTCAGTTTTAGGACAGCCTATTGATTTTCTCCTAGTTTAATGATTTGCAGAGTGAGAAGCTGATGTGTCAGGTGGGTTTTAGGGCAATTCAAAGCTGAACAGGGAATAGGAAGCATCAAAGCTCAGGATGATAAACTGATTTTTTTTTTCAAGAAGATTCTGACATGTCTCCTTATAAGCAGAGGGATGAGGTTTAGTTTCACTAGGATTCAGATTTCAGTGCCAAAAAAGAGCTGCAAGACAACATTTATAAATCTTTCAGTAATTGTAAAATAGTTTGAATTATGTGTCTGTTTATTCTTACATTGCCATTTCCCTCTGAGGCTAAAATTAACTGTAGGTTCTTCTCTAGGGGTATAATACTTCAATAAAAACAGGACATCACTTCATTTATAAATACCCAAAGTGAACAGTTTGCCACCTTTGGTGTTAAAATCAGTGGCTTCTAACTCAAAGTACCTACAGTTAAAACCAGGCACAGCCCTCAGGGTTCCTCAGAACTGCCTCGGGACCAGGATCTACAGCAGGGAAAATGAAGTCACAGTGGCTGTTCCCCAGAACTATCCCAGCATAGCACCTCCTTAGCAAGAGCAGAAGGAACTGAGATCAGGTAATAAGCAGCCTATGAGCATTTACAGCATGTGACGTGTGAAATTCAGGTACTGCAGCAACTAGACTGTGTCCCTGGGAGTTCGTGCCAAGTGCCCACCACCCCTGTGATGCCCTGGTGCACGGACATGTACCACACCGTCTGTAGAGCAGCATGAGCAGCTGTTACTTGAAAATAAGTACTTTTTAAAAAACTTCTCCTGATTGTAAAACTGTGGTGAGTTAATGTAGGAAATACTTAACTAAATATTACCAAAAAAACCCATCATGTTTTAAAAAAACTATTTTTTATTAAACAGAATTAAATTTTAATTTTTTATTTTAATAAAAATTATTGTTTCTTCCAAACTGTGTTTCTGCAAAGACGTACTAACTACTGAAGCTATTTCTCAATTTTTTATTTTTTAAAAAAAGTATAAAAGAAAACAGGACCTTTTTTTCAGGAGGTATAAAGCAGGGGGGGTGGGGAAATCAAGTTTTCTTTAAAAACAACATAAAAATTCAGGTCTTACACTAGATTGAGACTGTAGTAGAATCCACACATGAGCACTGATAAACCTCGACAGAGGAAAAAATATTATTAATGTTGATTGACTAGAGACAGTTAAGAGGGAGAGACAGTAATGGTATCTCAGACACTGCTATAAAAGCAGCTGCCAGCTGCACGAGCAGGGGCAGCTCTAGAACTACTGGTCACACGTGTGATGCTGCTGCTATTTCTATGGAAAATCATTAGAAAGGAGACAAAACTACTCATTGCAGTCATCTTTAAAAAGGCAAGTATGCTTTTCCAGCAAACAAAAATGATACCTAAGATGCTGCTGTACAGTACATTCCTGCATGCGTGTCTTCAGCTAGAATTTGGTCCCTTTATAGCTGAGGGTAAATGGACTCTCTGTTCATCCATTCTCTTAGCTTGTGATCGTAAAATGAGGCTGAAAAAATCCTCATCTGGTACAGTGGATCCTTTTGCAGATGCTGGAGGAGCACATCTTTGATCGTCCAGTCTGGAACCCTACAGACAGACCAAGAGACAAAGCTGCATACTTACAGGAACAGATATAATACATGAACAATATAAGTGAAAAAAACTACTAAAAGCTTTTGTTTTCAGATTTAAAGCTATTACAGAGACTTAATTTTTAAGTTTCTTTGCAAGCTAAACTTGTCAAATGAAGTTATTAAGAATGCAAGTTAAGCTAAAACGTCCATATGTATCTGAAAATACCCCCCAACTGTCATATTGCAGAATGAGGTTTAAGTGTCCTTTGTCCAGAAGAAGAACTTTAGCATTAGTATGGGGTATTTCTAATCTCATATACCTTATACAGGGAGTAAAAAATGGCCCCACTGGTGTCAGATTTGGAAAGGCAATACTGAAAGGCACCTCCACACTGTAAGGACAGGAACATTTCAGTGACAGCGTTACAGGGCAGGGGATGGTTTCTGTGCTCCTTTCACACAACCTCCTTCCTGGCCAGCTCCTACAGGCACCAGGTCAGGCTGCAACAGCTCCTGTGCCTGAGCTGGGAATGAGCATTGTCTGCAGGAACAGGCTGCTGCCAAGCTGGCTGGGGGGAGAACATGGTCAGTGTAGGAAAAGCTTTCCGTGCTTCTGTTTAAAGCACTAGCATCCATAATGATGAGAGGGGATTAAATATTTTTCCATGCCTTAAAGAGACAAAATATATCATACTAATTTCTAGATTCTTTGCTTGACTCAAAGAAGTAAACAGACAAGATGCTAAAACAGAACCTGATATTTCATCAGGTTGAAATTCAATTCCACGTGCTTCTTCTCACCCCAGCTAATAACAGACTGGAGAACTCAGTATCTGAATTTTGTATTTTGAGATGCTTATCAACTCATTTAATTAAATTCTTTTTCATCTAATAGGCATATATACCATGCTCTAATTGACAAACCTCATCTGCATATTGCTATGAACTATCATTTACACTAAACATAAGGGGAATGATAACCACTATTATCACCAAAACTTGAATACTAAATCCTTTCATTTCATTTCGTAGGATTTCTGGTATATCAGGTGCCTTACACTCAAAACCATTTTAATATTCCTTTTAAGAGCCTCACTTGTTTTCCTTCACTTTTTAGGAATTTTTTCTAGAAATAGTTACCATGGTATACATTTTTGTTACTTGACATAGTTAGCATGGTATATATACCAAAATTACACTCACTAGACACTGGATAATTAAAAAAAAAAAACCAAAAAAACAAAACAAGAAACAGAAATTGTAAAAGAACCCCAAAACTTGGGAAAAAAAATCCCAGTATTTTGTTGTTATATTCTTCCTTATCTGCCAAATCAATATGTATCTTAAATCACATGGTAACCAAGAAACGCAATAGCAGGAGCCACAAATCTCATCCCCAGAGATTCAGAAGCTGAAGAACTTTTGTTAAGCACTGACCTGGCATTTTATCAATATATCAAAGAAGTCATCGTCCAGCTCCCGGTTGTTGCTGGCCACGACGTGCCCCAGCACGGCAGGGCTCTTGTGCTGGGGGAGCCGCAGCCCGGGCAGGTTGTTCAAACTGGCGCGCTGGTCGTCCAGCCGGCGGCTCTGCGAGCTCGCCAGGAGGTCCAGAAACTCATCTGTGTGGGGGGACACCACAGAAGTGGAAAAGGCTGGGGAGTAGGAAGAAAACAAGTTAGCCCAGAAATAAGTTCCTTTCTCTCGTGCATGCAAATGCATTTTGAAAATGGTATTTGGCAGAAACTCGAGTCTACAGATTTTACTTAAAAAAAAAAAATTACATTTTCGCATTGTTTTAGGTGGAGTAGAGGATTTTGCCACTGAAGCAGCTGGGAGTCTGTTCTTCTCCTGGAAGTAGCACCTCTGATCGTCCATTCTGTTACTCTGGAATCGACTCAACAGATCAAAGAACCCTTCATCTGCCATTGTCTCTCGACTGCTTTTCTGAAAAGGACAAAAGATTTAGGGGTATTTTGATCTTAAGAGTACCTAAAGCTGGGGCAACTGCATCCGAGTTTAGTCCAGTCCTGTTTTATATTTGCATATCTGAAATCTATTAAAATCCATTTTTTTAGTCATCCCTTTCTGTAGACAGAGATTTATCAGAAGAGGAGAGATAACAATATGGCAGCATTTTTGGAACATAAAATATATTAGAAACATTTCATTCTCTCAAGTGGAAAGAAACAGTGCTTTGATCATGGTACAACTGGAGTTATTCCTCCTCAGCCATTAATCCACCGAAAACCCAAAATGCCCATGAGAGAAGAAAAGCAACAAGAACAGCAATGAACAGTTTCCATTGTCTCCTCAGGTCTATGATCTTTTATTTTTAACTGAGTTCTGTCAAGAGTGCAATAATCTAAAATGTCCAAAATATCTCCCACTGCCTGAATCAGAAAAACTAGATTTTGTTAAGTTTAGAGAAGCAGTGTCTAGAAGAGACTTAGAAATAAAATACGTGGGTAAGCTGAGCTCTAACTTCAGAAAATCCATGAGGAATACAATGGTTTCAGCGTTAGGAGAAGCTTAAAGTGGCACCACCCATGAGACAGCTGTAGAATGGCAGATCGTGCACGTTTTACAGAGCCACAGTGTTTAAATGAAGTTAAAGTGAAATGGACCGTTGCAGGAATGTGTTTTCCATAATTCTGATCAGACAAAGATGAGTAAAGGTGATGATCTCCACAGCTCACCAGACCTACCCTCTGGGAGTTGGGAAGTCGATGATCAATAGAATTACTGGCATCCTGCAAAACTTTGGAAGTGGTGCTGGTTTTGTACTTTTTGCCTTTTAGTCGATTTACAAAATGCAGTTTTGCTGAAGGTTTGGCAACCAGTGGTTTCTGCTTAGCAAGAATCTCACTGTTCCAGTTCTGAACCTAAGAAAACAAGAGTCACGAAATTAAGCCTTCAGATCTTAATTACCTGTACGGTTACCTCTTGCTGCTGCTTTTCCTCCCCAAAATGAAGCAGCTTTATTTTGTTCATCCAAACACAAGGATGTTAAAACTTTGGGTTTGGTTCTGTTACTTGACCTGGGATTAATGAGCTGTTGGCTGGAGCAGGTTAGTGCTGTTACTGCTCAGGATACTGATCTGAGAACTGAACTGTTGTGTGACACCTGATGGATTAAAATGTGATCAAATAGTGTATTTAATTAAACACACTGAAGTTGTCCTTGCTGACTGCTGTGCAGTAAAAGCAGTTATAATGTAAATGCTGAACCACAGACACAGCTGGTGTTTCCCATCTGACATTCTTAAAACTGAAAAGACAAAACTTGAAAGCCCCCATATTACCAAGTGTTAGAACAAAACAAACCCTTACACAAACCCAGATACTCAACAAGCCGTCCCTGAAGTCCTGCATATACACAAACTTCTCAGTAAAGATTGAAAAGGAAGAGGGTGAAGAATGCCAGCACTAGAGCAAACAGGAATGAGCATCTTGTTTCACTGAAGATCAGAATGAAGAGCTTTGTCAACCTGTCACATTTTCCCTAACATATCTTCTAAAATAAATAGACTGACTTCAGCTGTACCCACTGTCCATGTGCTTTGAGATTTTGATCAACATGATGACAGGCTTTGCCTCACTTAAAGAGCGGGAATTAGATTCCCAGTGGGGAGGGAAAGATAATTTCAGTCTGCCACTGGAGTCATTCATGTAGAACTGCCAGCCCACTGTTGAAAGGCAGAATGAAGGAAAGCTCTCATAGAGTGATGCAAGGATTTTAATCAGGAACTCCTATCTCCAA
Source organism: Cephalopterus ornatus (assembly GCA_013396775.1). Taxonomy (NCBI): domain Eukaryota; kingdom Metazoa; phylum Chordata; class Aves; order Passeriformes; family Cotingidae; genus Cephalopterus; species Cephalopterus ornatus. Next base: position 662,238 of record VZRE01004548.1, read on the forward strand.
GAGATTTCTCTGAGCCTGGGGGGAAGTTGCTTTTTTTTGTGACTCAGGTGCAGCATTTCTGCAGTAGCACCCTTACCCAAGATGGATATTAAAGCTCCTGATGGCTTGCAAGTTGGTTGAAATCCCAAAAGCAAAAAAAACATATTTTAAGTGCCTATAAAATGACTGTAGCCAAAGAAAAAATGTTCAGAAAAGCTGAACTAAAGCTTAAAAATTTTACTCTGAATCACTTTCATGCTGCAACCTCAAATCATCTCTATAAAGATATGAAAGGAACTCCTTTGATGCACCTACAGGACCTCATTCTTTCTTGTTTGTGCAGTGAATAAAGCAAGCTTCCCACAAGCCATTACAGCCATTATCTGTGTCACATGCTCCACACCCACACAACAAACTATTATTTGTTAGTAGGGTTAGACCTGCTGTTATGTAACTCCTAAGATCAACTAAATTATAAGGGGAGGCACGTGGCACATCAGCAAACCCTTAGAAATGTTTCACTGCAATCTGAGCAGCAGAACAGAAGCAAAGTGCCAACCTTTTCTGGGGTTAATTTCATGAGTTCCATGTTCTCCATGCTGTGACGGCGTCCTGCTCTCGGTCTGGTACCTTCAAGAGAGAATCAAGTTCATCATTTTATCATCAAAATGTATAGTGATTTATCATCAAAGCTGTGGCTGTACTCATCTAAGGTCCAAGGTACAGCAATTCTGACTTCCAAAACAGTGCAGTTAAGTATAACAGCAGAGAATAAATAACCACTAGTAAAAGCAGCCTACAAAAACCACCCAAATCTAAGCTACCTAAGTTGCTTTCATAGGACACAAGAGAAGGACCATGGATCTTGGAACAGAGGAACAGCAAATGGACTGGGTTCTGCTGTAACCCCAGTGTTGCTAAGATGGAAGGAAGAGACAGGATTTGACAGCAAATAGATACATCTCCCACATTAAAAAAAGGGGGGTGAAGACAGAGACACAAATAGAAACACCATGTGAAGAAACTAAGTAGTAACCAGTGATTCACAATGTAAATCCTCCAGAAAAGGAGGTGCTGAAGGAGTCCAGTACTGCAAAAACAACTGTCTTTTGCTGGTGGAGGAGAAAACCAAGCAAACCTGCACACCAGTGTGGTCAGTAAAGAACACAACACTCTTTGAATTCTTTGTTCAAAAGTATTGTAGAAGGAGGCACATACCATTGAAACTGTTTTCTACCACATGGCTTTCTGACATCATGGAGTTGTTGGTACTGTAGCTTAATCCAAGAACCATTTGAAGATCTGAGAGATTAAGTCTGGCAGTGAGTTCTCCACTTCTGTCTCCTACCTTCAAACAAATAAGGAGTTACATTACTTTAGGAAGTACACACATGAAAGTGTAAAGCAATCCTTGTCCCCATGATTTCCGAGAGAAAAAAGCTGAAAAGGTTTTCCTGGTTGAATACTGAGAGAATCATCTTTTTAATGAAGTACCTAACAACTAACAGGTACGTAAAGCCTAAAATAACCTCTACTAGGCTGCTCAACTTGGATTCCATGGTGACATTATGAAAGGTGACACTAGAACTAAGCAACCTGCAGTGAGATGGGGCTGAAATGATGTGGAATCAACAATCTCTGCCTTCAAAATGCATTGCATTACTCAAAATCGAATGCATGGATACACCTCGATAAAACCACTGTGTAAGTGAGAGCAAAAGCCAACAGCGGGAGTATGAAATCATACCTCTCTTGAAATCTCCAGGTGCCTTTCTGCAAAGTGGATAGCTTGGTCATGGTTTCCCAGAGCAGTATATGCGTTCCCTAAACTCCAGCACGCTCTTCCTTCACCAATTCTGAAAAGCACACAGACATTTTCAGTTACACCTTTACCCACTGAACACCAGGGGTCAGGTTTGCCCAGCACTGCCACAGTAAGATCGCTGTGCCAAGAAAAAGGAAGGCTGTCATCAGAGACCATTCCAACACCAACAAGTATTGCATTTAAAGGAGTGTGATCTGGGCATTACCATAAATATGAACACATCTAATCACAATTTTAAGCTCACAGCAAACAAGTCACTCAGCTTTGCAAGCATGGAATATTGTATAACCTACTTTGCTTGTCCTCAGATTGCATGCCTTATTATTCTTCCTGTATTCTGCTTATTGAGAATATGTACATTGTAGAATATGTACATTTAAATGATGTAAAAACTTTCAGTTGTACCCAGCATTACAAAAAAGGCCTTAGAAATCATGGCTGTAATATAAACATTACTCGCTACTGTGTTATTCTCCTTTCCTCACCCCCTCCCATATTATTAATTTGTGGACAAGTCAGAGACAGATTTTTATGAAAGTATGCAAAATTATTATAATTCTTATAATGAAAGAGAGATCTGCTGCTTCTTTCCTTAATTTACAGAGACAGTGCCGACAGGAGAAGATGTAGAGACAGTCACTCATCAATTCGTCTTTCATCTCGGTCTCATTAATTGCAATACCTTCATGAGGAACTTTTGTTTTCCATATGAAAACCAGAGCCCAGCATTGCAGGGAATTCACATTAATTCAGCTGTCACATATGCAACAATGACAGCAGAGTAGGAGGTAACAGGATCTGCTGTAAGTGTCACATGTACATTAAACAGTCTCTTAGGGCTTACTTATCATTTAATTCCTGAGCGATCACAAGGTGTTTCAGATGATAATCGATGGCTTTCTCGTAGTCCTGGAGCAGGGTGTATGTGTTCCCAAGGCTGTAGCAGGCCTGTGCTTCCACAGCTCTGTCCTTCAGCTGCCGAGCCAGCTGTAGTGTCCTCCTGGAAGAACGGTTAGTCACCTCAAAAAACACTGCAAGGAAAAGCTTTCAAAAGTATCCCTGCACAACTAAAAATCAGTTACACAACTTAAATTAGGAAACTTGGCTGGCAAATTATCAGCTAATAAATTACTTACTATCTTGTAAACTCTTACACTTCCACTCTTAGACTTGTAAAGTCTTCCACTGCCCTTCTCAAACTATTTCCATCTGCTTCATTCGAGAGCAGGCTGATCCCTCAAACAGCATCTTTTAATTTATTGCTTCATTAATAATTTGTAGGCATTTCCCTGACAGTATGCAATTTGACACAGTTTAGTACCAGTGTTACAATCAGACTGGCCCCTCAGCAGGAGCAGGGCAGCCTATACTCACCAAGCCTGGCCCTGCTGGGCAAGAAGGATTCGAGTGTTAAGAGGAATCTGCTCAGTACTGAGGCTTTTCCCTTTCAAAAAGAACAGGTAAGCTCTGAGATCCAAGTAAGATGCTAATAACACCTATACTGTGTCTTTGCCAGGCTTTTACTTTCTCAAGTACAGCAGCAACTCTTTAGTGGTGCAGAGGTCAAGAAAAAAGCCTGGATTAAAATACAGACTCAAGATGTAAATTTGTGTTGCCATGCACCACCTCTCTCAGCTCCTGAGCACACCCAAGGCAGCCACCCAACTCAGGGCAGGAAAATTACTCAGATCCTTCCAGAACTTGCTAAGAGCTAAGACAGCAATGCCTGGTTCTAGAATAAAGGGGAATAAATGCCTTGGAACAGAAAGATGTCTGTCTACAGGGCTAAGAGCAATCTATTTAGAGTAACAAAAGAGTTAATAAACAACCAAAAAAAAAAAACTAATCCCTCCCTTAAAAGAATCAGAATAGTTAAACAGGTAGGAAAAAATATTTTTGCCAAACAAATACGAGTTTTTTTTTTCTTAAGTATTATGTTCAAGAGATGGCTGTTCTACAGTGAGCTACAGTACCAGGCACAACAGAAGTAAACTGTACAAGAGATATAAATTGTATTTAGAAGAAGTCAACTAACTTGTAGTATTCTGAAGCGGTTTCGAATTCACCCAGGAATATGTAGGCATTTCCAAGGTTGCTGTACGCTCTTCTTTCCGCTGATCTATCACCAAATTCTTTCGCAATTAGGAGACGCTTAAAAATGTGAAATAATTGCATTATTTACCCCATTTTATACTTTGTAACATACATTTGCATACAGAAATGCAGGAAAAAATACATTCTTTAGGTCAACAATGCTTGATAAGAACAGCCAAACTTGAACTTCTGCCATTAAGATTTAAAACCTGCATTAAAAAGCTTGCAACAAGATCCAACACAATGCATTTACTAAAGGTCAGGAGCAACCAGTGACATTTTGCTAGAACAGAAGTCCTTATTAGCACAAGTTGTACCTGTTCATGGGCTAAAACTGCACTTCTGAAGTTGCCCAGAAGATAGTGTGTGTTTCCCAGATTTCCAAAGGCACGTCCTTGTGCTGCTCTGTCACCCAGCTCTGTTACTATTGTCAGATTTTCCCTGTTTTGGGGGGAAGTGAGGAGAAGAATAGTGACTTTTAAGAGAGGTTGTTTTTTTTCCTCACAGTCATTTAAATAATAATTGAAAAAAATCTTTATATTAAAGGAAAAGGTAGGGATATTCTATTTTGGCCTATTTCAGTGGCCTTTATGCAGCCATAGATCTGAGTAGGAAACATTTCCTGTGAAGTACTGAACTCCACTGCATTCTTACTCAAACCACTGTGCTCACCTCTAGTTACATATATAAGTATAACAAGGTCCTGTCAACTCAGCCTGGTTTGAAGAGCACTTACTGGTTTCTAACCTCAGGGAAGGACTTGTGAGGTGCACTAAAAATGAGGGTGTAACAAAAGCCAGTGCACTCTGCCATTGAAAAGGACAAATTCACAGGTACCTCAGTTCTGCATAGAACAGTTCCCCAGTTTAGCTCATGACACTACAGATCTCCCATATTCTAATGAACTACATGATCATATCCTCCCAATCCCCAGCATTTACTTACTCATAATAATTTGCAGCTTTTTGTAAAGCATTTTTCACATCGTCTGGAAGGTCCCCTGGATCGTGAGTCCCCGCACTAGCTACATTTTTCCCCTTAGAGTGATACACATTTCCCAGATTATACAGTGCTCTTGCTTCTCCAACCTAAACCAAAAGTAAAATAAGGCATTAAAACTTCATGCTTCAAAGTCTTTTGTCACAACAACTACTTGTACAATCCACAGATAGGAAAAAAGTTTGTTAACTACTCATCAAGGCACACTCTGCCCATTCTGAACATGCTCTTACCATCCACCCAGTCATACCCTCAATCCAATTGTTTTGCATACTACTTCCTTTTGAGGTGCAAGAGACAGAATAATTCCTGAGGTCACTCACCATTAAAAATCAAATTAGGAATAAACAAACTCACCACAACATAGGATAATAATTAACCTGGATCTGTAGTTTTCCAGGTGCAAAAAATTATGTTACAACTAATAGATTCTTACTGTCTAGAAGAAATAATTGAATATTCTGTATTTATTTCCCTCTGAGAGGTGGCACACTCCTTACCAGTACAACAGCATTCAGGAATGTGTGATAGCAGTTTAATTCCAGATTCCCACACAATTCTTACCTTATCATTAAGCTCTCTAGAAATATCCAGATGTCTTTGACAGCAAACGATAGCTTCTTCAAAATTCCCAAGTACCTTTAAGGTGTTGCCCAGATTCCCACTAGCTTTAGCTTCTCCCAGTAGATCTCCAATTGTCCTAAAATTGCGGAAATGAAGTGCAGGAAATAGTGTACAGTTTGAAACCAAACAGATGATCAATGTATGGCAGACAATTACATGAATTTATGATCACCTACTTAACATTTTTTCAAAGTTCATGTCTTTTATGAAGAGAATAGAGAGAAAACTCTTAATGATGATGTTGGAAGACAGTCCCAGCATTAGAAATAGATTTAACTGTGTCTGCATTTTACTTGACTGTCATAGTCTCCTGTTAACTTCCACGACACACCAGTCTCCCAGAAAGCTTGGAGGCACCAGGACACGGCTAAATGCTAAATGAGACTGAGGCAAGAGACTGCCACTGAACCACTGACTTGTACCTGGGGGATAACACAACAAAACAAACTGCCACAAGGTCACAGCACTTGAGCAGGCTAAGGCAGGGGAAAGAATAGATTTATGCCTAAATTGAGGTTAAGTACGTTAGGTGCCTGTGTCTTTTAATGGATCTATACCAAATCAGTAAAAGTCAGATGCATAAAATAGCACATGAAATGCATGGGGTTTCAGATTTCACAATATTACACTGAGTTTTACACAGATAAACATGAATGAGTTCTGTCTAGCAAACAAGAGAGCAACTTAACATTCTGGAGAACCAGAAAGACTGAGTTTTAGTAACAGGAAAGGGTAAAGAAAGGATGGATTTAAAGAAGCCACTTAATTATCCACAACCCTAGTGAGGCCTCAGTCCTAGGATTATGGTGCTAGACCAAGTATTAGCTGCCAGGTTAGAGGCCAACCAAGTGACCTGCCAGACCCCCCAGCCCTCTGCCACCACCATGTTCACTCATTAGCCAGTATTAATAGCAGGGTTTGGCAGGAAAAGGAACAGTCTGCTGCTCATCTCTACGGGAGTGGGATGACATAGAGAACATGGTTAAAGACTCAAGATTACCTTGCAAGAGTTAGATCATGGTGGTGGTATTCCAAGGCCTTTGCATATTCATGCAGGTAGAAATAGGCATTGCCCAGCTGGCTGTAAATAGCACTCAGGGTACGTAAATCTTCAGTCCCAACCTGGACAGCGGCTTCAAAGAAAGACACACCAGCCCGGCAGTCTCCTGCTTTGCACAGGCGCTCACCTTCCAGAGCCAGCTCCAGGCAGGAAGCCTCCATCCTGCACAGTAGAAGTAACAAGCAAACAGTCACTCCAAATACAGTACTTTGTCCATCGCCTGAGTTCTGAAGAGGGTCTTTTACTCAGAGGGCTTCAATTTGTTTAGGAAAGGGAATCAGCAAAACCAACAGGCTTTGCTTTATAATGTTACAGAAACTTGGGCTGAAATGGGAGTTGCAACTTCAGTGGTGATGAGCAAACTTAACATTACAACAAACAGCTTCAACTTGTTTTCTTTCTTTTTCAGTCTCAGAGAGGAAACACAAACACTGCTTTGTCCATATATAGCACCAGTAGGATTAAAAAACACAGTTTTCACCACCTAGATAATTTTATTAAAGTGACCTAGAAATCAAGCTATAATTGACAAATACTGATTTTGACAAACATAAACACTTTAATTTTTAGGCTGATATGATAGTTACCTGCAAAATGTTTTAAGAAAACAATTAAATTAGAATATTCTGTGTGTCAAAAACCATGACTAATTTTCCCCAAATTGTTTCCCATGTAATTCAATATCCTTTGGCACTTCATTTCTTATACTGGCACTGCTATAACAATTCTCAGTGTAAGAAAAAATATCTACATTCAATTAATGGCAAAATGTATGTCAATTCAAATTACTTCACTGATACACCACCATTCCAGAACCCACTGGAATACTGTTTATTATTATCAACAAGTAATTGTATAATTATACAGGTACAGAACACTGCAGTCATGGATGAATTTGCAGATTACATTTTGAACAAGGAATGAAGAAGCTGATAGAGAACTACAGTGACAAAAACCATTCACGTGCACTTTTGCCACTGTGAATTCAGGTGTACAAAATGTAACATGTCCTAAGTGTTAACAATTACCTACAAACATTTCCTACTTTCCATTTCTGGGATGCAAAGGAGGTAGGGTAGAGGAGGAGAAGGAAGACGACAATTTCAGGTCTCAGTCTTGAAGCAAGATGCTTCTCTAGCTTTTGCAAGATACATGCATTTTAAAAAGCTTGCAAAAACGTCATCATGCTATTTTTTAAAAGATTTTTTCAAAAAGAAAACTCAGTAGGAGACATTCTGTAATTGTTTAAAAAGCATGTCCTAATATTGCCAAAAAGCGGACAATTAAATGCTGGCTTTTCCAATAGTTATTTGTAGGCAACACCAGACAACAGCTGTTTTGACAAAACATAGCGAGGAAGTATTTAACATACCTGATATATTTACATTTCTTTATTTTCCTAAACTGGAAGAAAATAGATCATACAGAATTCTTTTCAGATCTGAGCAAGAAGAATATATATTTGAAAAATCCAAAGACTTCCAAGAAAACTAGAAGAATTCGGATCATAAGTACAATAAGCTACCAACACAAACAGTACCATACCTGCTGGTCTTCGACATTCCACAACTTAGGCACAACGAGATGACAGACATAATTAGCTTTTGCAGTGAAAAGCACTGTGTGCTTGGTAGTTGAAGATGCCAACAGCAAAAGGTAGTGTGGGCACGAAGTTCTTCCCAGGCCCAATTTCTTAGGTTGCATATCCATAACACATGCAGTATTTTAAGTTTGGAAACTCTGTTTTCAGAGAAGTTAAAGCATTCCTACAGCGCATCACCTGGTTTTCACTACATTGTGCATGTGTTGAAGGTAAGACAGAAAAAGGCAGAAATGATTAAGTACAGTTAAGTACCAGGCAGGAATGATTACACCATCAGCAACTGAAGGTTTAGGACTTAAAACACTTCATTGGGTAATCTTAATCCTATCCACAGAGGTTCTCTCCGGGCACCTCATGTTAACTGACATGTCCAATTAGAGTGATGGCTAGAAAATATGGTGCTTCTCAGTGCAAAGATTTAGACCATTACACAGCCACACTCCATTCTTTAGATTTTTAGCTTCAACAGCTAAAAAGGGCAGAAAACGTGTGCATGACATTATAGTCAAAATGCTACACTGGACTCCACTTCTGTAAGTGAATTTATTCCATTAAAAAAAACCCACCATATTTTGACTTGCAGCTGTGATGCACCAGCCACGTGCTCAGTGGAGAAAAGGCAAAGTTAAAAAAGGTACAAGGCCAACATCAGAGAGTGCTGTGCTCCAGAACTCCCCTGACAGGCTGCATTCATCTCATTTCACACACCCCAAAGACTCCAAATGCCAAGGCAGCACTACTGTTTTCTCAGGGAACTGGAAGCATAATGGTTTGACTTTGCAACCCCAGACTCAATATAGCTTGTGAAAATGAAAGATCTGGGTCCTTTCATAAACAACACAAATAACTACGAAGCAAAAAGCTCATACCCAGACTGATGAAAATCAGCTGTTATTACAGAGTGTTTCAGTTCAACCCGAATTACAGGAAGTAAATGAAAATGGGAACTAGTAATTGTGTGAGTAAAAAAGGAACTCAAAATTTTAACATTACTCTTGAGCCCAATTCTAGAAAGGTTGTGTTAACAGGTTGCTAGAATCTGTACAGCAAATTAAACTTTAATTCCATTTGGATCCATTCTTACTGACCTACCATTTCAGCTGCCTGCACCCAATATTAATATTTTATTCATGTTATATAAGAGCTATGATATCATTCAGTTATTTTAAAAGTTTGCTAGGCTTATCCATCAAGTACAAAACTGGACTCAGAAGGGGTTTGGGTTTGCTTTGGATTTTCTTTTTTCTTCCCCTCCTCTACTTAAAGGACTTATGCAAATGAACACTTCTTTTCTTTTGCTGGGTTTTTTTTAAGATTTACGTAGGTGTTCTCCACCTGTCACTACTAATGGTTAAACAGCATGTTGGCAGACCAGACAGGGCTAGGCTATCAATGTTTTAAGAAGTCATTAAATAGTTACAAGGAGAATATGACATTACTTTCTCTGTTCCCAGGGCTGAATTGAATTATTTACTCAACACCCAATGGCCAAACAAAAGATACATTGAATCCCCAGAGAGGAGAAGAGAACAAGGCCCATTCATCTTGGCACTTCTAATGAAATTCTGTTCCTGCTGAACAGGATAACCCTCTCCTAGATATTACTGTGGAACTGCTCACACAGGGCTTCATTTTATTATTCTGTTTATAGCTGCCTGGACCTGTTCTCTGAAAGGCTGGCATCTTCTCAATAATTTCTTATTTGTAAAACTACCTCATCCTTATCTGTCCCTTCTAAGCTTTTCCTCTTGCCTGGCTCCCTTTTTCTTCCTTTTTTTTTCCCCCTTGTTCTTCTCTGATCTCCTTCACATTCTCATTTAAACCTTTACACTTACAAGAATATAAACCCTAAACATATTGCCTTCCCCCCAACCTCCCTGTTTTTTTCTCCCATTTTGGAGTCTCCCTCCCTTCAGCTGTTCCCATCTTACAATAAAACCAGAAAACAGGTAAGAAGTAAGGCAATAGAAGGCGGCACTAAGGCTCATTGATTACTACAATCTCTAAATACAATTTAGTTTTAGTCAGTTCAATTCCCAGTAAGAGGAATTTTTGCTCTTGAGGGGGAACAAGGTTGCCATCAATTTGCCAAGAAGCACATGACACACCTGGACACAAAACAAACCCCCCTATTATATCTCTAGTTGAGGTGCACAGCATTACTGACCCCACAGCATCCTGTAATAAAGCTCACATACCATTCCTGACTCCTGCACTTACTCTTGGCTCCCACGTGGAATGCAGGAGCCTCCACACTGACCACTCCAAACAGCTTCACCCCCACTGAACACTGGTTCCCTCAAACCACGCTTGGTAGCAAAGTTGGAAACAAAACAACACACACCAGGAAACACACACTTAGATTTTGGGTTCTTTTGCTCCAGTGAAGATAAATGCAGTGACAGGTTTTTGGTGTGTAAATGTAATAGGCAAAGACAAGCAAGTCCTACAAATATTCACCCTATAGATCATTTATTAGTCTCATTTAGTCTCATTAGCATTTTATTTTCAGTCACTAAACAACAAAAGAATAAAAAATAGTGTCCTTCCACCAGCATAAGCATTTTTATAGCTCCTAAAGTGATACTGGTCAAGTACTGTGGGGAGAAAGAAATAGCTTGTCAGTCAAACAGACCCATAGTAAAGCCTTTTTCCTTAGGAGTGGGACACCAGCTTCTTTTAAAATCAGTCCTAATGGATTACCAAAAAGAAGGAAATGAGCCTGAGACAATACCTGTAACTCAAAAATGTTTAAAACTGGTAACACACCCTCTCCCCATAATTTATGACCTACTATTTCCTGCATTAAATTTTAAACTACAACTTTATAAATATTTCTAAATTAAATTTTGATTTAAATGTTAAAAAATTAAAAAATAATTATGATGATTGAATTAAATAATCATGAAGTTCCATTTCAATATACTGAATTAATTTGCAGTTTCCCTTAATTTTAGAAAAGTTTAATATTTTTTAAAATTAAAAGTATTATGGCATGATGGTTTTTTTAATGTCGATCAGATCACAGATCCTAGAGAAAGGCTTAATAAGGCCATTAATATTTTATTGTTGCTATTTTTAATTGGTACCATTCAAGCCTGTACTGAAATACAGCATAAAGCAGTAAGACATTTTGCCCTGAATGTGCTTGCCAATTTTTTCAAAGTTATTTTTGGCTTGTCAATTTAAACCACACAATTGGACACGACGCTTTTTTCATCCAGTTACTTCTATAATAGTACCCTGAACAGCTCCTGCTTTTATTAAAAAGTGAGCAAGGATCTTCTGTAGTTATCTGGGGAGGACCAAGAGCATCAGCAACAGCGTGGGACCACGTTAGAGGAAAGCTGGGAGGGAGGAACGTTAAAGGAAGACATAGCACAGAAGAACCATCACGCTCACACACTTAGGGATTCCTGCTGTCTAAGCCACACTACAAAGATTTTAGCAAAATAAAGAGAGCAGACAGTAAATTACAGTTGATTTCTATTTTTCTCCTTACTGACCATGAAAAGGCCCCTCCTGCTGACTGCACAGCTAACCAGAATACTGTACTTCTAAGAAATGGAAGACAAGACCAATCTAACAGCAATGTAACACTGTCAGAACGTTTTCAGAATTAAATCTAAGCATGTGCTGTCCTACAAATACAGTCCTTGTTGCTGTTAGCCAGCTAGAGAAAGGCCTCTAAAGCAAGAATGACCAGGTTGGGGGATGAATCGTGCTTTTTATTTCTTTTTAAAACAACCATTCTGGTGTTTCAGTGTCCCTTCCTATTGAATGAGCCATGAGATTTACCCTTCCAAACCCATCACTACACAACGCTTCTGTTGTTCAGGGTCATTAGAGTGAGTCTGCAATGCCAACATGTTGCTCCATGTCTGTAAAGGGGATTCAGAAGAAAAATTATAATAGTTCTCAGAAGGAAACTCACATGTCTTCTTCTCTTGCAATAACAGTACTTTTGAGTCCAAGATTTCGAAGCAGTTTCCATCTATCAATCAAATCTCTGCATTTTAAGTAAGGAAAACACCACTCTAGGTGACAGTGCACCTAAAAATTCATTGTTTAAAGAAGCAATAATGGGATAAGTACGGAGAATTGCAGCACACAAAACTTAACAATTTGCATAGGCAGTCCACAGCTAGAAGAAGAGGGAGCAGGTATTACCCTGCAGGGATCACACTTCATATCATTCTACCCAAAATACAAAGAAATAGACAATTATGTACTATTTGCTACCATGCACAGTTCCAATACTATACCATCATGTAACTATATTAATATTATCTTGCTACATAGCAAATGTCAATTTTCATTGCTCAAAAATCAAGAAAAGAAGAAAGTGGTTCAGTTTCAATAACTAAGAGAGATAGAAAACTATTTGTTGCAACTTGTTTAGTTTTGTATTATGAAGAGCACTTATTCATCTCCAGTAAAATTAGCACAGTCTTACCTGTATCGCACGTGGAAGGAGCGATCCTCACGCATGCTTATCCAAGCATTACTGTCCTCCATGGAGCTGCATTATCAGCAGGGAAAGTAATACTGTCCTCTAGTAGGGTAAGCACTTCACTGCAGAGAATTGTTGCCAGAACACCATTCCAGTTAGTATATTAAGAAGTTGGAGTAAAGATATCCTAAGCTCCTACAGAAAAACCTCTTCTTTGTTACCAAGGTTAGGAGGTCACAGTCAGACACATCTCACAGCTTCAGAAACGTTCATGTTCTTTCATCTGTGGCCCTTCAGCTCCGCGCAGTTTCTGGAAAGGGAACACAAGATGCTTGGCTTGAAGTCTCATAGTCACTTAATAACTCACAACCATTTGCAGCTGATGTAAAAGCATAACACTGCTCCTACCAAGCAGGAAACGTCAATCAAGAACTGAAAGGCAGAGCCAAAGCCTTCCACATACATATGGCAATTCTGGCAAGCAAGTGGGAAAGCAAAGGAGGTTTAACAAAAACCAGTGCACTCTCTTCTCTTGGAAACTTTGAAAAATTTACCCTTGTTAGTATTCTTTGGCCTCGTGAAGCTTAAAGCTTAAAGGATGAAAGCTACAGAATGAAAAGCATCCTATAGATCAGACCACAAACTGCTTTACACATAAACAGTGCTGCTGAAACCCGGATAATCAGCTGAAGGCCCTCTGCAGTGAGGCAGAATCCCATCTGGAGATCATCCATTCTGGAGGCTGTCCCACTTGGAATACTTTTAGCACAGCAGCCAGCAAAGGTTTAAGCTCTATTCCCTTTTCCCCTCCCTGCTCCCCAAAGAAAAGGAGGGAGGTATGGGGGCTTGGGAGGTGAGGGGTGTTGTGTTTACACTGGTTTGCCATTCCAAAATGCTGCAGCACTGCAATTTGAGCTCCAAACTTTGCTTCAAAGGGATTGCAGCAGCCAACATGTAGACATCAGACATGTTTAGGCTGGCTGGGAAAAGATTAACAGAAAAGAAACTCTGTATTCAAAAGTCTACCCACTTTAAACATATTTTTAGTAGAGACAGTGACATATTTATTGCTCAGTACTAATATTACCTTCCTTTGCAAGTAAACATAGTTGTGTAACTCACAAATGCGTATTTCATCAGAAGACTGCAGAGGTGTCAAAAGACAAGAACAGAGCTCAGATTCAGAGCTGTCAACAGAAGAAAATGCAACCCTCTATATTTAATTGTCAATGTAGGCCATGCTTTTTCCTCATTAGTTTTATCAAGTACCAGCTTTACTTCCCATTCCCATCATACTCTACCTTCACAGCAGCCCTCAAACAGACTATCCACATTCTTCCAGTTAAACAACTATTTTGCCCTTCCACACTCATCACTAGAATTATTTGGCATCAACAAGTGGGTGTGGGTGTATTTTTGCAATTATGAAGCGTGACACCTGCAGTTTACCATACCATTGCAGCCCACATACTGGGCAGACCGTGTTACAGGTATTTACTCTCCGGAAGTTTGTCCGGACATCACATCAGATAACTCATACAGGCAGATGGCTGTAAGCCACCCAGTCTGCAGCAACCATCCATGAGCATTCCTGCTGTCAACTTTAATTAAAAAAACTGAGTTATACTTAAAAGTACATCAGAACACCTGCATTTATTTAAATATCAGTTATTTTTAGCAGTACATTCCACATCAGCTGTTCATAGCTTCACTGTATCTGAGCTACACTTCTGTCCTCATACTTAACCTCATCCTCTGAATGATGCCACCATCTCCCACCAGCTGGAAGCACTCCTGGCTTTCTTGCCTTCTTACTGGCCATACAGCACATTCCTAGTCTTGGGAGGGTGATATGGACACACCCACATTGGCCAACACATCATCATCACATATCCAGCAAAAATTACTGGGTCTGGTCTTCATGGCTCGTTTCTTCACCCATAAGTCATTAGGATGTCAAGGACTCCTCCAGCCAGGCCAACATGTAATCAGTAGGCAAACTTAAGGCATATTAATTAGAGTGATGAATTCAAAATTCAGGAGGTGGAAGTCAAACACTTCCACAGATGGCATCTCTCAGGTGTAAACTGGCCTTGGGAGGACTGTGCTACAGCAAACTAAGCCTTGCTCTTTCAACTGATGCACCTTAACTACTGAGAAACTACTGAGAGTATCTGAGCAACCAGCTGGTGATCAACACGGGATTGACTCAGGGGGCACAGGACTTCAGCAGAAAGGCCAAGTGAACTAACAGGCATCAGGAGAAGGTCTGTGCTGTCAGCATAACTAACAGTGAAACAGGTTTTCTCCTCAACTTGCATTTTTTAATTAAAATTTCATGTAGATTGGAAAAAATCACTTCAGAAGAAGTTACAGAAGAAACCAAGACACCTCCATCTTTAAATCTGATCAGTACATTTCAGGTTCTTGACAGCAATAAAACATTAGTTGCAATTTCTTTCCCAAAAGCCTGTATGCAGGCTAATAGTCCTAGTTACTGCGACTCCCGGACAAGCATTTCACATTTTAAGGCATTTCCCATTTCAGCAACGATTTATTACATACTATGAATTTTATCACTATGGCAGACAATCCCTTTAATCAGTTTGCAGTCCTTAGTTACACTGAAGGTCTATGACAGATCCCTTCATTTTAACTTCTGGTAGAAAACTGTTTTTCCACACAGGTGCAACTTCATCAGCAAGCAACATAAAGCCAATACTGCTATTTATTAGCAGTCTACAGAAGCAAGAATCGCAACACAGTGGGAGAGGAAGATGATTTTTACGCCCTGCATTGCCTTAAAATGGTACATTTCTGCACCTTCATTTGCTCCTTCACTCAACCCACACCCTCCTTTTTGGAGTTTGTCAGATGGTTAAAAGCATTGCTTTGCTTATCCACAGTCACATGGCTGGCAGGCTGACAGATCCTGACTGGTCACTTGGGGGCTGAACAGTTCCGTTCTTTCTGCCTTTCCCAAAAGGAGACGATCAAGTCATGCCTTCTCTACCCATCTGCTACTTCTCACAAAGCTACGGGAAAGGAGCATCAGCCAAGTGAAGTCATCACTGACTGAGAGAATCAAAAGCTACAGGAGGAAAGTACAGAGGCAGATCAATTCCACAAACTATTTCCTTAGAACAACTACAACAGGTATCTGTTGTTCCATGATTAAGGTGAATTTCCCAAGGGTGAACTAAGTTTGAGTTTCCTTTTGGGGAGACGCTATAGCATGTGCAATGAAAAGAAAAAAGAAGGAGGAAAAGAAGCTTGAACTAGATTATCTTATCTGAAAACAAAACAGAGCTTTGCATACCCCATGGAGGAAGAGACAGGCTACACAACAACAAAGAAACCCAACAGTTCCATTACTGAAATAGAGATTATCTTGTCTCCAGACCCTCAAAATATGAAAGAGCATAGAACAAGGAACACTCAGAAATAGAGCGTTCTCTATTTTAGTCTTCAGTGCTGTTCAAGGATATTTTTAAAATTTACCTGAATAAATAAGCCTAAAATAAGCCACCCAAAAAACCTTTAAAATTCCATATCAAGTTTAATATTGTATTTACATAGTAAACAGCACCATCATTAGCATTTCTGCAGTAATACATGTTCCTCTGTGAATGAACTTTAAAATAAATGTTGGGAAAAATAATATTTTTTTCCAAACCTTGAGCACAGTACAAGTGATTATCATGAGAGTGGACCATGCAGACACAAGAAACACTGTACTAAGACCAGTGTGATTATTCTTGGAAGCTTAATTTTAAACTCCTCTCTGCACCACTTCTGACAGCTGTTCACCAGCTGATTAGCTGACAGCACACAGAAACCACCTTCACTGATGCGGTGAATTTGAGGTTTTATTCAGGGTCATGACGATGTGGAGCAATACCTGCTCTGAAACACTGCCTTTGTCTCCCTGTGGATTTATATGTGGAGCAGAAAACCCCAGAAAAAAACATGGAGCTTCTATTCAGGGACTAGTTTAGCAGCACACAAGCCCCTTTCCAGCACACAATCCAAGTGTGGCTCCCATCACACATTAATGGGTTGCATCTGAAGGACAGAGCAGCAAAGCTGAGGTTCATAAACAGCTATCTCAGCTGCTCCTCCCAGGTGTGAGTCTGATAAAGCGCATGCTGCAGAGCCTGTATCACTACGGAGCATGGGAAAGACCCAGCCTAAACATCCTATGCTATCAGGCTCATCAGACAAGCTGCAAAAAAATTAATACCACTATCTAATGTTCTTGGTTCAGATGCTTCCTCCTCCACCCCAACTACATTTACCACGTTGAATTACAAATACGGGCCCACATGAATCAAAGGCACGTTGCTGAAGATTGCAGACAGTCCTGAAATAGCTGGAAGGGGTGGGTATTGTACTGGCTGTGGCCCACAGGTGACAATCTTGAGATGATTAAATAAAAAAAACAAACTAAAACACAACAACAATAGGCAGAGAGCGTTTCTGAGATGACTTTTGCTCACAATGGAGTGATGCTCTCACCAAATCCACAACTGGAAATGAAAGCATGGATTTGAATTCAACACTAGAGGAGCACAGCTCCAGAGCAAAGTCCAGCATCTATTACCTAACTGCTAATATGGTCCTGCATTATGACAGACATGGTTAAGAGTAGAGATATTTAATTTATCACCCTATTTCTAGAAAAGTTTTTTGGTTGTGGTTTCCTTTCCTTTGGTTACCTAAACCAAATGGCCCTCGCTCCTGGTAGGTTCTAACTCCAAGTAAGAGTAGGTTCGTTTCCTCTGTGCTCTTTCTCAGAGGTTAATTCCTCTTAGTTCCCCCTCCACTCACATCTCTGGCATAGCTGACGGGATGCTCTGGCTCTTCCATCACTCTGTTCAAGGCAAACACAAGTTCAGGAGCATTTCTACATGCCCTCTGGCATTGCCTGCACATACTTTCCACTTATTCCATAGCTTAGGATGAGGTTTTTTCCTTGTTATGGAGTAACCAGTTGAATAGAGCATTTGGGGCTTTAAGTAATGCTGAAGGTCTGCAACACGCCAAGCCTTTTAAACTCTTGTTCATTTTTCCCTTCTGTTGTTAAAGAGTTGTGCAAACAAATCCTTTAACAAGTACACATTGCCTTGCATTATTTTCAATATTATCCACAATTATCAGTACTGAAACACAAGCAAATCTAATGACACAAGTTATTTCTGCCAGATCATAAACAAACTATTCCAACTAACCGTGACAACAGAATCCAGAAGCAGTATCCTTCTCTGAGTCAGAAGGAAGCTCACCTGCATTTTTACAGGTTAGTTTCTTTTCCTTTACACAAAACACTCAAGCAGTAGATAAAAACTGCATATACACTATGCAACAAGAGAAACATCTCCCATACCAAAAACTAAAGAAAAATTTAAAACTTTCATGTAAAAAATATTCAAATTTCTGGCCAGAATCCGATATCTCCACTCACACTAAACACCGTATTTTCACCCAGAAACCAGATTGAAATGTAAATTCATTCCTTAAAATGGAATAATTGAGAGCAGAAAGAGCTGCCAGGAACTCAGAAGAGCCATGGACATGAGTGACTGAAAATACATATCCTCATTGCAAGTATATTCAGAATCCTGTCAGTTCCAGACCAACTCTATTAACTTCAGTAAATGCAAAGGTGCCCTATTAGGCACAGTAAAGGTGTAGTATGTTTGTAAACAGAGATATTTAAGGCATCTGGCAATGATGCAGGACATCTAGTGACTTACAGTCTTAGAATGTACTGTAGACAAAAGCAAACAAACAGCTAACACACATAATTCCGCTAAGAACAGCAAAACGAAGAGGAAACAAATGCACTTATGAGACTGGAATCGGTGCTCAGTGATGCAGAGATGGCCCTCTCAGTGCCTCCATCACAGAACATCTTTCCAGAATAGAACATCCTTTTTCTAACAGAATCGGTAATTAGCTGGAAAATAGCTTGCTACTTAATGTACATAATTACTGTCCAGTGTGCAGGTTAAAGAACCCGGTGTAGCTGACACAAGTAACCACTAACATTTTTATCGTACAGATATTCCTGCAGAGAGTTAGTGTTAAGTCATCTATTTAAATCCTGAACTAAGGCAATCCCACACTATGATAAAATAAGAAAGAAAGAGAACACGAAGTGCCAGCAAAATATAACTAATATCCCCATCATAAAACTAATCAGGCAACTGAACTCATTCTAATATGCAGCAAGATTAAGGTTTAAGATACAAGAAGATAGCAGAATAATCTCTTCTCTGTACTTTGCTCCTTTTTTAAAGTCAGAATAGCTCAGAATTTTTCACCTATTTGATACATCAAGGTAATAGGATTCCTTTTTTTTTTTTAATCAGAACAAGTTCCAAATTCTTTTACAAATTGTCATTCACAGACTGAAACCAAACACTGTGCTGCCTTCTTTCCAAGCATCCCACAACTAGAGATGAGATTTGCATTTAAGCACTTTAAAATAAAGTGCACTTTAAAATAAAGTGCTTAAATGCCACAGTAGACTGCAATGACAGTTCGCAACAAAATAATATCTTCTGATCCTTTTATTTGTAACAGAAGTTGAAATCATATTCCCACCAAATCTGTAAGAGTTTTGTTACCAAGTTTTAAAGGTAAATTTGAACTCTGCTCCTTCGGGAATATCTCATTGTGCAAATTAACATATATGAGGCCTCTCCCAGGCAACGAGGCACTCGACTACCTTCAGTTTGGGAAATGGAGCATGTTACACGATGTGAAAGAACACCACATGGGAAGAGTTCAGCACAAAAAGTTGGCTATTTGCACTTAAACTGACTGAGCAAGTTGATCACAGATCCTTCCAATAAAGAGATCCCTGCAGCTCAGCTCTTTCTTGGACTATAACATCTCTTAAAAAGAGATGCTGGTAAGTAAAAGAAAGAAGATAAACAGATTGTACAAGCACCTTAAAGAGAAATGGGAAAAGCTATCTTGAGAATGTATAAATTTAAAAAAGAATAATAATCCTTAGGAGCACTGGCAGTAAAAGACAAGAGCAGTTTAGGTGAAGCAATGTAGCTGCTATTTCAGATTTCCTACGTCGCACTGTGATGCTCATTCAGCGATTAAACAGACATTCAGCATGAAGAACTCACTGCTACTCCAGCAAGGTTTTATCCTGCAAGGAGCAGATGTGGCACTCATAGAACCTTTATGACACAACTGAACTGATCCATGACAGTTTAATGCCAGCAGCATTTCTGGGTGCATCCCCCGTGCCCCTCAGTTCCCAAGTACTGACAGCAACCATTAACCATCCTCTCTAACGACTCCTCGGTTGAACAAGGCACGGCCACAACCTGTAAACAAACTGTTAAAGTGCTGGATGAACACAAATGAACGCATACTACAGTGACAAGACCACATGTTGGTTTTTCGTACTGTTTGCTTCTTACAGACACAGGTACAGTGTATTTATAGCACATCACCTCAGTAGATTTAAGGAAAACAGCATTTGTTCAGGTGCCAAGTTGTAAATTGGTTTGCACATTTATTCTAACACTCGGGATGCAGGTGCAAATCTATTCAGAATCTACTCCCTGCATTTTCTTCCCTCAGCGATGGCTACCAGACTGGAGTCCATTCTGCCCCCACTGCCCACGGATTTATCCACTATGGACATGCATTTATTATACCAATATAATTGGGTCACAATAGTGCATCCTGTCCTCTAACAAACCAGTAAGGTACAGGATCCACAGTTCTGCATGCAAGGAACAAAATTCCTAACAGTATACTAGCAAGGCAATGGTAGAGAAAAAAAATGTAACAAAGAGAAATAGTAAAGAAATAAAATAGATTTAGAGAGCCTTCTTTATAAATCACATATGGTTTATATTCCCTGTAACTCAGCTGCAGGAAAGCTTTCCTTCCTGTTCGCAAAAGGTTTATAATACACAAAAGTTTTATTATATGAACAAGAACCATACTCCTCAAACACTGCCAAATTTGAGTCCCAAGAGGCAGCTTGACATTAATCATCTGTTCAACACTACATATGTTTCAGACCATCTCTTACCAGTCTGTCCACTTCTGTTTTCCCTGTATTTTAGTCTCCTAATATTGCAGTTTCCAAAAACTACCACCCTTTTTTTTCTTTTTGGGGACTATCATTTGTACAGCAGACTTGCAACTAAATGGCTAAAGAAAAGTCCAAGGTTTTTTCTGGCACCTGGTATCTCTCTTTTCTCTCATTCACAGGAACAGTTATAGCATTAACAGGTTAATCTCTTCAAAAGTCTCAAGATTAACACCTGCTCCTCCAACAAAACCAATTTCATTATGATTTTAAGCTGAAAAGCTACTGGAACCAAGAACACAGTTACCAGATCTGGGCACGAAGGACTAAGTTGTGGAAAGTGAACCACACAAAGGTACAAAAATCCTGAATTACAAAAAGCACAAACATCTTGGCTATTAAATTAAAGAAGTGGAAGACCAGGCGAAACTAAAAAATGATCCAGTTTTAAGCAAAACAGAAGAATCCAGATAAACTATAAAAAAAATAAAAACTCCCCACACATTCAATAGTTTAAACTATGGACAAACAGCATTTATTTTTCGGAAACACCCATTTCTTACTAAAACTTTTCCTTCCTAACTAGTGACAGACCAGGCTGCTCCCTGAATCATACTGTGCTGTCATTTGTTGACAAAAAAAGCTAAGAATTGACATTAGAAACAGTTCTAGCAATATAAGAATATATTCCCACCCTGACAAGCTGCAGGAAGTAAGATTCAGTTTCAAAATTGGTTGTTCCCTGCAGCATGCCACAAGAAGCAGGTTTTCTATGTTTTTGCAATGCTTTTACTCAACATTCGTAGCAGGAGACTGGCTTGCTGACTACCAAAAGAAAATCTATGTGAAGAAAGGATTGTTGCCTCTAAATACCTCAGGAAAAAATTAAAAAGCAAAGGATTAACAATTTAAAGCCCAGTGACAATGAGCACACAGGAACACAATTAGTAAGATGTCAATGAAAAGCTCTTCAAAACTTACTTCGACCTTCTAACCACTAAATTGTGAACTAATTCTCCAGCAAGAGTAGCAGGAATGTACAATCCTAAGTAGTCTTAGGATGCTTGGAAAACTTTCAAGAGCATTTATACGGCAGCATGTTAAATAAAGCAGCAGACAAGACTTACATAGGTTTCTTCTAGTCCAATGAAGCCATCTTAGGTTTCGGGTAACTTTTGTCCCAGCTTTACATGGAAGAACTAAAAGCACAAAGTCCTTCCTGCTGAAGAGGGATACAGAACCACAGTTCAGAAGACCTGGTAACCATTAATTAAACCAGTAAAAAGCAACACTGGTATAAGAAATTAATTTAGAAGGACTGTAATATCAGGACATTTCTTTTTGCTAGCATTTACAACTCTAATAAAATTATGACTTAAACAAGAGGTACAAAGTTTCCAGACAAAATTTAAGGAGGGACTGGAATCTCTTCACTGATCTTTTTGAGATGCAAGACTCAGCACGTTCTCCCAAATTCTGAGATGGCTGCACAGCTCTCCATGGCAACCCAGGATACAAGAACCCCGCAGTCGCTGGCAAAAACCTAACAGGAACAGTACATTAGGCTGAGAAAGCTTCTAGAGCAGAAGAAAGGCCGCAACTTCAAGGTGGTGTAAAATTTGCATCTTAGCAATTGGGCCAATAAAGGGATAAAAAATAATTTCTGATTTACTCCGCTCCTCTATTGAAAAAGTGAAGCAGCAAAAGCAGAAGGGGAGGAACTACACTCACGAGAGCTACAGTCCAGTGGCTAAATGAGACCAGGTCTGGTATAACCTGCCTTTAGACGTGCCACAACACAGCGCCCAACTCAAACCCGTGCAGAGTTCAGAGCTCCTTCCCCCGTGCCTCTCTCCCTTCTCGCGGTTCGCTGGGCGAGCCTCTGGTTCCGCTTCCACGAACAGCCCCTGCCACTCCCGCCCTTGGACTTTTTATTTTCTTATTCGTCACCCGACACCCCACGGCGTCAAAAGCGCGGCACAGCTGCTCAGAGCTGCCCGCCGGTCCCGGCCCCCTCCGGCAGACACCCGGGCGGCTCCCTTTCCCCGGCGCAGAACGCCAGCCGCCACCTCCCGCCTTTGTTCCCCCGCGGGGGAAGCCCGGGGCACGGAGAGCGGCCGCACCGTCCCCGCCGTTGAGGGCTCCCCGACGCCGCGCTCACCTGTGTGCGCTGCCCGGGGCCGGCGGGGCTCTGAGGGGCCTCGGGGGCGGGTGGTGGTGCTCTGAGGGGCCGGTGCCGGGGGCAGCGCTCGCGCGCTTCCCCACAGCGCGCCCTCACCCAACGGCTGTGAAGGGGGCGCGGCCGCCGCGTCATTCGCACGGGCCAATGGGGAGGGCTCGGGGGCGGG
>VZRE01004548.1:685311-717630 GCA_013396775.1 Cephalopterus ornatus
CCCCCGGGGACGCCCCGCCCCCGGCTTCTCCCGCTCCGAGATCCCTCCCGGTGCCGGGGGATGGTTCTAAGAAAAAAAGCTACAGGAGGTAGGTAAATAGATATTAAGTATACAGATAACTGGATGTTATCCTTGCGTATTTAAAGTGTAAGATAATTATTACTCGTACGTTCCAGATTTTGATCCGTGCAATAATAAAAGCTGGCGAAACAGCGGCACTTTTATTTTCTGAATAAACCGGGGTATGGAGACTACAAAGAAGTGCAAACCGCCAGACCGGATGAAAACCCCAATGAATAATTCGTTTTCAGATGCATTAGGCTGTAGCACAGATGCAACTGAAGAGGAACAAGACGACTTACTTCCACGTCTCCATCATACCGTAACACGTAAATATAATAATTCATATCATTTGAATGACTATATTTGTACAAAAGATATTTCTGGTATTTTAAACCTAACTTGTTTTGAAGCTAACAAATACACAACAGCAAATTATGCAGCTCATCCACAGCCTGAAGAATTCTCCAGTCACCATAGAGGCACCAAAGGAACAACAGGAGTTTCAACTGAACTAGCTGGAAGTGAAGCTTCCTTTAAGAAGGAATTCCCTGTCAGTAGTTCCAGTAAACCGGACAGCAAAGAACATTTAACTACCTCAAAGATGTCCCACGTCCTCCTGCGTCATTTTTCTGAGGGAGAGTTACTGAGCACCTGCCAGTTAATTGAATGTGAGACGATACCTGAGACGTCCCTCACTGAAAGTATCGATGACACTGGGAGCAAACCTGAGCCTTCAGAACAGCTCAGAGGCCCTTCCGGGCAGGAACAGTGGGCAACTACCTTCGAAGAGTATCCCTCAGAAAAGCACAAAGAGGTAACCTCTTGTGGTAAAAATGATGATGTGTTAAGTGATAACAGACTTGTTTCAAAGAAACCTATTTCTTGCACTGGTGACTGTGGGTGCAGACAGGAAAATTCACAGCTGATTAATGAGAATGAACATACACACACCTTTCAAAACATGAAAGATGAGAGAGGTCTGTTTAAGAAAACAGTTTCACCTTGCAAGCTCCAGTATGGCCAAGGTCAAGCTCCCTACTGCCTTCCTGGTTTCCATGAAGTTGCTTCAGAAGTAAAAGTACCGAAAAGAACTGACAATATTAACTCAGTTCCTACTACTGGGAGGGCAAAACCCTTCCCTATTTTGCAAAGTAAATCAGTAACTGTGAACAACATGCTGGAAAATAAGAATTACTTCAATTCTGCTGAAGTAGAGAATGAAGAAGAAACGAGCATTTCAGAACTGCTGCAACAGCTAAAGGTAATTAGGATGCTTGAAGAAATTCTGCATATTTGATGAGTGATTTATTGTAAGAAGATACTCGTGTGTCCCGTAAAATTTAACATGACTAGTTCATGCAGGCAGTACATCACTTGAATCAAAAATTGCTTTCACAAATAAAATTTAGTGGGACTGACTTTATACGGAAATTTCATTACTAAGTATTTAATACTCCAGTATTTAACACTGGAGTATTATCTGTGGTGATGATAAAGCGTCCTATCAAACCATTAGGAAATTCACTACAATTTTTCATTTCTACTGTTATATGTAAACATTTAAATTCACCAAAAGTACTTAAATGTATTTTTAAAAAAAACTTTCTATTTTTATACTGTGCCTGTATTAAGAAAACTTCAGCCTTTTTTTACATCTTCAGGCTCTTCAACTATTTAGACTGGTACTCTTTTTAAAGGATTTGTTTGACAACAATATTTATTTTGTTGTAGTAAATTTATTTCAGAGTTTGTTAGTAATTAGATAATCACTGCTCAATTTTGTGCCCGAACCTGGAGTTCACTCACAGAGCTATATGAATCCTTAAGTCCATTCCTAGATTTAGATCTTAGTAAATCACTCAAGGTGTAACAAGTTTTAATAGTTTTCCCTATTATTTCCTGGCTGCAAATGAGATGCTGACACAGCATGCTGACACCCAGAATCACATTGACCACCTGAGAGTTAATCCTAAGGTAAATCTCTCAAAATACCTTTTTTTTTTAAAGTCATTCTTCTTTATCTCTAGGACTGACTATCCCCTAAAACTATTTTGTCGCCTTCATGTTGTACTTCCTATTTATACAAATCCTCTTTTTATATTTTCACAACGTAGAATTAAAGTATTTAAGTATTTATACAATGACATCTAACACATCTAACTATAAACTCAGAAAATTATATGGTATTGTTAAACATTCCATGAATACTTCGTGTTTTGAACTATTTCTAAGTTTGTTGTTCACATAACTGACTGTTCTGTACATTGTATCTATAACCAAAGTTCTCACTTGAACAGATACTTCCTCAATCAGACTTTCCAAATGCCAGCATTGCCATTTCCTTGGGAGACACTGGGACAGCACCTGGCATCATCACATTAGATGCTCCCATCCCTGTACAATCTACACATGGTTTGCTTAAAGCAAGTAAATAAAATTAACTATGCAAGTGACAATTTTATGCAACTTGATTACACTTTTGGGCAGACATTTCACCTGATCAATCTTCCCTTGTATCACCCAGGATTGCAGTCTGGAACAGCAGCATCAGCGTTACCAGCAGCTGGTACAGTAGAAGCACACTGTCCAAATCCTTCTAATTCACTGCCAGAACTAACACTAGGAGAAAAGATGTCTCAAATACTAAAGGATCAGACAGATCAACTGACAAAGAAAGTAAGAGCTCTGTTTCAATATATACTTTGCACTGATGCTCAAATTCCGTATTCGTTTGACATATTTGTTTTCAAAACCCTAAATAAAAGTCTAATATTTTGTCTTTAAGGTAGAAGACTTCTCTAGGCATATAACCCAAGAAACATTCTTTTTACAAGACAAATATCTGGTAAATTAATTTACATATTTTGAGTTATCTGAAATGCACTTTAAATGGCTGTAGACTTACAATTTTCTGGCAAGTTGTTCATGTTCTCCTCAAATGAATATTTACTCTTTTGCTCAATTCAGACTGAAGGTACAAATTTAAGAAGCAAAAATGAAGGTGTTCAGTAGGTGGTTGAATTCTTAAATCTGTTTTAAGGATTAGAGTTCAAAACTATTAATGAAAGGCCTTAAGTTGCCATGTAAGTTAGGAATTTTGACACGTAGGGCATCAGTTCAGAAGTCATGGTGTATTATTTTACTTGTACATAATAGAGCCGCACAGAGTACCAGGTGATCATACAATATGCAGTCCTGTTCCAATTCAGAAATTTATCAAAATTCTTACCAACAGCACTGCAAACAGCACCTGGCTCACACAGCAAGCCACAGTGATAGCTACTTATGCTAAATGATAGTGACATTTGCTGTTGAATTGTTTCTTATTGATGAAGGCATTAAATCAACTGAAAAGATACCTTGACGCCTTGGAAAGGAATTACTTAACAGCTAAAGAAAAGCACCATAACTTACAGCTGCAGAACTTCAAGGACAAGTCTATCAACATTGGAGAGTTTGATCCTGAGAGGTTGGAAGATAAGTGCTAAGTAGTACATCAGTATATTTTCTGTATTTTGAGTGTCTTATAACTTCATTTATCCATAAGAATTTTTCTGAAATAAAAACATTATGTTATATGTGGTAAGCTAAAAGTGATTTGGCCAAAATTCATCTTGGGCTTTATATACCCTACTTATAATTAGGCTATCTATTTAATTAATTCAAATACTGAAAAGGGACTCAGTGAACTTCATTAATTTTATTTTTTTCCTATGAGAAACATACTGCAATGTCCCATATCATAGTAAGAAATAAAAGGTCAGTTTATACAGGTTTAACTAACTGCATATTGCAATTGGATTTAGAAGGGTGGAAGGGGGAATATTCAGACTTGGCATGCTGCTTGAAGACATTGAAGAACAAATGGATCACAGCAAACACAGCCTGTCATCTTGGCTGACTTCCTATGAATCTGCCAATTCATCACATTCTTTTTGTGAGGTAACTGAGTTTTATTATTCAAAGACTGCAGGTTTTCTGTTTTACTGATGCAAGTCTCAAGAACATAAGTGTGGTTGTACAATTGTATGTTCTCCTCTAATAAAAGCATGATGCTTTTAGATAGCACATTAGTTCAAAGAAAATATTTTATGAAATATTAATTTAATAATATTTCATTAATTGTAACAGAAATGTAAGTATTAAAACACTGCTACACTGAATATTCTTAATTCTAGTTTCCAAAGCATTTATTTCAGAGTAAGAAAATATAAGCAGCTACTTTGTCTTCTAGAAAGCTGTCTTTGTTTGGGGGAATGAATCAATTCCCACTATCATTTAGTGGGAAGAAATATTACTTTGTTTGTCCAAGATTTTTAAGCTGCAGAATTACTAAAAGACCAAACAGTATTGTGCTATAGAAAATTGAGTTTACTGCTAAGTATAGTAATATTTTATCCCAGATCATAAATACACACACACATAAAATCTTACT
Source organism: Cephalopterus ornatus (assembly GCA_013396775.1). Lineage (NCBI taxonomy): Eukaryota > Metazoa > Chordata > Aves > Passeriformes > Cotingidae > Cephalopterus > Cephalopterus ornatus. The sequence continues at coordinate 689,810 of VZRE01004548.1, forward strand.
GCGTTCTACAAATCTACAAGATAGCATTGGGTGAGACCTTTCATAATCATTGTTTTACATAACATTTTCCTCTGAAGCTCACGTTAGGAGAAACTCAGGAGATACTGTTTGGCAGAAGTCATGTGCTTGAAGTGCAATGACCACATCCACCTGTATCTGTGCTGTGGTTACTTTGTACAGAGCTCGGTGGTTTCAAGCATTGTTGATCCTCCAGAAAGAAGAGGTACAGAAACTCCATTTCTTCACAAGAACCATGAGGGAGAAAAGAGTCCAACAACTGATATAATCTCACAGGCACATCAACTTTATTTAGAAGGCAAAAAGTGCTATCTTTGTCCTCACATGTAAGTGCAAAGTTGGAAACAGCTGTTGAAGTTTTTATAAAAATGTACCTAAAATTATTTGCCGAGTAAGAAAATTTGAATGACTGCAATCTCTGAAAGCAACAGGAATATTTACAGAATTTGTACAGAATTCTGTAATTACATACCCAAGAATTCCTCCCCTTCCTCCCAGCCTGGCATTCCCGCCTTTCTGAGTCTGAAAGCCAAAACACTACTATCACTTTCACCTAGAATTAAATCATACTTCTGTGTAAAATTCATTACAGCCACACAAATTCAGGACGTGAATGACTAGTCAAAGCATCTGAATGAAATTAGAAAAATAAATGGTTTCCCCTTAACCAACCTAAGGTTAGAAAAAGAGAGCTGCATCAAGTTCCAGAAAAGAAGCAGACGTTCTGGGAAAAGAAGGTCTGCTAGCAAACAAGCATTCTTGTAACATAATGGTAGGAGATCTCTTTTCAGACTTTTTTTTCCCAACTTGGATTATTTTACCGAGCTTTGAGGGTGCACAACATTTTCCCTCCAGTTTTTGCACTGCAAGATGGCTCAGTTTTTGAGTTACTACAGCTTATCATCACACTGCTGAGTTGGTTTACAGAGGAAAAATTTCAGGATTCTCAAACATTTTTGAAATCTGCAATAAAGTTTGCTGCTCTCAAGAAAGATTTAACTGTTTTTACTAACCTGCCTCTCATTTTTCAGAGAACAAAAACCTACAAGCAAATGCTTGCCTACAAAAAATAATTCAGTAATTGAGAGAAAATAATTAATATATATTAATCCTTTCAAAGCAACACGGTTATTTTGGAGTTTGGAATTTTGGCAAATTAAATCTCTATCCAAAGCTAGATCTTACAATACATGCAGCACAGAACACAGTCATACTAATCTGAATATTCCATCAGATTATTTCAGAGGGTAGATGTTAATATTTGGCTAGTAAAAACTCACCTAGTTTGCACTTTTTTCATTGAAAGAAAGGTAGCTCAATCTTCTGATCATTATGTTCATGAATGGGTGAAAAACTTTGCAAATAAATCTGATCATTCTGTACACCCTAAATTGAAAATGCACATCAGATAACTCAAATAAGGAATTTTTTCTTGTCCTCTCAGTAGGTACATCTCAAATATTTGTCTAATTATCTAAACGCAGTGCTATTAAAGCCTTAATAACTCAAAGTTATTAAGAAACCAAATCCTATTTAACATATGTTGTAGAAAAATGCTATCAATGGTAACACATGTATAAATACTTAAGATTTCATGCAACTTTACTATTTGAATATGTGATTATCAAAATGTCTACTTTTAAGGATTTTTAACAGCTTGTTAAGTCAGAATGTGTCCTTTAACTAAAGAGGTCATTATTTTGCAATTGGTTAATTAGTAATTTATACTTCTACTTACCACCTTTTCAGATAACTGATAGAGTTCTTTCTATGAATAAATCTGATTTCTTCTCAACTAAGAAATGGTTAATTATTAACATAAAATGCTCGTAAGTCTCATTATGAAGTATTCAAATACAATTAAAATATCATTCTGTTTCCATGCTCAAAGAAATATAAATATCCAGGAAAGAAAAACTGGAACATCTTCACTCTTCAGTCAGAGAAAACCAACTGATTTATCAGATACCAACCTGAGTAAGTCGTGATGGCATACAAAGGTCAGAATTGTGCTTAAACCTGCTAGTGAATCCCGTTAAGAAATACATTCCTGTCACTTCTCAACTACATGAAAATTGTAGTTTTAACAAATGTTACTGCTTAGCGCAGCACAAAACACTAAGAATAAAAAGGAGACTAAAAGGGGACACCAAGTCAAGTTCACTGTGGAAGTCTCAGTGACAGACCAAGAGGCAACAGACAAGTTGCAAGGCAATCTTCAGCTAGATAAGAGCAAAAAATTTTTAAGTTGGGGTCTAGTCAAACATTGAAACAGTTTGCCCTAAAGAGACTGTGGTATCACCATTCTCAGAGATATTAAAAACTCAGTGGACAGGGTCCTAAGCAACTTCATTTAAGTTGGTCCTGCTTTGAGAGGCAACAGGACCAGATGATCTCCAGAAGTCCTATCCAACGTGAATTAGTCTATAAATCTAATTTAGCTTCCTAGAGAAGTTTCCAAATATTGCCACTATTACCATTTTTAGAGCATGACAGTGATAGCTTTGTTTTTTCCTTCTGATGTACGTTTATTTCATGTCCTAGAAGACGATTCCAAACTTGACAACTGAAACATTTCATATCAGTACTTCCACTTTCAGTTTTTGGATTCAACTTTCTTATTCTGCATGAAAACAATTCAAAAAAGTTTTCCTCGATCTTTGATCCATTCAGGGTTGACACAGAGAAGAAATACTCTCCCCTTCCTTAGTCCAGCTCCTAAGAATATAATTTCATCAAATCCAAACTAGACCCCACAGAGGCTACTATGAGCTAGTTAAGTCACTTGTCAAGTCATCCAAGACTTCAGCTTTTGGAGGCCTATTAGGAATCTGTAGGCATTTGTTTCTCTTAGGTCATCCCAATTTTTTCTTTCCACTGCAAAATATTCTGAAGCTGTTAGTACCCAACAACTAAAGAATAGCATGAGCTGTCCTAGATTCAGTTCTAAGTCTGAATATATGGGTTATTCTTACCTTTGGTCTATCTGTTGTCCTTGTTTGTGATTCTTCTTTGTGATACGCTTCCACTTTAATATAAGACACTGGGACCATTATTGTTAGTACTGGTTTGTGCAGTAGTTAAAGCAGAGCTGCCCAAATTCTCATCACATTTCTGTTAGGCTGCACTGTTTGCACTATTAGGCAACACTATTGTACAGGGAGATAGAGAGCTTCATTTTTTTTTAAAAACAGTTTTTGGTCTGAAAATAACCAGCACCGAAAAATAATAAAAATCTACATTCAAGGCTTACAGTCAGGGTTGAAAGCCAATCTTTAAAACTCAATTCCCCCACTCCTGTAAAATGGAGGTAAAAGTACTTCCTCAAATTGCACAAGAATTAACAGCAGCAAAGGGCTCTGAAATTATGGTGCTGAAAGCCAAATAATTACCTGGGTACACTAGCCAGAGTTTCTAATATTTCAGAACCTTTTAACTTATTTTTTGAATTCTAGGCAGTGATTCAGAAGACATCTCAGCCTACGATTCTTATAGTGATTCACAAAGCAAGGACCTTGTCAACTGTGACATTCAAAATTACAAATCAGTAAATACAAGATTATGTGGAGAGAGGAAAGGTATAATGATTGCAAAAACATTAACATCTACAAAGAAACATGGCTTATATAGTGTTTGTTTTTCTAAACAATATGTCTCTGTTTTCAGGACTCAGGTGCAGATGCCCCAGGGGAAGCAGAGGTCAAGTTAAACTCAGGAATTACAAAGAGTCTGTTCAGTCTTGTGCCCTATGTAGAAATAAAAGTTCTGGTTCATCCTGTAAGTATGATGTGTTGCTGAAATAATTACCAACTACAGGCTAGATTTAAAGGGGCAAAAAGCCACACTGCACTTATCAGGCCAAATTTAATTTAGTATAAGCAAGCATTAGCATTGTAGCTAAAACAGTGGGTTTTTATAGACCTTGTAGAGCAAAATCAGGAAAACCAACTTTTACACACCTGCCCAAGTTTAATCCCCATGCACAACAGCTTTAACCTTCTCTGGTTCTTTAGGAGAGGAGTCCCTTTCATATTTCATTCATGGCAGGAATATCTCATTTTGCAGTCCCACATGAACAAACATGAAAATTGGGCATTACTGTGCCAACTTTTACTGTGCCAGCCATTGCCTAACGTAGTGTAAGCAAGCACTAAAGAAAATTTCAGTTCTACACTCATCATGTGACATGCAGCAAAGTCAAGGAAATACTAACAAGAAAAGAATTTTAAATGTTTAACATCTAGGAATTAAAAGTCACTTATCTCAGACTCTCTCTCTACCATAAGAAAAAATTGCTTAAAAAAAATAAAATTTCAACAGTGAGAAGAAAGTATAAGTCAGCTACTTGTCTCTAGCAATTCTGTGACACTATAAAATCAAAGTAGTACTCATGTAATTAGTAGGATTATGAGAGTCTGATTATTCTACATCTCCCCCCCACAGTCTTTCACTGTATGAAACAGAAATCTGCATACCATTTGCCACAGAGCTAAATTCAACAGCAAGCACAAAAAGGTTAATCTGTCTTCATTTACAAAAAACTTCAACATATTCAAGTTTAATTCATCAGTGATAGTTTACTTGATCTTTTATTTATGCTAAATAAGAGAAAAATGTTAAATATACAGAAAATTCACAGAAAAACCTTTTTTTTTTTGCTTGTTTTAAACACGGCCTCTATGACTCCAGATTATTCACAGAAAAGAATCTCCACAAGAAAGGCTCAAAAAAATAAACAGCCACTTGAACTTCTAAACAGACTTTCTGAAAGGTAAGCTGTAGCAATAACTACATAGTACATAAGAAAATCCCATTGTTTAAGATTCAGCAGGGAAAAAGACACACCAGTACGGTAAGCAGGAAGAATGTTTTATCTTTTGCAGTGCATGTTGTAGATGACAATTTTACTCAATAATGAATTTAAAATATTTACTTTAAGAACATGTGGAAATAGTTCTTAGGGTAGTTCTTCAGTTTTTCTAAGTTAATGAAGAGTAAACATATAACTTCTTTATCTGGCACATTTAGTAATGAAAAGAAATTTCATTTTATTAAGAAGATGTTCCCATTCACAGATTCAAAAGCAGGTCTGTATTATTAGGATGCAGCTCTATCTGCTGCTAACTATTTCTTTATAAGTAACAGTCCTACTTTTAATTGCTGCCAGCATTAAATAGTTCTGGGAGACTGAGAAGTAAAAATTATTCTTAACTGTAGCACAGAAAGAAACGCAGACAAGTTTTATTACCATGTTTTTTGACAGCATTACTCAATAGCAGTAATGGCCTGGAAGTACAGCAGCTGCACTTGAGAATCAATGGCACAGACCCTGCGTGGGAGAGCAGCACCGAGAGAGTGATGCTATTATGAGAGATTTCCTTACTCTGCATCCTGGCATGTTTTCTGTCTTACTGCAATAGGGGTGGAACACAAATAATCACAGACTGTGTTTTACAGTTAAATGGACAATGCTACTCACTGTAAAATTAACTTGCAAACCAGTGTGCTATCACAAGGTGTGTGTATTTAATTCAGACTTTAGAAGTTCTTTTGCTTACTGAAATGGTTGGTTTTATTCTCTATATCTTCTCTTTAGGGAATCCTTTGAGGCTGCCAAAACCGGCTGTTCAAGCACATGCAATAAAATTCTTGTTTCACATCAGTACATCCCCAGCAAGAAGTTTGCCCAAAGCAAATCTGCAATCAGAAACACCAATGATTCCAATGAAAACGTAAGGCTTGAGAGTGAAAATTAAAAGCCACACAACTATCTTGGAAAGGTTAAATCCCCACATCAAGGCACTGCTGAGCATCCCTTTTTTAGCACAATGATTATTACAAGCTAAGTAAATCTAGACCATTTGAGGATAAGACTGTATGGAGTTAAAAACTCAAGCATTTTAGCTTATATATTAGTGTATAATTTCATGTAAGTAAGTATGTCCAGACTTTTTATGCAACTTAGTCCCTGTATGAACGGTCAGGACAGAACAGTAGCACCGGATCTTACCTCTGAAATGGTTTCACATGCTGAAAGAATGTCAACACCTAGTCATACAAACCACTGTCACAACCACAAGAAAGCCTTAATACCACAAACATGCACAACACTGGCCCTGCTACTTTAGAAAGGTGTAAACATCCCTCAGTTCCAATGATTACATAGTCAAAGAGAAATAAATAACAGATACTTCCAACTTGAATCCTGGAGCAGTCTTATCGCATGACTCAAGTTCTACTTCTCAACATGTATTCAGAGTGAAAATCATGCACAAAACCTTAACATCACCTTCTATTCTATACCTATGTATGCATTTGCCTTCACTATTAACAAGGCTACATTTTACTCTTTCCAACAGATTTTAAGTTCTGCTCTGGATCATGCCATACAGACAGCAAACAGTTTGAAGAAAGCTACAGAACAAATGGTGCGAGCAGTTTCAGAAGATCTAGCTAAAGTCAAAAGAAAACAGCTTTAGTTACCCAGTTTCAAATGTTACCTTGTTTTGATTGTTACCTTGGTTGATACTGAAGTGTTAGATCTCTGCAAATATGAAGTGATGAATACAAATATCAAAAAGTCAGCTAGCTAACTTCGTCAGTTGTTCTGTAATTGTTAGGATTAAACCACGCCAGAGCATAAAGGTATTCCACAAGTTTACGCTCAGACTCCTAACTCTAAAACAAATTACTAATTCTACAGAAAGTCTGTAGTAGGTTGGCTAACCCCCATCACTGTGGACAGGTACCTTTCTCTAAGTATCCACCTAAGGTAGCTTAATGAAAATTGGCTTAAACAAGGAAAATGAACTTTCTGACTTTGATTCCCCCACACTCCTAAGTTTGAGAATAAAACTCAGTTATTACTACACATCATTTCTTCCCACATTTTAACAGCAGCTGCTTAAACACACCAAAACAGCCTCTGCACCTGAGACACCTACCTGCAAATATCACACTAATATACTAAGTAAGAGTTAACATTTGTAATTATTTTGGTTTTACATTGAGTGTTGTTGGTTTTTATAGTTACAAACTAGAATTCAGACAAACATTATAGGTATTTCTGCTAATTTTTTTAAAGTTTTCATGCACATGGCGTTTGATGAATCAGTGTTGTTCCTGTATTCATATTGAAAAAAAAGTCAGAATACATTCAATTCCTAACTCATTTAGGTGCATTTGAAAGATGGAGCCACTTATTCTTACCATGTTACACGTCCTGCAACATCTTAGAATGCAATCTTCTCACCTTTCCTTCCTCTCTGATGTAGGGGGGGGGGAACTTAAACTTTATCCACCTTCTAATTAACTTCAAATGATCTTACCTAGCAAAAATACTCTCTTAACCTACTAGTTAACATTAGAACAAAATAAAGAGAAAAGAAACAAATCCACCTTTATGCAAAAGAACAAATTAATACCTTTATGGTTGGGAAAAATGTAAATAAAAAACATGAATAATCTATTATTTTTCATTATGACATTTCTCTCAGTTTCTACATACAACAAATATTTCAAGGCACATAAATACAACATCCCTTCAGAAGTTTAGTAATTTTAATTACATAATTTTTAAAGAGAAATCTAAACATTACCAGTGTTACAGAATTCATACAGTTTAGATTATTCCCTTCAATGCAAATTTAAGTATTTCTTTCTTAGTATGTAACAAAGCAGACAAAAGAGTAAATTCTCTTGAATACATCAGGTTTTGTCATTTGGTTTGCTTTAAGCTTTTCTCTAAGTTACCAAGCCATTTGAAAGATTCAACTGCTTTTCTTCTTTTCCTCTCCTTTTCCCCTGCCTCCACTTCCTCAAGAAGACATGCTTATAGTTTTGGAATTTCTGTATCACAGGCAATTCAGCTTCTAAAACAGATGGACTATGTAGACACAATCATAAGGAAGTTGATAAGAAATTAATTTTTTTTTTAAAAAGCTTCACTAATAATCCCTGTATATACTTAAAGTGTACTTCAGTGCACAGTGGACAGCATTCCTCCAGAGTTATTCATTGTGATTAGAACTGTTTAATACTTCTGTGATTAACTATCTGCCTTACCCAGCACCATCTAAAAAGCCTTTCGATTTTTCACAATTAAACATATTAAAAGAATTTCCAGTGAGTTACTTTTACAGAAAATATCACACTTTAAGACTCCATTTGTATGAAACATTTTTACCATAAACCCATATATACAAATTTTCTCCTGAAGCCCCTACCCAAGGGCCTAAGCCCTTTTTAATTCAGTCATTTTTAGAAATAAATTCTATTATAGAAAGCTTTCACAGTTATCAAAGACAATTCCAGTTTATATATAGCCACAATAACTTTTAGCATAATTTCTTAGGAACAAACATGTCTTTTTGAAAAAGCACTTAATAATAGTAAATACAACCTCAGAAACGCAGATTTTCCTCTCTCTGCCTTCTCCCCGAAAAGCAGCAAATTTAAATTATAACATGACTTTCCATTAGTCAGAACCATGTAGTATCATAGTGCAGTGTTTGGAAAAGTCAGTTCCATTAAAGTCTGTACATACTGTTTGTCTTTGTAATGCATCATAACCATCACCATATCTATTCATCCTTAATGCAGACCATATCCTTGGGTTTACTAAGGCTCTTTACTTCATCCAGTAGCCTTTTAGGTGTCAAAATATGAGTAGAACCTGACAAAAGAACATAAGTATTAACTGTGTCAGTCAAATTCTGACTTTCAGGCATTCCCTCTTTAAAACATCAGTGACATGCTGGTGCTTTTTTACTGTACCTGGAAAACTGACAAGTACAACAGTTCCAAGCGTGTTCATATAAAACACCATCCTATAAATGTAAGTGTCACCATTAGGTAGGAAATGTCCCTCTCCCACACACACATCCAGATGAGGACTTATACTTGGAATTCAAGATTCAAGTCCTGCTCTGTTCTGTTTGAAATACAGGCTTGAACCTGGGCTGCTTATGCTGTGCACAGCTGTCCCAGCCCGCAAGAAATCTGCCCGGTGAATGACAGGCCTTCTCCTAGAATCAAGAAACTACCAGGGTTAAAGGTCATCACAAATGGTAGTTTTCCACAGAAATATCAGTTACAAAAAATTGGCTTTTACTGACTAGCATTTCTGTGAAAAACTTACAGCAAATTCCACGTCCTGAGCAGCAAAAAAGATCCTTAGGATTCTTCAGGAATGCACAACTATCTATTATTCTCATAGAGAGTGATTATAACTTCTGCCATGAAGGGTCACCCTACAGTTCTAAAGGCAGTGCTAACTGCTTAAGATTACAGCTGTCTGGAACTTCTGGTTTTAGCAGTGTCACTCCGAACGGGCTAGTATTCCTTGAGTTCTGAATCAGGAATGCAGCAAAATTTCAATCCTGCAGTAAGCCACGTGGAAATCTGGCAAATTTCACCTTCCCTCAAAAATCAGGATAACACACACAACTACAAGAATCATCTCTTAAACAAAAGGGAAGATGGTGCTGTGGTTAGTGCCAGGTACCACAGTGAAAGAGTGACCACTAAACATGGTTTTGTAAACAAGTCTCAGATGAAGAAACAGTCTGGTTAATTCACGTTTCTGTTATCCTGGTCTTTCCATTGCAACTCAAAACTAGAACCAGCATTACACCTACCTCAACCACCATCAATGAAACAAGCAAAAAATTAATCAGAAAAACCAATCATACACACACACACACACACATCTACAACACCCCCGACTAATTAGAAGTAACAAACTCTAGATCTCAGAATCAAGGCTGTCATTGTTTTAGGAAAGGATTTATTTAAAATCATGGTAGATGAATTCAAGCCTTTCTGAAACTCAAGACTGAATTTAATTGCAATTTTAAGTGCTTTAGATGACCCTGCACCCAAATATCAGCTGCCCCTGAAGATGGATAGAAGTCTCTGGTAAGATTCTGTATTTAGAGCTCTGTTTTGATACATTGTACTACTTCCAAATGCAACAGGAGTAGCAAGTGTCACTAAAGGTAAAGCGCAGGCAGATGCAAAAGTTGTGAGGAAGCTGTAATACAAGGATATAGAGATATGTTTAAATCCTTTTTGCTATACATCAACATATTTCTCTGACATAATTCATGATGGTTCTGTAGAGCATAATTATTTTTTTGTCCTTAATACCTTGTTGCAAAAAAAACCCCTCTAAACACCAAGCAGTCTGACCAAACTGAAAACATGCTTTCTAAGTGCATAGTTTTAAGAAATACACTGGCTATAATATTAGTGTACTGAACAAACATAGGGAATGTATGAAAAATGATCCTAACATTTCCCAGAAGCACATGCAGTACAGTGCACACACCACCCTTCTGCCAAGGCAAGCTTACCAATAACAACTTCACAGGACTTGTAGGCTTCAGAAACCTCATAAGCACTGCGCATCTCAGAATATGTGACTCCCCCAATCACAAATATAATCAGCCTTGCACTGCTCTTCTGCTCTCTGTAACTAGCCTTAGATTTCTGGCGTGCACTGTAAAAGATTTCAGAAGATGACATTTATCCAGCTTTACTGATTCGTTTTTGGTTAAAATTATATACTTAACAAGCAGTTAACAATTTCTGTCACACAGTTCATGGTTTGATTGTAATTTCAGCAAAAGTGTTTAGATAAATTGATAATTTATCAATTTTCAAAAGGGAGGTACACTCCGAGTAAAAATGTAAAAGACTAAGAAGAATTATTAAGATAACAACCAAGTTCAGTATGGTTTACATTAAATAAAAATATAGGCTTGAGACTTGGGCGTTACCTTATATACATTATTTTACCATTTAGTAAGCATAATTCCATAACTTTTTAGAATGTATATGGCAAAAATACTAAGGAAAGGGCAAAATTATTTTTTGGGAAGTAAAATTATTTACCTTACTGCTCCTGAACCATTCCAAGTGGGAGGACACCGGGAAGAATAAGGCCAGTCTTTCGAATCTAATTTGTTTTCTATAGCATCCTGAAGGGCAAAACAAAGCCACACTTTAAACAGCTTGTAGACCTAAAACCCACCAAGTTTCAGCTTTCACTAAGGATGTCTAACCAGAATTTAATGCCAACCCATGAAGCTTAAGAATAATTAATTGCAAGTAGCATCTTATGAACAACACTCCTATGTAACAAAATGCTAGACCACATAATGCTGAAATGTATTTTAAATCTTTTGCGTATCACAAGGAATTGTGAGTACATGTGCTTTTTTATAAGCACAATATTGATTTAATTGTTCAGATTTTACAAGCAGCTTTTCATCTGTAACAACCCTGAAGTGTTTAATTTCTCTACAGCAGTGTATGAGAAAAGTCAGGGTCCACTAAAAACTCAAATGAGCATGCGAAAGCCACCAAAATATATGAATTACGGCATTGGGTCAGATTAGAGGTCCAGTGAACTCACTACCCTGTTTGACATCAGTCACTAATTGATGCTTAGGAAGAGGTTTAAGAACAAAGGAACTACGTTTCTGGCAAGAAACATCTCCCAGCCTCTACCACATTACAGTTTAGATTTGAATTGCAGTTTAAAAACCCACTGGAGGAAAAAAACTAAAACAAAACAGATCTTTCTAGTTACACTAAACACTGCCAATCCCATGACAAGGTGTTCTGAAAGACTTCTTGCTTTTGCTTTCATTTGCTTCACCTTTAAAAAGACCTCTAATAAAGGGCATTACTAACGCACAGCAGTCTAATTTTATTCTATAATTTCTGACAGACTAAAAAAAAAATCATTTTTTCACCAGATGTGTTTGACAACAGTAACTCATAATAGTATGGATTGGCTATAACTGCTCACTCAAGTAAATTTCTGCACTTCACCCATGAATTAATTAGTTGGTCAAACTTACCTCCATAACATCCTTGATAACAGGTGTCCACCTAGAAAGTTGAAAGGTTTCTTCTGAAGAACGGTCCCTTCTTGGGTATTTTTGCTGCTGAACAGCAAACTGAAAAGATTTTCAAAACATGGTTGTATTATACAGTGTATTTGGACTTTTGAAACTTATTCACAGTCAGTAGTGGAAGGAGGGGGCATCAGTAGGAAAATTTAGAGAAATAATAATGACAAAGAATAACAATTAATACCTATAGAATTCAGTGTATGCTAGAAATACTAAACTCTAGAGACAAGGAACTGAGTAAATTGGCACCTTCCAAAACCTGCTGGTCAAGTCACCACCTGATGATTGTAGAGGGAACATGACAAGTACCTTACTTCAAACAATTAACATGAACAATTTTCAAAAGATTTAGCACTTAAGAAATCCTAGTAATTGCCTGTTTCCAAAAACAGGTCTGAATAATACTACTAGGAATTGCTGAAAGAGCTGTAGACAAATACTTGGGTGGTTAAGAACTTAGAAAATAAATAAATACATTCTTACTGAAGAGATAACAGGAACATCAAGGTATTTCCAATTTCTTATCATATCACTATCACTTTCTATTTGCACATTCTGGATCAGCTTCTCCAAGTTCTCCTGAGTAGTTCCTTCAATATATGGAAAACAGACAACTTAATTACCAAGAGACTGTAAGACCAATTTTGTCTCACGCTTTCTGGGCTGTTACTTAGTCCAGGATTTTTTATTTGTTTTGTTGTTTAACATATTATATTTTAAAGTTTTGTTTACTGGCCCATTTTTGAGACCAAAACTCAATATTGCTACAGATTCCTCAGACCAGCATTCTGCCAATTTCCTCCTCTTCTACTACAAATTCTTCCCCACTGACTTAATTTGTGAAAACAAGAAAAGAAACTATTGCACACATCCAAGAACAGGAATGATACTAAAACACAGCATAAATCTGCACTTGAATTACATCTCTTAACTCCTTATCAGTAGTATCTTTGCTACCAATTTGAGAGAAGCTACAGAGGATGGACAAGATTGCTTTCAAACCTGGCCATCAACTCCAATATTAACTTATATTAACTAAAAATAGCTATACTAAAACTTTAGTTCAAGTTAATAGCACTGAGGAAAAAAAAATAGGACAAGTTATCATACCATTTGTGCTAAAGATATATAGGAGAATAGCTCTAATTTTGTCATAGCTCTCATGACTTTTGTTGAGCAGAACTGGAAGCAGGACCCTCATGGAGTCTTTCACTTTTTGACCTTCTGCATCAGTTCCAAGAGCCAAGTCCTAAATTAATAAAAAATAAAAAACCCACACACAATGGTTTTAGAGAGTAGTCAAAAAAAACCAACACTCTTTTGTGTGTTCTGAAATGCATTTTTATGAAACCATAGGTTTCAGGAAACAATGAAGCCACATCAATTTATACGCAGTATGACACGTCTGACATTTATTTCAATAGCTGCAGCATTCTAATAACTCTACATAACACTCAAACATTTAAAACTGATATCTAGAATTCTCAGAAATGTAATTTATGGTTTTTCACTTGAGATTAGTAGTACAGCGTAATACCTCACCCTAACTGGTGCTTTTCCCAGACATTTTAAAAAGGCTTCTACCTGCAGAACATACTACAGCAACTTCACAGGAGTTTTGAACAAAGAACACCAAGACGATCTTTATACAAATCACCCAGATATCAAGACCAAAAATCCCAAACTCTAAGAATACCTCCTTTATTGGCAGATTAAGAGCCTTGTACATCTCACTTAGTTTTAATACTGGTAATCAAAAACTGACCACAAAAAAAAAAAAGGCATGAGACACAGTACTTTTGTCACTTAAAACAAGCCTCTATTCCTGCAAACAAAAAACTTGTATGTGCAATAAGTTGCTGCTTGAGTTTTGGCTTTTTAAACATACCTGTTCAGTTTTACAGAGCCTTTCTATGTTAGATTTGAACTTGCTCATGCAATCTTCTGCTATGTTAAGATGAACAACTTGCTATAAGACAGAAAGGAAGAAAGAAAGAAAAAAAAAAGAAAATCACAAGCTGCCATAACTTTACTGTCTTTTTTAACATACCAATAATTTTTACTGGTTACAAGAGTCAATCCTTCAACTATCCTTCAGCACCATCATGCATTTTCTGTGTATTACCCTTCACTTATAGACTGGGCCCTTAAATATAATGCTATATTCAATCCTCAAAAGACCACAAATAATTTCATTTTTTTACTTAGTAAAATGAAACACCTGGAAACAAGTTTTCTCCAAATTTTACAGTAGGTGAACATACATATAGCACACTCAACAGGAAAACAACAGAACAAAGCTAGACTTCAATAACACAGAAAGTTAAAGTGCACAGAATTATTTACTGTGACAATGTAATTACAAAAGACCCCTTACCTTACTGATCTCTTTACGATACTGTGGCATCTTTTTCATCAACTGGGACAGAGCAGAGAGCGATAACTGTGAAGAAAGGACACAAGTTGAAAATCTGTCCCCCCCAATATTTGAAGTGCTTATTTCCCTTCTTGTTGCAGCCTTGCTTCCCCACAACCCCTGAAAACTCCAGTTGAGAAAAGCCTCAATCTCTGTAAGAGGTCAATGAATTAAATGGATCTGATCAGCTGAAAATAACTGAATTACCAGGAAAGACAGCAACATTTTAATTTAAACAACTTACTTTTCCTTCTGCTTCTTTTTTTTTTGATGAAACCTCTTTCAAAAGTTTTGGTATTTCCCTGGGAAAAAAAAAAAAAAAAAGAAGAATTATTGAATGCAACAGCACAGAAGTTCTTAAATATTTTCTTAAAATCTTAAAGGAACAAGAAGAACTTCTGATTAAAAGTAAAACCTTCAAATACAGGTCAGGGAAGAGAGCAATTTTTGACAAAGAAAATGGAAGTTAAATTTATGATATCTGCAAAATGTCATTGATGCAACAGCTTGCAAGTACTTTACATAAAATAATCCCTTCAGATGCAAAAGATTTGAAAATACTTCCCAGGAAATTACTTTATTTCCATTTTCCTCAAGAACTGTAAGTAACATTAGCACAACTGTATACCTTGATATATATTTTGGAAACACAATTTCTTGCTGGCATCCTTTAATTAACTGAATGAAGTCTATACTGCAAACCATCTTCACTACTACCTGTATTCCGACCAAACAGCTCAAATACCTCCCCTCTCAAAGAAACCAAGTAATTGGTTTGTTATTCATTCACATACTCTATCACATCTGCAATATGCTTGTGCCGCATCTTCACCCAGAGGTCATCATCTTCTTCCAAAATTGCCTCCTTTTCCTTCCCAGCAGATCCTTCTGTTTTGTATCTTCCAAGAGAAAATTCAGACAGTAATTTGGTTTTTGGGTTTGCCCTAATTCTTATTACTTATTACAGTATTATTTGTTACAGTTTAATCAACATGAATGGTAACAGCAGTAACATACAAAGGTTTTCATTTACCAGCCAAGCTACTGCCCAACAAAATAAAATTAACAGAAGGATTTTACAGATTATATCTTTGAACATAGAAGCAGCAGATGAATTTTAGAATGATTGTTTGGGGCAATAGCTTCCAGACATTATTTTAAACCAACAGTAACTAGAGATTTAATCACTCATTCACATGCACCTCCATTTCTCTTCAGCTTTCAATGTCAACCTCCCTCTGGTTTCAAATGCAAACCGCACAAATGGCACACTGCAACTGCAAAGAGCAGCCTTCCATGTGTGCTGTAAGACATTTTATAACTGAAGGAAAACGAGGTCCCATTCACCAACAAAATAGACTAAGCAGGACAAATTAGTTCACATATAAAAGGAACATGCTTCACAGCATTACAGAGCAGTTATTACTTGACTATAAACAAAGCTAGCAATAAACCTACAAAGCAAGACAGCAATCATATTACACAATATTTTCACATTTACAGAAACTCACAGAATGTATATTGCCAGAAAGCAGAATGAAAAAAAAATAAAGTCACAAGATTATTTGTGAAATTCAGATCATGACTACCTATAAAACATACTCTGCTACATCTTCATACCCACTGAGTTTCAGATTCATAGAACTCTATTAAAACATTCACTCAGTGCTTCCAACCAAAGACAGGCATTCCTGTTTGCTTGACCAAACAACGAGGCCATCGGGTCTCATTTGCTATAGAGGATCATCAGAAAGCAAAGTCCTACCAAAATCCTTGTTGTCAGAACAATCCAACAGCAAAGTACGTAACTTATGCAAATCACTGTTACACTACTCCAAGTAGTGCTTATGAACTGAACTTAAATGTGCACTTAGAAGAGAAACATGTATATTTTAACAACTACAGAAATTAAATGACTGGAGCTATAAAATTGAGCATTTCTGAGAAATAACCAAGTGTCTTCTCAGTGTGCAATTACTGGTCTTATTTATCTTGTTATGCCAAAAAAGTTGAGAATATGAAAAAAATCCAGAGAATCTCAGTGTGCACTATGAAGGTTTTGCTTCAAGACTAGTACAAACTTCTTGGTTTTTAAAAAAATGCAATTTGTTAGACCCAAAACTTAACAAAAATGACAATTAGATCCTACCTAATCTCAACGAAGTGAGGAAATTAAAAAGATGAAGTTACAAATCCAAGAGAAAAGACTAATAAGTGAAGCAACCATTACGTAATACAAGGAGCTAATACTGCCATGGTGCAACTGAGCTAAACAACTTCAGAAATTTTAAAATCAAGAGTAAAAGGTTGAGATTTTATATTTTTTTTAAAGTACTTGCTTGTAAGTATCATTTTCAATTGGTAGCAGGTCATACGCCATCGCCTGGAAGGTGAGCTCATGAAGTACAGTTGATACTGGATCAAAGGCACGATCAATTATTATTAGTTGGGAGTGGGTTTTAGCCTAAAAAGCCATCAAACAAACATGAAGTTAAGACATAAAATGCAGAGTTAATGCATGTTAAATCTATTTACATTAAGTTACAGCACTGCAGATATGTTTTGAAAAATAACTGAAAAAACCTGTGGTATGGTCCAAGTGTTTATCAACATTAAGAGAAACAAACATTTAAATTACATACAATGGGTTTAAATATTAATTTTAAGCAATGCTCTCAGCAACCTTAATTTTGTTCATCTAATGAACAAAATGTATAAAGGAAAAAAAAAAGAAAAAAAGGCCATCACTGACTTTTCACAGGTAACTGCATTGTTTGTATTTCAGAGCACATTATCTACACTGTGCTGCAACACAGAAAAAATCTCCAAACATTCAACTGAAAGTTTCATTTTGGGATTTAATAAACTGGCAGTAGCAGCAGGTACATTCATTTCTGCAGCAGAGTGCAAAGTCACCAAGTCAGAATGGTTTAGCCCATACTTTTGTGTTAAAGCAGCTGCTCTCATCAGCCCTGATCTGTAGGGACAGATCAAAACCATTATTTGCATGAATAGCTGTATCTCTGTGGACAATAAATCCCTCCAGGAGAGCCATTTTAATTCTGCAGGGAAGTCTTACGGAAGGTGATACTGAAACAAAATTTACCTACTTATCTTCAGGTTTGTATCACCCCCTATATCATCACAGGGCTAATTTTTCAAGTACAATTTGTGTGATCAAATCAATTTTATTAGCTTACATACAGATTTAATGTATCAGTTACTACCTCTAAGTTGCTTTCATATATAAAAACAACTAAATGGCAACTAGCTGCCTTCATAATTAAATAAAAACTGGGTTTGTAGAATCTATTGCCAAAGCCTATTTTGAAGATGATTCTTTTTCCCCAGACTTATAAAAAAAGAAGCAAACATTTTAGTTCACTTTCTACCTTTATTTGGCTTTTCTCATCTGTTCTGTAGTAGTTTTCAAGATTTTTTTCAACAAGCTGTGCAAGTTTGCAGGCTCTATCAGATGGTCCACTGGGAAAAAAGGAAGCATGCACAAAGAACTTAAATGTATTTATCAGTACACTAAGATGCTACCTTTAAAACAGAACTCCCTAGATTGATCCTCTGGTCTCACGAGCAGTTTCTGAACTCCATTCTAAGTATTTCCAATATATTTTCACTTTTACATTACGATTCCACTCTTTGAATGCTTCAAGTATTTCACACAGTAGAAACAGCTTCAGCCAAAAGACTGACATGAGCTGGCATATGGCCCAGCACCTGAAAGTCTCACTCAGAGGCAGGAAACGAGAAAGAAGAAAGAAAAAGAGAAAGAAAAGAAAAAAAACAGTCAAGCAGTTATTTCTTTGTTACCTTTGCAGAGAATAAGGCACCACAGAATGTAGTTCTTGAACACAATTTCAGATGCCTACTTTGACTTCTAGGATACTAATCTGTACTCCCCTTCAAAGCTCAAAGGAGGCATTCTTTTTAATCTTTACTACAAGAAATCCTGATCCCATCTGCCATAGCAATTTATGAATTCCCTGGCACCACGTGGAGCTGCAAATCTACAAACAGCAGCAGTTCTGTTACAGGACTATGCATCTGGTACACAAGAATGCAGCATCAGTGTCATCCTACTGACCAAACATGAAACAAGCCATTTAGAACAAAACAGGGTCTAGGAAGCACTGTTCTACAAATGTACACAGAGAAATAACTCACTGTTTTACCTACACTTGACAAATTCCTATCATTCCATATTTCAGAGGTGTGGATTAAAACCAATTAATCCACTATTACAAAATGAAAAAAAAAAACAACAACCAACCAAACTATGCTGCAGCCTCAAGTTATGACCAAACAACATGGTAAGCACTAGAAGTGAAAGCAATTACACTACAAAACACTAATTTTATATCTTACTCCTTTATATACCTTTTGTATCGTACTCCTGGATTCTCATCTAGCGTGGCACATAAGGTAACAATTTGTTCAGCCATTACTTGCATTACAGCATCTTTATCCTTTGTCTTTTCCAGGGTTGGACTGTAACAGCGGTAGAATGCATCTGGGACATTGAGAGTAAACACCTATGCAGAGGATAAACAAGATAAAAAGGGCCTAAATTGCACATATCTAAAATATCTAGTAAAAAACTTGCCACTCATTTAAAACTAAATGCTGTAAGAGAAAGTCACACATAATATCACTAAAGAAAAAATTAATCCCACACTTCATTCCTCCTTCCCTGCCCTGTTGAGCTCATCAGCTTCATGTTCTCACACTCTTTTCCCCTATTACTCTCCTCTCCTATGTAAATTATTATATTTTTCAAATTGCTTACTGCCTGTTCAGATGGAAGGAAGGAAAAGAAATAAGGAAGAACTAAATACTCTTCAATGTCTTGTACAGAGCCACACAATGCAATATCAGAATAATCATAGAAGGTATCGAAGGTAAATTTGTTTAAAATAAAATTTTATGTACTTGATCTGCTTATTCAATGAGGACTTTACCTTCAATAACTGAATTTCTTTAAATGCATTAAACCTTGATAAAAGACTAGTAATACAGAGAAGAAAAGTTTTTCAACAGTTCTGTAAGTGGAATGCAAACATATAAACAATCCCATTGTCAGTAAATGGATTTTCTCCAGCTTCAGATGGACTCTGTAACTACAGAGCCAAAGAAGAACGTTCATCCAGATAAAGATGTTTGCTTCATTCGAGTACATAATCACCTGGACTTTGCCCAGAGCTCACTGATTACTTACCCTTAGCACCCCAGAAAGGAGGCAAACCAGTTAACACTGCTCCTTTGCTAAGGATTCAAAACATTCTCATAACCCAAAATATCCAGAATACAAAACTACACCAAAACCAACAAGAGTGTTGTTCAAACGAAGTGCTGCTTATTTTCAACATCAGAAAACTAGTCACAATTTCTACTCTGACAGTGAGACCTCTGGAGAAACAGGACCCTAAAATTTTCATAGGCCTTATTTGGTAGAGTAATTCTGAAAAACAGCCTTGGCAGAGCTCCCAAAAACAGTTTGAAACAAAACTTGGGAGCATCAAGCTCCCTGGAAAGCAAACAAACAAGCTATCATGCTCATTATTCTCTGATGGCTTCTCAACCCAAAAAATAAAAAAACCTCTGTAATAAAAAGGAGTGTGTCTTCAAACCAGGAAACTGCACCACAGCAAGACATGGCCAGCAGCAACCTCTCCTATATTCACCTGCCACGTGGTATATTAAGAGCTGTGACCCCCTTTGTTCATAACATTTGACGTGAGAAACATTCATGGTTAAATCTTCAACTCTCAGTACTGGACAGGGTTTGGAGGCTTCACTGTATTAGTATCAGTGTGCATTTCAGCCTTCTGTGTCTGGATCAAGAGCATCAGCAACACATTATTTCTCAGCACAGCACCCACCGCATGGTGGAAACCACTCACCTGCACATGGAAACCACTCATTGGTTTCCACTGGTGGTCTCAAATTTTTAAGTAAAAAACCCAGGGATTTCCATGTTCTCCTCTCAGTAAAAAGTCTGTCAGGTTGTGGTCGTTTTTGCTTCCCATTTTTTGTAAGGCTTTCATTTTGTTACCCTCCCCTGCAGTTCTTTCAACCCATTTGTTCTTCTTTCCCGATTTTCATAAGGTAGTTGGTCCTACTTACTCCTATTCCTATGCACCTAGTCTGTCAAAGTAACACCTCAGCACAAGCAGTTCTGAAGACAAAACAGAATACTTGCCTTCTCTTAGGGAAGAGATTCCTTCTTTAACCTCCCTACTCAGCTGACACTAAGTCTGGCAAACAGATCTCGTGCGAAGAGTAAACTTTTCAGTATAAGAGCATTTGTTTTATCTGAAAAGCACAGACAAGCACTGGGAATGTGCCAAAATGGCAAACCATCTCACAAACAGTTTGTCAGTCCAAGGCTACATTTTATTTCATTGTTTTCTAGAAGGTCAGCAACACTTGAAAATAACCCTCCAGACTATTTTTTGCTGTTAAGATTAAGAATTAAATTTACCTGAGACTCGTAAGGGAAGAAGGAAATATTGATCTCCTTGCATTTCTTTATTGATTTTGCACATGAAGACTTAATTTTATTGAAGAGGTTGTCAGGACAAACTAGGAAGAAAAAAAAGGCTAAGTATAAATAATTTGTGCGTATTCCAGCTGTCAACTCATTTATGAGCTTACAGCTTTGAAAACATATAGTAGCAGATATGCACCATGCACAGACACCCACAAAGACAATCACAACTCAGCCCCTGCCTTCAGCAGCACGTTTGGGTTTTTTGTTTTCCCTTCATTAGAGACCATTCTAGTCACGCTGACTGACTGCAGGGAACACGCAGTCACATTAACCCCACTCACACTCATTGCCTCTGCTGTGCAATTTATATTGTGCATGCAAGGACTAAGTAGGCCCCTTCTTCCCAGTGAAGGGAAAAAGCTGGCTCACAAGTCTGAAGGAACTACCTGAAATAACCAACTACTAACACTGCTTTTGCAGAAAGTTCTCATGCATATTTACTTTGTTTATGTGGAGGTACATAGTTTTACTTGAATTCTGTTCCTCCACACTCTCCAACGCAGGTGAAGACTGAAATACTTAAAAATAAAGCTGCATGACCTAAATTAAAAGCTGAAGAGCAGAACAATGAAGACTGGTAATTGTGAAATAAATTACTATTGCCACACAGAATGGTGACCACAACCCAGCAACCCAAATATGTGGTCAGTGACTTGAGTCTCAAGTCTTCTCACAAGAAACAGGACCTCAGCTTTTCAGGTACTCAACTGTAGGAAAGAAGTGAGGAGTTTACTTATTTACATATATAAAGTTATCAAACTAAAACACAAAAGCTTACTTACAGTCAGTGAAATACACATATGCTGCTTTGTATCTGCTGCATGATTTAGTGATGAAGTCATCAATAAGTCCATCTACAGACTTATGGGGTAGGAAAAATAAGGAAAAAATGATCACGACGGTGTTTTACCCTTGTTCACATACTAGATAAAGCTTCTCCCACCCTACTACCAAGTCCCACTTAAGAATACTGAAGTTCAACATGCAAGAAAACACTTGAGCTTGAGATTTTTAATTCTACAGCAAGAATAACAAACAGTTACAGATGGTCAGTCACGCACCAAGATCACTTTAGGAAGCACCCAAATAGGGTACTTGCATAATTTCCCACCTATAACAGTGCTGAGATTAATTCTCTCAAGAATTTTTAGGAGGTAATAGAAATCTTAATAGAGCCATTACTTTGAATTCTAATGTTCAATTTATTGCATCATTATGTGATACAACGTCTCTTTCAGTGAGGTTACAATAGCTAAGCAATGAAACAGTGCCTCCATTGACCACGAGGTACTTGTTTGTAACATACTCTGGTAGCACAGCATTTTCTTTTTGTTATGGGAAATGAAGCATCACACACAGGAGTATTACAGAAAATG
This sequence comes from Cephalopterus ornatus, assembly GCA_013396775.1. Lineage (NCBI taxonomy): Eukaryota > Metazoa > Chordata > Aves > Passeriformes > Cotingidae > Cephalopterus > Cephalopterus ornatus. Next base: position 712,109 of record VZRE01004548.1, read on the forward strand.
CAAAAGTTAAGTACTGCATAGCTGTACACAGTAAATACACATTTTAAAATAAGATTGTTTTTTCACTCTGAAAGATCTTACAACACTTTCTTTAAAATACTAACCTTTTTGGTGGGAGTTATTAAATATATCGCTTTCATGTGTGGGACAGGCTCACGGTTTTTATATACATTCTCCACCACTATAAAGTAAAAAATATTACATTTTTATAATTAAGAGCATTATGCATCTTTAAGGAAAGCACTGTACATATTTTAGTAGAGAGTTGATAAAAATAAAGTAACAGCAATCAAGCTGTCCACAATATTAGAGGCAGGGATGTACCTTCTGCCAAGAGAGCCCTGATTTTTTCCTTCATTATTTTAAATGCATCCACCACAAGACTTCTTCAACTCTCAGCCTAGTGACAACTAAAGTTGTAGGACTGAATTTTTCGTGGGTATTCTACACAAGCACAGTTTTGCCCTCACACAGAAAGATATGGCAAGGCAAACACACTCAAATTATGGGGGCCAGTACAAACTGTCTTGCAAGAGAACTGCCTTGGCAAGATGGTTCTTTTTTCCAGCACACTGAGGGAGAGGGAGAGCAAAATTATGCAGGACATCATTTTGGAGTACAGCCTCTTCAGTCCTTTGTTTGCCTATTTCCTGGGCACTTACTCTGTTTCAGTATAATTGCAGGCACAAATTAGATATTTTCAGCAAATCAGCTTCACTCAACTCTTGTTTTTCTTTGCTTAATAAAGTCATTACTATATAGTGTTACAGTACGCTAGCTTGAGAATGCAGAGGGATTCTTGTGGCTCAAAAATTTTGTATGGGAAGAATGAGGAAGATAAGTTATGTCAGACATCTGGATGTTGAAAGACAGACCCTTTTCAGCAGTGTACTCACTAAAAATAAAAGGCTTTTCTTGATGAAGAGGATACATGCTCACTGACAGTTTCTCATAGAGGATAAGTAGTACCTCTTATGATTTAAAACACACTCCAAAAGATGAAATTGATACAGTTTTGCTATTATACTTTCAGAATAATCATGCTATACTGAATAATTGAAATAATAAAAGTCTTGCTACTTGTGGAAAAAATAACCAAGTCTAAACAATGCCCTCTTACAAATGCATTTCTAAAAATCTAGACCTAAGGCTAATTAAAAACTAGATCACTTACATTTTGTGCATTTATTTCAGTTTCAAAAACAGGCATTAGCAAACAAACACCTACTCCCCTCTCCCAAAACAAAAATCACATACAAAAAAACCAAAAATCCAAACCAACCACACCAACCAAACAAAAAAACTTAAAATCACAAAACAGTGAAAAACAAACCAACCAACCCTTACAGCAATCTCTAGGGGAAAAAATATTTTAAAAAAGGATCTGAACTTCTAGGCATAGAAACATTTGTTTCTTCACAAAAAAAATAATAAATCACAATTGGGTAATTACTGTACAAGCCAGAAAGTCTACCAGTCTAATATCCCATAGCTACTTGTCTTCATCAACCAAATAAAGACATTTTTCTGGAAGGTACCATCCATTTCACTCCTTCCCTTTTTCTTACCAGCATATTGCCATCTGTATATTAATAAGAATTACACTCACCTGTGATACCCTCTGCCAGTAGATCGGTCATTTTGCAGCACAGTGACAGTAATTTAGTAGTGTAATCATCTAAAAGCATTATCTAAACATTTTGAAAAAACACACAAGTGTTTAGGTAAGTTAATCAGCTATAGCAAACCCATGTTATTGCCTTAACTGGCCACAGAAATTTGAAGCTGAAATCTATTTCATTACTCTCTATCTTTTTACTTCCTGCATATGGCAACACTCAGGAGAAAATTAGTCTCAAACAGCATTAGAAGGCAGCTCCCTACGTATGGGATATCCAAAGATGAGCTCCAGCTTAACCAAGTAGCTTGTCCCCCCTACCCATACTAAAAAATACTTTGAAACTTTCACTTGGACACAAGTTTTCTAAATTCCTGCTAATCTACACAATGGCCTGCTTAAATATATCTGTACTTATTCTAAAATTGTTTTACAGCTCAAGCAGCTCTAACAGGTGAATCCACATGTACTGGAGTGCCATTTAACTCATGAAATTAATAAAGTTCAAGCCTTTGAAAAGAAAAGTGAAGATAAACAAAAACAGTTCCTAATTTTTTTTCAAAACTGAAAAAAATAAGAGACAACTGACCATTTGTTCTCCCTATACTAGGCTTTAGATTTTTCAAGATATATTATACAGTGTTCAGAGTTACCAAACCCAAAATCCATTACTTGGGATAGGAAACAATCTTAAGTGAAAATACCAGCCATTAAGTTTATTTACTTTATTTGTTCTCTACTCAGTGATACAGATTTCCTGTTCGAGTGATGACAACATTTTTACAAAAATAACAAAACAGTACCTTCCATTCTTCCTCTTTCTTGAAGTCATCAAATACTGCTGATTTTAGCTCTGCAAGAAGAAACAGTTTCAGTTAGAGGAATCAAACTTTTACTAAAAAAGAAAAAATAATTAAATCATTTAGATTCACGTGTTTAGAGGCCTAAAAAGAATAATAGAAGACCCCACACTGATAAATATGTCCACAGAATTCTTGACCACAAACTGCCCTTGCCTGTTTCTAGGTCTGTACACAAGGTGTAACAACCAATCTTTAGCCTCGTGGAAGTTTTATTAACCTCCATATTTCTGGAGAACATTCTTAGCAATTAATTAGTCCTTAGCATTACACAGAGCTCTTTTTAATAAGCTGAATGCCCAAGAATATTGTTCAAAAGCTCAAATATATTTTTTCTACAATATTTTATTTTGTTTGCCTATAAAATAAAACAGAAAATATAAATGTGTAATTCAGTTGTCTTGAACCTCATTTCTGTAATTAAAAAATTGAAGTCCATTTTCTCCCATGATAAAAAGAAACTTTATTCCAAGCTATCAGTGTACTAACACAGTGTACTTGCCCGTGCAACATTCCAACAATTTGTTTTGCCCTCAACCTGCAGCTGCTTCACCCAAATAACTGACCTCCACTGCTTTACAGGCTCTTAAAATCATCTCACTAGTCTCCAGCAAGCATTCAGAACACACCAAAAATCATCACAAGCCCAGGAATGGTTAGTGCTCCATTTTTGTCCAAGTTTTCATTTTCTTCTCACAAATTTTATACCAACCATGCATCCTGAATACCTTCTCTAATTTTGTCTTCTTTGAATATATTCTGTTAGTCTAGAAAAGCATTTTTTCTTCTACCTTTACTTCCTGATCTAGATAAGAACTATACACAAGGCTGCAGAACTGCAGCCTGCTAAATTCCTATGTGAAAAATAAACAAACAAACAAAAAAGGAAACCACACCTTGGCAAAGTTAGTGACCCGTTTAAAACACACTTCCTGAAGAAAGGACTGTAAGCAAGTGTTACAAAAAATAAAGTTGCAGAAGTGCCAATTATTCACAAAAATTATCATAGCTATCTATGACTAGGCTAGAACCTATTATACAAGTCTAGGACAGAATTCCTTGTGGAAAAACTTTATTTACAGATAAGACATGGAGAGCAGCTGTATATAGTTAATGTCATGATTTTATCCACAGGAACTACTGCCTCCCAAATACAGATGCTTCCCCTGCCCCCATAACTGTGAACTGACAACAAACTTGGGTGAATTAACCTTCCCACACACTTCTGCTTCAATTCAGTTTAAAATTGCACCTAATCAAAGGGGCTATCACAATGGCATGAAGGGGTTTTTAACAGCACCGTGACATAGCACAGGTACAACTTTCTTTGTACACAGGCCACAGGCACTTCTGCACCTATTCACAGAGCTCATTGACACAAGCTGCCACATAAACCACCAACACCACTGACACACTATTTTCAGACAAATCAGCCTTAAAAAAACCCCCACCTACATGTTTGCTGACTCATTAAGAAGCAGCAGTTTATGACCTTCAATTACCCATAAACAGAGTGCCAGACTATGTCTAAAACTTAGTTCATCAATTATCATTGGTGTTGAAATGGAAAGACAAGAGTAACTAATTATCTAACAAGGCATTCTTTTCATAAGATACCTCAACTAAACTCGCAATATACATGTTTTATTATTTACCTTGCTTCATCATCACTCTAATCTTCGTTCCTTACCATCTTATCCACATGGGCAACACCATTTTCAAAAGTCCTTACAGGCCCTGATAACATTATAATGCTTTGATCACATTGCTTCCTTCTGACGTCCAAGTCTTCTACTAAACATCTCAAGACAAAATGGTGGCTTTACAGTCAAAGGCACACACAACAGAGCAAAACAGGAAAGGCAAGTTAGCAAAAGTAGGGATTTTTAAAGGTCAAGTTGTAAACAAAGGTATCTAATTCATACAAGCAGGGTACAGGTGCCAGCAATTGAGAACTGAACACCAAAAAGTCTTTCCTCTTTCTCTATATCCTCTTCCAGTGACACAAGCAACCAGCTCAGAGCTCTGAGGTGGAAGCAGAGGAGGAAAACAGAAAGAAGACAGCAGCAGGACCTTCCCATTTCGGTGACAGTCACTAGGCTGGCTGAACAGCTCATGGAGTCACAGCCTCAGTACAATTAAGCCCGGAGTGAGGTGGCTGCTAATGCCTTTCCCCAAAGGTCTCACGCTACCTGAAATACTACGAGCCCTTCTACTCCAGCAAGGAATGCGAGCAGTTGCAACTTCCTTTTCTGTAACCAACACCTGCAGAACCTGCTCCTAAACATGGAGATAAAAATCTGCAGTTCACTTGTAAGACTACCTGTGAACATCGTCAACTTTTTCTACTGAAACCATGAAGCTCAACACAAAGCAGGCAGTGCCGCTCCGTGACACACACCAGAGCACCTCCTGAGGCCGGAGAGCTCTCCAAAACCGCCAGTTCGGATGCAACAGAAAAGTCCTGGAAGAGCTGGCTTCAGTTTACGCTCTCCAAGAGCCGGCCCGGCGGGCTACAGCCTGCAGAGCTCACCCTTATCTCGGAATAAGGCTCGAGCGTCTCCATCCAGCCGCTGTCACCGCGGGCACCGCAAGGCGGGGCAGCCGCCTCCCACCCCCGCGACGAGTCACCAGGTGTAGCAGCCGGGGCGACGCCACCACCCACAGCCTCCGCCGCACACCCGGCTCCCCGCAGGGCCGCCCGGGCCCGACCCCGCTCGCCCTCCTGGGCTCCGACAGCGGCGCGGCCCCGGCCCCACCCCGGGCGGGCAGGGCACCCCCGACCCCACACAGCGGGATACGCGCGGGCGGCGCCGCAGCGGCGGCAGCTCCCGGCCAGCTCGTGCCCACCGAGCGGCGGCCCCGNCCCGGGGCAGGGGCAGCAGCCCCGCACTCGCTCCCGCATTCACTAACTCACTCTGCCACACAGCGCCCTTCAGCCCCCGCACCGCCGGCGCCATGTTGCTGGCAATCCCTCCTGGCAGCGCTCCCTTCACCTCCCTCTTCAGGGACGGCGGGCGGAGCCGGACGGCGGCGGAGGGCAC
>VZRE01004548.1:717641-755250 GCA_013396775.1 Cephalopterus ornatus
GCCTGCTCCTGGGGGGGGCGGGCTTCTGCCGGCCGGGACCGGCCCCAAGGGAGGCTGGCCCCTTTCTGCCGCCATGGAGTCCGTAATTCCCATTGGGGAAGCGCCCGGTGACCAGGGCTAGTCGCCTGAGGAAGGAGCCTCCTGCTGCTCACCTGTCAGTAGGTGAGCCCGGGACCCAGGGGCCGCTCCCGACCCCTGTGTGTGGAGCAGCGGCGGGAGCTGGAGACCGCAGAGCCGGGGGAGCGCCGCGAAACTTGCCGTCGTCCCGGCGCCCCCTCATGAAAGCGGCCCCAGGGTTCCCTCTGACATTCGTGTAAAGCCGCCAAGGAACAGCACTGTCAGGTCATAGAAGGATACCGTTTGTTGTCGCCTACAATCGTCTGTCAGAAGTTACAGTTTGAAGACCTAAAGTTATATTGTCAAAGGGGAACCAGCAGCTGGTACAGATACGAAGGAAGAGAGGAAAACGTCTCCTTCCACAACGCCAGATATTGAGGAAGGGTGATTCCCAGTCCGTCTGGCAGTATTCCATGCAAATACCACGAGGGCATCATTCCCGGTAGAAAAGAAGATGCTTGTATGTAGACAAAAATGCAGTAGGTAATGAGCTGAAGAGCAAATCTCAGATTTACATTGGGCTTAATTGTTTTAGGAATCTTGTATAAGCCATGCAGGGACTGCATCGTGTAAGAGAAGGGGGACAACCCCGCGGCCCATCGGCGCTGTGCCGGCCCGTGTCCCCAGGGCTTGGTGGCCGCTGGCCGGCTGTGCTCCAGCGGGGAGGAGCGCCCAGCCCAGCCCAGCCCGACCTCCTCCGCTGACAGGAGCGAGCCTGCAGTGACAGCACTGCCGAGAAACACAGCTGCTCACAGCAGGGCTCGGCCTCGGCTCATCCCCGCGGGACGGCTGGAACACAGCTCTGACAGGATGTGCGGTGCGAAAAGTAAATCATTAGCATTGGCTGGACTGCTTCTCAACTGCCTAGGCATGGTGAGTGCAACTCATTTGCTTTAAAGCTGTTTTCAAGGATGGTATTATGCTCTGTAAAAATAAACTAAAAGTTAGGATGGAGACTATCATGCAAACGCTTACACTTTGGTATTGAGTTACTATTACACTTTTGCACTCTTTACAAGTGACTGAAAAATAAAAGGATATATCAGGATTCAAGGCCTTTCAAGGTGTGTCAACAACTGAAAAGAGATCAATAGGCAGATTCAGAGAGGAAAATGAAAATGAAGAAGCAGTACAATCTGGACACCAATACCAAATGTCATTGGTTGCATACTCTTTCCGTGCTTAAAGAATCTAAGCCAATACGCCAGTAAAATTAGTATCAGTAAAATGTGTTAAAAAACATATTATTTTAAGTTGTTGTTGTTGTTGTTGCTATTACCATTCTTAGGTTTTTAATTTTCCAAATAAAATATTTCACATTGTGTTTCTAATTTTTTTACATCTTCCTTTTCAGATCTTTTCAGCTAACACAGGTAAATCTTCAAAATGGTATTTTGGTTTTGCCTGTCTGTTTTTTAATGGGTCTGAAGAAAACACACTTGTGATTTTTAATAAAATATTCTGTAAGTTCTAGCAGCGTTATAAACAAAAATTGTTTTCCAGTTTGATTCAGCTTTAAAAAATTATGTTGATATCTTTATAAATTTTAAACCTCATTTTTAGGAGTCTCAATTCTGTAGGGCACTTGCACAAATACTCAGACGAATGCCATGAGACTGGCGTGAACCAAAGAGAACACTCAGATGAACAAATTCTGCTGTCCATTACCTACATAACTGTGCTACAGATAGGATTCAGACTGTCCCATATTTGCATCAAATCGTTATATATTTTAATAATAAAAAAAGAATTAAAAATCAGCAAAAGAAAACCCCACCAGACTCCTTCCAAAAAACTGCCCACAAACAAACAAAAAAACACACCAGGAGAAGCATGCTCTCCCATGCACATTTTATACTTTCTTCAGTCTTGTATTTTGTGCTCCTCTTGCCTTAAAATGTGAATATTGAGTAGTTTGAAAGAAGAGGTTACAAGATTACAAGAAATGCTTTCAGCATTCATGCAGTCTCTGGTGATAGTACATCCCTGCATATCCTGCACTCTCAAGAGCCTTAAATGCATGTTGCAGTATCTGGACAGCTACTGTAACATATTCTTTTTATGATTAGCAAAACAACTGTTTGATCCTACTTGTTTATGGAATACTGTTGACATCGCTTGTATATTCAGATATGGATTATACGTGGCATTTTTTAAAACAATTAGACTACAGCATATCGGGGTTTTAGGAAAAGTAGCCATCATCACAGCATGGTATTATGAGAGTGAGCAGCAGTTATTACAGTAATTAATGGATTACAAAAGTAAACAAGGGAAATAGCACTCCAAATTCAGCAGAATGCCTGTTGTCTGAAAATTAAGTCACATAGATGCTTGATAAGGCACTGAAAAATATTCTTGTCAAGACTTAACTAAATTCAGGAATGACTGAAATGTTTTTTGATAATGATTTTTCTTTGGATTTTAGGTTTCTCTGTGTCTGTATATGATGTGACATCGCAAAGCATTTCTCTCAGATGGTCCAAATTTTCAGGAGCCTCTTCTTACAGGGTCACAGCTACAGCTGTGAATACCATAGGCCATTCATTACTGGCTCATTTTAGTGATGTTACACTTAAAGCAACTCTAACTTCATTAATTCCCAGTACTGTTTATGCTATACAAGCAGAAGCCATTGACAAGAATGGAATTATTCTTGCAGAAACACAGATTATGCAGTCAACAGGTTAGTAAGAGAAACTGGAAAATATGATTTCCATTGTCCTCTGTATGACTGGGATTTCATCCTTGATGTTTCATTGTACTGCTGGGGAAAATCTGCCATTCCTGTTGAAGCCTTTTGCTGGCTCTCCTACTGAGTTCAGTATTAACATGATTAGCTCCTTTTCTCCTCTCATTTTCTTTCATGTTTTCCTGACCCGGCATGCACAGCTTGCTCAGACTGCAGCTTGATAAATCACCTACCCTTTCATTACAAAAGCAGATATGAAGTTATTTATACATTTTTCAGAACTGCTAAACAGTAATTTTGTTTCATTCACAAAAGGACTTGTGGCATGTAAGTCACTGATGGATATTGAAGAAGAATCTATATAAACAGAAGTCCTTTTTTATTTCATCACTGAAATGTAACTGAAAAAATATTCTGTTGAAATTCTGTTTTTAAAATAATTTAGCTGATAATTTTTAGAAATAGCCATTACTTTTCCAGTAGAATGTTTCTTATAAAATTAATTATACAATAAAATATGAAAATAAAGAAGTATAAGTGTTTTATCATGGTAAGTGTAAACAAGTAGAAGTATTTATCCTGCTACGTGTAAACAAAATGTCTATTGCTAGCTTAGTTTTGGAAGAACAGATATAAATGATTAATGTTGTGTAATTTATTTCTGATATACATCACGTGCTATATATTCTGTACTTGACTGTTAGGCAGAAAACTCCCTTTACACTCGCATATGGATTTCTTGCACAGAAATTTTTATGCATGGTTACTAAAGACAATATTTTAAAAGGAAAAAAAAAGTATAGTGCAATATCTTTCTCAAAGATTGCAAAAGACCCACCTGCAGATGTTCCACAGGCACGGTCAGACAGAATATCTGTTACCATTTTTACAAATGGGGCAACAGAGGGTGTCTGACTGTAACTGATAAGGTGCTTGGAACTAAGAGAGCAGACATACCGCTCAGTTAAATAGCTGTGTGATACTCGCTGGGTCACCCAAATCCCAGGTGAGCTGCCTTGCTGTGAGTAAGTTTGCCTCAAGGTGCATACTTCGTCCCAAATGTTTTACATTCCTTTTCTTAATTTTGTGTGGGATACACCTTCATTTTATCCTTTTTCTTTTCTAGCGAGTGTATATCTGAATACAGTGAGTCTATCTGCTCTGAGGAGGGGGTTAGATGTCCTACATTTTGTCTGTGTGGAATGTTCAGAGCACTCAGCATTTCACAGGGCTCAGTTCCCCAACTTAAGCATGTCTATCACTATTTCCATTTTAGCTCCAGACATACCTGTTATTGACCAAGCTTATTCAAAACTCAGCAACAGTATCACAGTGGAATGGAGAGCAGTACCTGGGGCTACTAGTTACATGCTGACTGCACAAGATGGAGATTCCTTCATTGAAACTGTAGTTAAAAATTCTCCAGGCACAGTGACGGGGCTGAAACCTGCCACCTTGTACAGAATCACTATCAGATCTGTAAATTCAGGAGGAAAAAGCCAACCTTCACCTTTCAGAAAAGCAAAAACAGGTGGACTTTCAAATTCTTATTTCAAATTCTGTATTGTTATTGTAAAGCATTTATGCATGTACCAGTCCTGAATTATTATAGTCTTGCATTTTAAATTGTACTGATCACATTCTCCTTTCAGTTTTTGATGACTAGAATTCAGCCATTTGACTTAATGACCAGGACAAGAGTCTGAATTAATGGTTTACTTTATGACAGTATGTTAAGTTAAATATTCAATTGAGAGTTTTACCAGAATTTGTATGAATATATGTATTTTACTTTAACAAAAGACATTACTTAAAGGAATAGAGGAAATTAGGAAACAACCAAAAGTATAAAATAATAAGACAATGTAAAACTTAGAGCACAGGAAATGCGGCATCATTTCAATTTGACTCTTTCAAAGCGTACTACTGAAAAACCAAAAGCTTGCTTTTGTTCTTTTTCTACAGTCCTGGCTGCTCCAATTCTGTCTGTTAGTTCTCCGAGCTGTGACTCCATTGCACTGAGCTGGAAAGATGTGTATATGGCAGCAGGATTCTCTGTGTCCCTCATGAGGTCAGATGGTTTGGGCAGAATGCTGAGGGAGAACACCACCAATACCTCCTTGATATTTACAAATCTAGATCCAGGAACTCTCTATACTATCAAGGCTTATGCCTGGAATGCCAACGGGATGCCTGGAGATGATTTCACATATAACCAAAGAACAAGTAAGAAATTTTCTTTTCTGAAACCGAGTCAGCATTAAAGAAAACAAACCCAAACCAAAACAGCAACAGTGTATCAGGAAGTATTTAAATGTATGTATGAATGTGTTATGTTTTTCAGAGGTACATCGGGTAGATTTTCAGATCATAAAATTTTTGCCCCATCTCAAAGTTTATGAAAGCTCAGATGACATGACTATGTTTAATAAATATTACTGAGGCAGAGATACCATTAACTGACACTGAAGTTGTACCCAGGACAGGTGTGGGTAAGTTTAGACTGATTTGAGGGTTTTTCTAACTGTGAGAAGCAAATATTCAGTTAATGCAGGGAGTTTCAACGGAAAGCTCTGCGACAGTGTCCAATTAGTACTATTTCTTTTTAAAAATGTCACTTTAACATGAGTAAGGGTAAGGTCTGCACCACAAAAAAATGTATTTAGTTTGCAAATTATGAAAAAGAACATGTCTGTAGGCCATAATCTAAGTTGTATTTATGTGTTCCAAACTGATATACCGTAGGTCCTAACGCACCGGCGGATGTTAAAGTAGCTTTTAATAGTGGTGCTTTAAGAGTTTCTTGGATGCCAACAGAAGGAGCTCTAACTTACAGTGTCACAGCCTCCAGTGGACTCTTGAAACTGAAGTGTAACACCTCCTCCTCCTTCTGCATGGTGACATCCCTCCAGTGCAGCTCCGAATATTACGTTTCTGTCACAGCATACAATGACGCTGGATCCAGTAAACCCACTGATGCAGTAAGCTTAAAAACTAGTATGTGTCACTGATCCTTGTATAGCTTATGGCATTTTAACGTAGAGTTCTTTAATTTCAAATGCAAATTAGTCCATTGCAATTCACAAGTGATTCTCAAATAGTTATTTCTGCTTTTGACCTTTGTGCATGAATGGTGCCATATTCTTTTCTATTTCAGGGATAAGAGCCTAAACTTTCTTCATATTTCTCTAAGAAAAACTTGCAATGGTGTATATATTGTTGGCTGAAACAGTAAGCCTGCATTTTCCTCTTACTAGAAGTACATATTGTAAAGTCAATTTTCTGAGTGTAAAACTAATGTAAGGAATAACAGATCTCTGAGGAAATGGCATTAAGGATTGCCTCTGGGCTGAGAACTGTTCTAGGCCGAGTCTAGTTTTTATTTAGAAAGGAGGTCAACAAAACCACATTCAGCCAAAGTAGCACCACTAGGCTAAATTAAGAAACCATCAACCATCCTCAGTACAGAAGCTCACTTGTTTCAGCTACAGCACCAGTGCATGTCAGAGGTTATTGCTTCCTGACCTGTTAGATGACCTGCCCATGTAATCAAAATCTAAAACATTTCTTTTATTATATGTTACTTTAAAGACACAACACCATTGATTTAGTTATTTGATGTAACCTTCCTCATTTTGACTTTTCATGGATAGGAGTCAGAGATCAATCCTGTGAGCAACTCTGAGGTGGATCTAATGGGCTGAGAGAGCCTTACGCAGTAGACAAGTATTAAGCTGTGGGCTGTGATCTCAGCCAACACTGCTTCAGCTGGATCATGTACATTCATTCTAATAGCAGCAAGCTACGCTTCTTTGAACTAGAAAGTAAATGTTATTTAAGCAAAAGCCATAGAGTTTGCAGTTTAATGCAACATGATGCCACCAGAAAGGGAACCTAAGCAAAGGACAGTTCTACTCAGACACAGCCAGTGAGTTTCATACAAACATATAAAGGGTTTTCACACATAAAAGCTTTTGGAAGCCAGTTGTTATTCAAGCTAGTATTACAATTACCATCCAAACCTACTATTTGTGAGCACACACTGTGCCAGTTCCTTTTGAAATGCTGCCCAGTGCCACTGGTTTTTTCACTGTTTAACAGGGGCTCCTTAAGCAGAATTTGTTTCTGTAAAACATGAAGATAGTATCTATTTTGTTCTGTAGAAATCATACCAACTTGTCATCTAAGTAGCAATGCAGATAATATTGCTGTTTGCTTGAACAAGACAGAAACTGAGTAGAATAATTCTGTATATTCCTGATTTTCCTTTACTATGTAAAAGTGTAACTTCAATAAAAATATTGTCATTACAATTTTTTTTTTCCCAGTTCCTTGTGCACCAGTAAACATATCAATTGAAGAGGATGAACCTGGTCACTTGCTGGTATCATGGTCTAGCGTCAGTTTTGGTCATTATTATGTGGCTTTTGTGAAGAGTGATGATGGCTTGGAAGTGCACTGCAACACATCATATACTCAATGTCATTTCCAGTCGGACTGTGGCTTCACTTATTTCATTAGTGTCTTTGCATATAACAAGGCAGGGCAGAGTCCTTTAGGTGATGTATTCAATTACACTACTGGTAAGTAGCCATGTATTCTTGCAAATTCATTTGGATCCTTTAACTGTGTTTATGGACATTTTTATGGGAAGATACTGACTTAAACTTCTATTTTTATTCAGATTTTGAACAAAACACACAAAGGTTGGCAGAGAAAAAGAAACGTTTCCCGTTTCAATTAAATCTAACTTGCGTAGTCAAGCGCAACATGCATACAAACTTGAAAACAGTTTAACAATTCACAACCATCAATCCTGCAAGGACATATGAATAACTCACAGCTCTGGCATAACATTTGAACTCTAGTCCTGATTAGTTGGTTTTTTTCTTTTTTTCCTCAGGAATGGTGTGTCAAAGTCTTAAACTTCCTCATAGAGAGTTTTCATACTTGGAAAACGAAAAAAAATTAATCAGTTCAATGGGAAATTGAGAAGAATGTTGTTTGAATTATTTAACCTCTAGATGCTTTTAAAGCTTAAACCAAAGATATATGTGATTCCTGTGTCTGACCTGAACACTAGGATGTCCTATATTGATTTTGGAAGGAGGGACACTGAATTAATTCAACAAATAAGTCTGGGATTCACATGACTGTTCGCACATGAAGCACGTAGGTAAACGAAACAAGGCTCTTACTCATGCCAGTTTCCCATTCCCATTCGAGTTTCCCTCTCTGCCCTGTCTGTTCCCAGCTCCTTGTTGCCCCAGCGACTTCAGGGCCGCGTTCGTGTCCAGCGACACCGTGCGGGTCACCTGGGCTCCTGTCCGAGGCGCCGACCTGTACGAGACCAGAGCTGCCACCTGGAGCACGGTGGTGCTCTGCAACGACACGGCCCCGGCCTGCAGCCTGTCAGCTCTGCAGTGCGACACCCGCTACGACATCACCGTTCGTTCCTTCAGCGAGGCCGGCGGCAGCAACACCTCGTGTGCGCCCAGGCACCTGGCAACAGGTACCGTGATCACTCGTGTTTTCCTTTAGCAGGAGAAATCATTATTAGACACCGCAGTGATTCATGGAGGAAATGCGTTACTGAAATGCTAACTTACCGTAACTGATAAAAATGAAAAAAAACCCTCCAAACTGGGAAGTGTTTAAAAATATACTGTAAGCAGGGACCTAAAAACAGATTTGGATTGAAAGCTTCTGACAGCTCCAATATTTTGAAAATCAGATTTACAGTTTATCTCTGGTTTTGTACACAAACTCCTTGTCAGTTTTGACACAAGGTTTAAATTCTCACCAGGAGTAAGCATATAAGGATCATATACTTTTCCAAGGTAGTTTCTTAGTTCTAAGTGGAATTTAATTTTCGTGTGTAACTTACATAGTATGCATAAACAATCTGTTTAAATACTGTTAATATGAAATATTTCAGCTCCCTGCAGTCCTGAAATTAAAAATATCTCAAAGGAGGGTCTTTCTGTAATCAGTGTACACTGGCAATCTAACAATGAAGACGCTACATATGTTGTCACTGCCAGAGGAGAGGCTGGACTTTGGCATTGCACAGGCACTGGAAGCTCCTGTACCTTAACTGATCTTCCCTGTGGATCTGCTTTCTCTGTTAGTGCTATAGCAAGATCACCAGCAGGACAGAGCTTACCAAGCTACAGTGTCCCTTTAGAGACAGGTATGTGGGAATTGTATGTTAGAGCATAATTTAAAATAGTTCTATGACTCTTTGTATGTCTTTGGCTTTTTTTTTTGATTACAATATGTGCATATTGTACTATATTGCTGGATGCCCTTTGTGTGAACCTGCCTGAATCTTTGTGTGTGTGAGAAGGAAGGATCACTTGGCAGTTGCCACATACTGGAGAAGCCTTAGTGCAACCAATTATTTCGTGGCACAGCTAACTAAAATGCAGTAACATAAGCCACTAGTGTAATGCATAACTTGTCAGCATTTTGATATTTAATATTACCAGGAGAAGCAATGAGTTAATGTCCATGTCCACAAATAAGCAGTGTAAAGAACAGATTAAAGCACATCCTACCCACCACTCCTGCTATTAATTTTCTAACACTTACCCAGACAATCCCTAGGCCAAGTACAGCAGTGAATGTACACCAGGGTCTATTTTTAACAGGCAGTTTGCCTGCAGTCATCTTGCACTGTAGAGGAAGAGACTTTAAACAGAGACAGAGCTGGAAGGAGCTATATGACTTGAGGGGTAGAGGTAGACCCTGCTTATCACATGTACTCAGATATTCTGATGAAAAATTTTAGTAATTTTTAGAAACTTGGTGAACGATCACGCTATAGTAATTCCAGGATTATAACCCACTGTTATAGACCAATTGATCTGTTATTGACATTCTGTTTATGAGAAGCTTGCCAGCAATGCCAAGTATTTTTCAGCACGCTAGTGTTTGCCCGCCAAGTATGCACTTCTTCATTCCTTTGCTCTTGATCAACTTCTGGCTGCAACTCAACAAAATACCTTCCAAAACGGAACTGACTTCTCTATTTTTTCTTTTCTTTAAGCTCCTTGTTGCCCTAATGACCTGATACTAACTCAAGTGACACAGTCTGTAACAAATATCAGCTGGTCTGCTGGGAAGGGTGCACAGACATATGTAACAACCCTGGAGTCTCCAAAAGGACGGGCACAGTGTCGCACTCTTCAGAACTACTGTCTCCTGGGATGCATCACATGTGGCACCAACTATACAGTGTCTCTGAAAGCAATTAGTGAAACGGGTCTGACAGCCAGTTGCACATATCAGGGATATTCTTCCAGTATGTAAACTGTAAATGCAGTTAGGAAAAAAAAGACTGAATATACAACGTACTTTGTATAGTGTTGCTCTCATACAAATAGCGCAGCTGAAATTCAATACATACTCAGTACAGTTGCAGTTCCCTCTTCTAAATAAATGCATTTTGGATTATTTTCGTATAATTTAAAACCTGTTCTTATGACAGCCATCAGATGGCCGTATAAAGAAGTTTTAATAACATTGCTCCAAAATCAATTTTTAAATTTAAATTATGTTATGGCAAAATTAAATGTTAAAGACCTCAAAAGGATTCTGGGCACTTTAAGGTAGGCCTCGTGCCAGGTGAGAGCAACGATAGTCCAACATGTAAAATGGCTGAATTCCAGCTCCATAATATGAGTCTGATAAAACATTTTCTTTTCTAGTTCTGTTCAAGAATTGTTTTGACTTTCTGTGAAATAATAATTTCTCATTGAAATACTGATAATCATAGTGATCTGGTTTAAAATGCACTCTAGAAGTTCACAAAATTTGTTTATTAATGTTTCTCACTTTATTAGGTGCTTGCTGCCCTTCTGGGGTGAAGCTATACAGACTGAGCAATAACGGCATCAGGGTGTTCTGGCGAGCTTCTGATGAAACAATAAACTACAACACTGATTTACGTGGCTCAAAAGGCAACTTCACCTGTACCCCCAGAGCAGGTCGAAGTCACTGCGACATCACCAAGATACCCTGTGGGGATGTCTACACGGTGGGGGTAGCTCCACTTACTGATAAGGGGCCACAGCTCACATTTTGTCCTAAAAAAATATATTCAGGTAACATTTAATTTCTTTGAATGATCTATTTTTGTCTGTGCATGCTAGACAGTTAAAATGTAACCCAGTTATGCAGGTAAAGGTGGCATGTTCTAGTGTTGACTACAGAGGAAACTTGGTGGGTGTTGTCTTGCAATATCTGTGATGGGAACTTCACAGGAGCATTTTGGGACAGGTCATACTTATCTGCATAGTCCCTCTTAACGAGAGCACCTGTGTCCTGGTAAATACAGAGAAGTTAATTTTTAACCAGGAGGTTAGGAGTGGTTACAATATAGAAACAAATAAATGAGCATTTTTTGTTTTGTTTTTGAATTTGGTTTATGGATGTTTTTTAAAGAAAGAAAGAAGTCTATGACTCACTCCTAAGCACATTTTGAAGTAAGAAGTGTTTAAAGGGATAGTTAATTACCTTGGGATTCCTTTCCTAGGGCATGGATTTAATCCATTTAAAAGTATTGATGGGATTGCACAGTTGTATAGAGACTAATAATGTTTCCCAGCTCCCAACCTGACACCTCACATTTATACCACTGTTTCATGTCATTTCAGTAACCTGTTCTGGAAGCTCCGTTGGAATGGGTAAGAGCACATAGTACATTCACTACGAATTCATAAAGTTTGTAAAATACGTTCACATCATGTAACTTCAAATAAGATGCATATAACATAAATTTGATCATCAAGACTTCTCTTAGTGTTATGCAGGTTTGTCTCACCCCCCATCTTATCACGTGTAATTAAAAAAAAAAATCCTATCTATACTGTGGCCTGTATACCAACATGCATAGTCACAACACTTACTATTTTTCAGATAGCACAAAATAAAAAGCAGGTTTATCTTTCATAGCCTCGCCATATCCCATTAGAAATTAAACGAGGTTGCACTTCTAATTTTTATTTTTAAAAAGCTTAAAAAAAAAGTGTAGTTTACCTCAACTTATTCTACCTTATTCCTTCTGCGGTTTCAACAGGATAGTCTTGTGCTTTATTTACCTATGTAAACTGCTAGAAACAACTTAAAAAGCAGCCACTGAAAAATTTCTCAAGACAGTTGCTTTTTCATACCTGACATTGAATTTCCAAATTCTTTTATAGTGATTTATAGAGGGAAGAGCAATGCAGAACACATCTAAATGAAAATTCTGATTCAGATAAGGAGGTAAGTTACAAGAATCGCAAGTGATATTATGATGTATTAATCAAACTTTTCCTGCTGATTAAATCTTTGGGATTGGAAATAATCCATATTTACCTCGAAAAGCTCATGTTGTCTACTCCTACTATCAATACGAATTTGTCCTCCATTTATAATAACCCTCTTTCACTTCATTAAGCCTTTTCTCATACTATCCTATAGCTCCCCATAAAAGCCTTCAAATATGAACTGATCAAGATATTCTTCAGCACCCATTTACTTTCTCTCTCTGCCAGCTAAAATTGCTTACTCTCCAACACAATTACCAGTGTTCTGGACTATTTACTGCACCTGTCTCAAAGGAATGGCAAGAAATCACTGCTGACTTTTTCCCCCCCAAGGCTGATCATCTCCTTTTTGCTGCTGTTCACCTACAACTATCCTGGATGTTAAGGTTGTTGATAACACCATTCTCCCTAAATGCTCCTCTCACTCTTTCTTTTCCTGAAGCTGGAAAGACAAAATCTGTGCTTAATTGCAACATTCACAGCTGCTCGAGGACTGGGAGGAAGGAAGCTGAACAGCTAGTCATATCTGAGATCTAATCCAGGACATCAAATTTGAGCCCCAGCTGACAAGATCATTTTTAAAATGCAGCTGAACACTGATGGAGATGTCTGTAATCTTGAACTATAATTTTCTGTGTAAGCAATTACTTTTAAAAGTTCTTCCAGGAACCGTTATTACCAGTAGGTGTGTTCCAGAACTAATGTACCAATGAAATAAGGCTGAGATAAAGATCATGAGAGTGAAATTAAACTTCTTCAAAAAAAAGAAAACAGAACAGCAGTTCAGGTACTCAAAAGTAGCTTGAGGCTTAATCGAGTATTCCAAGGCTATTTCATTTTACTTCAAATTTTAAAAAAAGTTTCTTCCTTTACAGTTTTGAGAGGTGACTCATGAGGGGGGTAAAACATAATGTCCTCTTCACATCAACTAACTTGCTTTGCACTGTAGCTAATGAAGAACTGACAGTTACTACTAAGATTTTAATTTCCCATTTTTCAGAAAAGGCAGGACCTTTTCTCATACTCCTCACTGGTTACTTTCTCAGCCAACACAGAAAGCAAAGTTCAAGGTCAACAGTTCTACACAGATGTGTAATCTTACAAAAAGAGTCTTCAGAAACTCACGTGTTTAAAGGTAACCAAAGACAAGGGGCATTTTTACACAGCTTTTTAAGGTATCTGTCACTGCTTCTGATCACTTGCACAAAATCTCATGGTAATCTCACCCTTCAGTACATTGATTGTAGATGGCCCAGAAATTACATGTTGCTTCTTAAAACATCATCTGCATTTAGTCATGGTCAAACAAGTCTTTCTTTAGGAAACATTATTTGAAACTGCCCTGCATTAGTTAATAAAAAGTTGGGATTTTTTCTCATTTAATAAAAAAAAAAAGTATTGTTAAAGGGTTTCTTCCTTCAGGGTTTTATTTAAGTATTTCTTCTTTGGAGACATCACTGTGAAACACTGCCACCAAAGCCTAAGTGTTTAAGCAGGTGGCTATTAACTGGATTTTCAGAGGTCTAAAGCAATCACTTTCTTTTGGAATCAAATTCAAGGCCCAAATTTCTTCTCATATAAACAACTCTGGCAATTCCATGCTGTAACAGTAACTCTAATCTATTTTAAACTCTTGATGTATATTTTCTCAGTTCTTCCTGGCTTACAGACCTTAACATCTCAAAATTGCACACTACAAACAGGACAATGCTGTAATACTGTTTTCATCAGCTCCCCTCACTTTTATAATTGAAAAGAAGCATAATTGTAACAGAATGTACTATTTGCAGGTCTGTTGGGGGGAAAAAGGCAAAAAACTGAAGAGGAGTAATGATTTGAAGAAAAAACACATTGATTCAGGTAGAAAAAAATGGTTAGATGTACACAGGGAGTAAAAGCAACAACAACCAACCAGAGCCAGATCCACACCTCCTGCTGTGGCTGTATCTTACAGGTGTTGTTCCTCAGGCATTGGGCATTGTCTAATAGTAATTAACACTGCAGATATGTGAAATGACACTGGCAATCACTTCGATGATTAAAAACTTTTGATGAGGATTAGTTGCAGGTTCTCTCCAGACTGAGGTAAATGCTTTTCTATGGGTCATGCTGACTTAATGGACAATTACATGTATTTTCATAGATGCAGTTTCTACACTACTTATTAGTATGATGCTCTGGTCTTTATGAAATAAAAAACCCACAACCAATAAATCCCCCCACCAAAATAACAAAAAAAAAAAAAACCCCCTAACAACCCCAAGCAACCCAACCCCACAAACCTCTTGAAAGAAGAGGCTTGAGAACCAACAAGGTGCATGGGCTTCATAGCTGTGCAAAGGGCTATAACATCTACCAAATCCAGAAGTTCTCTCATTCCTTCAGGTTCCCCTTAAGAGTGGAATTTGTATACCGTAAGAGACTAAAAATATTACTAGTGCAGGACTTAGCATTGGAGCCGTGAGAAATTTCAAAGACAGATGAGGCTTCCCAAAGGATAACTACCCCAGCTGGGTAACTATGGACATGCAGCATACTGTGGGAACTTTGGG
Organism: Cephalopterus ornatus; assembly: GCA_013396775.1. NCBI lineage: Eukaryota > Metazoa > Chordata > Aves > Passeriformes > Cotingidae > Cephalopterus > Cephalopterus ornatus. The sequence continues at coordinate 732,317 of VZRE01004548.1, forward strand.
TTCACAGTGTGCTTTTACCCTGAGAACTGAGGTGTGCACAGACTGTCAGAGAGCAGCTCTTGGGGAAACTCCCACGCCTCCAATTAAAACTGGCAGAAATTTTCCCCAAATGCCTGAGCTGCATGCCCAGTGCAGCTGCATTGCAGCAACTGCAGCTCAGTGGGCAGCACCAGCACCTCCACTGAACTTACCACTGCTCACCAGAGCTGCTTTCACAGCCATGGTTCCTTTTGGTTTCAAGGAAGGTCACGTGAAATAAAATGGTATCAGAAAGACAAAAAGGAACTAGAGTCCCTGGATCCAAACCCAAGAGCTGCATGATACTAAATCCCAAGGATAACTTCAGACAAGTGTCTTGGTTCAAGTAATTTTCAAGGGTCTTGGTAATGAATATTGTGCCATCCGTTACACTGCTAACTCAAGTACGTAATATGCATCATATTAAATCCAAAAGTCAAAAAGTACTATTTATTGGAAAATAAAAGAACAGTCCTCAAATTACTGCACTTGTAAGAGGTACTGGCACAGGTTAGTCTTTTCACAAGCCGTATTAAAATGTTCACCATCTTTGTTGTAGTAAGACAGCCCTTCTCCACTTTCAGGTCAAAGATTGTGTTTCTCAAATACCTGTATTTTTCCTGCAAATATACCATTCTTTCACTGTATTTCCCAACAATGGCAGAGGAGGGTGAGCCCTGAAGGAACAACTGGAAATCAGTAATCCATTTTCCCTGACAGAACACTGGCCTTGCAGCCTCTCTGCCCAAGAATGTACTTGCTTCAGAAACTGAAGGTTAAAAACAAGGCCAAAAGAAGCCCTCTAGACACAAACAAGATAAATTAAAGTTGTCCTCTGTTTTGACTTGGCAGACTGCAGAGACAGCTCTAATAATCTACTAGACAGGGTATTTCTTAAATGGCCAGTACAGTTTTTCTCCCATATTAAATGAGAGCTCAGTATTTTAGTTTTACACTGCACGGGAATAACTTCGTTGAAGCTGAAGTTTTGTTTCAAGCTCAGATTTAAAATCAGGTAACAAATATAAGCAGACAATACCCCAACAACCTCAGTATTAAAAGATCTTGATTACTAAGGATCACGATGACAAAGCAACTGTTTCTGAACTGTTAGTTCAGAAAAAAATAAGAGCAGGAAGAAAAAAAACCCAAAGTTTGCTTCTTGGAATACTACGGAATGAAGAGTACTGTTAGAAGTTGTAACTTTGTTTTCTCCTGGATGTTAAAAAAAAAAAATAAATAAAGCTTATGTGACCTGCATCACATAGAAGCAAAAAAGGCACAAATATCGATTTATTTCTGCCTTCTATCTTCAGGTCACTTCATGATCATGAATGAGTCACACTTCACATTCTTCCTGTTTTGGGGCTGCTGCATCTTTGTTTGCTACATGTCCCTTATAAGGTACTTATTACATAAAATCCCTTATTCATACAAAGCATCACTTTATCTGAAAAAGAAATGTGGAGGAACAGAAACACTCTTGAACTGGCAATGAACATGCAGGGAAAAGCTGACACTCAATACAAAGGAATTAATTGAGAGTTTATTCCAGATGGTTCTCCTCACTTAGTATACAAGTCATCAGAATAATCTATCAAATAGACTTGGACTGTAATGATATGATTTTCTTCTATAATCCATTTTGGTTTTTGCTTCTAACAACCTGTTTAAAAAAAAAATCTGCCAGATGAAATGTTCAGCATGAACTGTGATCCTTACTATTTGTAGAAAATATGACTTAAAAAAGGACACTGTCATTTAGTTAATATTTTAAATGTTTACACTTATAAAAATGCTTTGGAAGCTTGAAACTGAAATCCTTTGTAATATTTTTCTTCTTCCTACCTCCCTCTTTCCGTCTTAAATGCCTTTATTAGCCCAGGATTATCATAAATGACAGAGTGCAGCTGCTGATTAAAAAAACATTAGAAGACCACAAATGGATAAATTGTGTTTAAAAAAAAAAAAAAAGGAAGCTTACATGGATTTTTTTCAAACAAATAAAATGCATAGATGGCTACGGTACTCATCTGTCATCCTTTACAGTGCCCGCTTGAGGTAGCCTTTCTACAGAATTACTAAACAAGCCCCAACATCATCTAAATCCTTGCATCAAAACCACTATCTCTTTGAAAGTCCACTCAATTTAACACCACTGGTGATCAACATAATACAAAGCTTTAAAGAAAACAGCAGGTACAGTGGACATAAACGTCAGTTCTAAATCTGCAACCCTCAATGTACATTGTATGCACATAAATATCTCAGCTATAGTACACATTCCAGATCCATCCCTAAAAGCCATACTATTATGTAAAGCACAGCCATGCTAACTTCAGGATACAAACCATAATTCCACGTCTACAAAAGGGAAGTATAATTAGTGGCAGTTTATTGCCTCATACAAATTTAACCAACATGGCAACCATGCCGAAGGAATTAAAACATTTTCAGGACATATGTACAGACTGTACATTTCAGAAACATCTGAACAATAAAAATGCAACAATCTCTGCATTACAAATTAAACTAAACAAATGGTTTGAAACCGTCAATGCATTGAATGGGTTTACAAAGGCACTTCCCTACCCAAAATAGGAAATGACAATCTGCAGCCTAGAGGGAGGTTAGAGAAGAGTGCTCATCAACTACTGCACAATCTCAACTTTAAGAAAAAATAAGCAGGATTTAATCAAACATTTATAGGATTCAATGTGATCCACTTCTGAAAGAATTCACAGAGTCTCATCTTTGATTTTCTGTTGCTTTTCCTGGCTCTCTCGTTCTGTACTTTGGCTCCTTCGGCGATCGTGTTTGTCAGAATGGTCCTTGCTATCAGTGTGATCATGTTTGTGGGAACGTTCTTTGCTTCTGCTACGCTTCCTAGATTTTTCTTTGCTGGGACTCTGATCTCGTTTTCTGGACTTCTCAACGCTATCTGTTCTTCCTCTGCTTCGGCTTCTACTTCGTTTATTTGACTTCTCCTTATTTTCATTTTTATGTTTACTCGATTTTTCTTTGCTCCTGCTTCTGCTGCGCTTACCGGTGTTCCTACTGCGGCTCCTACTCCTATGCTTTCTTTCCCGGCTTCGACTTCTACTATGTTTTCTCTCTTTTTTGGAATCCCTCTTGTCATCCCGGTGTTTCTTCTCATCCTTGTCATCCTTGTGTCTTCTCTCTTCTGTATCACCCTTACTTTTCCTTTCCTTTGACCTTTCTCTAGACCGATCTTTTTCCCTCTCACTACCTCTTTCCTTATCATAATCTCTCTCTTTTTTCCGACTCCGTTCATTTTCTTTTTCTCGCTCCCTATCCCTGTCTCTTCTATCTCCTTTCCTGTCACGACTTCGACTACGGCTTCTGTATCTCTCCCTGCTCCTGCTTCGCCTCCGTTCCAGTGCACGATCAGTACTTCGAGATCTCCGCCTTTCTTTTTCTCTCTCCTTCGCTTCACGTTCTAATCTCTGCCGTTCTCTTTCTCTTTCTAGTTCTCTGTCAAAACTAGATGATCCATGGCCTTCCCGATGGTGACTTCTGCTTCTGGATCTTCTGGGAGACCTCCTGGGACTGATCGATCTTGGTCTTGGAGACCTTTTAAAACAGAAGATATTCAGTGTGAAACACATCCTTTTCAAATTAAGAGACCTTCCTTCCTTTCCAATTTATACACTACATACACAGCCTGTTTTTCATCCTAAATACCAAATATCATCTGATGATTTTAATCCATTAGCATTCATAAACTGTTTTGCCTGTTGCCTTAAAACCTAACCCAGTGAAAAGACAGGATGTTGCTGGTAGTAAGTAGTTCAATATTAAACTTTTAACATTCATTTTTAAAATAACGTGTATATGACCTTGAACGTCTACGTTCTGCATGCCGTTCGATTTCTTCCATTCCCTCCTTGCCATCTTTCTTGATTTTTCTGGGTCTGCTTTTAATTTGCTGGTCAATGGCTTTCTGGACTGGCACAGGAATTCTTGGAAACAAGGTGGAAAACCATTCAAGCTTTGTGAGGAAGGAACGAAGCATCTCCCCAATGGTCATAACGCAACCCCCACCTGCCTTCACATCCAGGTCCTGCAAAATACAAGCAAAAAATATCCTGATGGTCAAAAATATTCTTTACTGCTTTAAAAAAAAAATGCTTCTACATTACTGTCCTACTGAAGTCTCATGATTATGAAAGTTTACTTGTCTCATATTCTAATACATTTCCTTAGAAAAATTCAAACTCTGCACCCTTTGGATTTGGCAGTATGTTACAGATAGGGAATGGGACTTAATATATATGCATGCAGGCACACACTAATCCTGCAGCCATCTGGATGGTAAGGGACTGTCGATGAAGAGATTAACGCAAAATCCCCTTACGCAGTCTGGTTATATGGTATGATCTTGTATTTTATTTCAATGCCAAAATGTTGAGAAGTCCTCTGAAAGTACATTTAATACTCCATTTTGTGGATGTACAACTGTGTACCATCATACCCAACCCTGTGGCCTAAATCATTTATGAACTACATCACTGCCTATCTAAAAATGATCATAGAAAAACCTCTAGTACAAAATGGCATCCTAACAGAATTGGAAGCAATAGCAAACCAACTGCCATGAAGCAGTGAGGTTTCTAATTTAGAAATATGTAAAAAAATAAATAAATGAACAAATAATTGGAAACGCATAATCCATGATGACCATTGTCTCTGAAAAGGGTCATTACCGCATGAAGGCCTTCTTGCTATGCCCTCTCACAGCTCAGGACATGTTAGTCAGCTATTGTCAGTCCCAAACCTATAGTGCAAGCACACAAGGAAAGTGAGATTTGTTATCTAAACAGGAAGAGAAAATCTAAACGTAAAACTGCTTGCACTCACACACATTTAAGTGTTCAGATATACAGTTTTTCCAAATATAATCGCTGAAGAGATCTAAAGAAGAAAAAAAGGAGTTAAACATAGCACCTGGAGAGTACGTACAGTTAAACAAAATAAACATAAGAAGCATTTTGAAAGGTAACTCTGTATCCTGGGAAGTTTTTCACAGCAGCATGACAAAAGACAAATTGCTTCCACATATTTAAGAACTGGAGGGGAAAAAAAATCCTGTAGGTTTAAATAATTCCATATATAAAAATTTGCTTCATCCTATAGAGCTTGACCAGGACTGGTAAGTAACTCAAGCAGCCCCAAGCAGTTTTTCTATGTAACACAAAACTACTGACAGCAGCTGGGAAAGAAACACTAATTCCAAAAATGTACTGGGAGATTTTAAACAAGAAACAAAGACATCTTGAAAATCAATATCTGTAAGAACTGAAAGGTATAAATAAAAAATATGCTTTGAAAAAAGAACCAGGTAAGACCTGCACAATGCAATGCGCGTGTGATCACTTTATTGTCCTTTGAGTCCACATTGAGTGTGCGAGACCCTGAGAATGAAGCCACCCCAATCCTTCTCATAAATTACAGTCCAACATTGCAGAGGAGAGTTCATATTAACTACCCCACCTGAGGAGAAGGAGATCACAGAGATGCAATCAAGACTCAAATTTGTTTTGATTTTCGTTAAAAATGTAGAATAGCACAGGTTTACCTGAAATAACAGCTGTTTCCTTTGCACAGTGTTTTTGATACTTAGCATGAAAGAAGCTGTTTAAAATAAATACACTGCACTGCAGTCAGATACAGGTATAATTACACTATTTTTATTACAAATATCTGGACATCATTTGCAACTACAGCATTTGAAATTTCTTGAAGTAGATGAATGCTGTCACATTGAAGAGGGCAGGTGATCTTTCCTGTTCCATTCTTAAATCTAAGATGTAACTTAAAACCTGCTCAATAAATACAAATTGCAGCAGTACGTAGCAGACTGTGCATTCAACTTCATAGCCCAACAAACCTCACCCACCAACTCTCTACTCTGTTTCCCCAAACACTAAATCAGGATCAGGGTATCAAAGGTATTCTCCCACCCGACTGCATAGTAATGCAGCCTCTGTACTGAACCTGAGTGAGCAACTCATCTTCTTTATTTATCCCCAAAGACATTAAGGCTCCAGAAACAATGGCACCTTATACCATAATGATGCTGTTTGCTTCTCCTCTGGAGAAATCCTGGGTTTAGTTATTCCAGGACATGAATAATAACCACAGAGATTTTTGGCAGTATTTTCCAAGGTGAATGTTGGTTTCTACTATATACTTCCCACTCTTCGATGTCAGCATCGATTCTCCCATCCCGGTAATAAATAGATAATACAAATGTAGCATTCTCATGACTTACTACATCTTGCTTTTAAGCTATGACTTGAAAAAATGCATAGAAGCTACATTCACACAGCCTGCTGTCCGAATTCTGATTCAGTACACATGGCTTTGTAAATCACACACAGTAACATACTAACCAGTGAAAAATTCTGTTAGAACTTTGAAATCTAAGAAAAATAACCCAGGTCCGAGCTCAAACCTGCTTCCTGCACTAATTAATGAAATTAAAGAACATAACATTACAACATTAAAACTACAGAAAACCTTATGAAACAACCTAAAGTAGTAACATGAAAAGAAACAAAAGAAAACAAATTATTACCCTCGCCGACATACCTCTTCATCATCAAGAAAGGATTCAAACCAGTCCCATAGATCTGTAGGTGGTTGTGTGTACCTTCAAGTACAAAAAGAATGTAAAATTTTAATACAGCTTTCTGCATATTAAAACAGTCATTGGGTGATGACACTGATACTTACCTAATATACATAAATCCAAGAGCCCTAATATATGGAGAGTCTGTATGAGTTATAAGGCCCATCACTTGCTTACGAGTGAGTTTCAGGGTAAATAATTTGTACAGCAGACAAAAGGCAGTGGACACAATTCCTCCAGTTCCAACACCACGCACCTTTCAAAAGCAAAAAGTTAGGTGAGGATGCAGGAAGTCAAAGACGTTATCCCAAATCTTCAAAAGAATGTGAGAACTAACAGAATAAAATCTAAATCTACAAACAAAGCTATGTGGAAAAAGTAACACTACATCCACAGCTTTGGAAGCAAGAGGAATATATCCACTCTTTGTAATAAATAATTTTACATCTAGAGACTGATGCAAACATACCAGCAAGTTTTAACTATGCTTGGGAAAGTTCATTACCAGACAGAAAAATTTAAGAAGGCACGTACTTCTACTTACCCCTCCACACATCCCTGTCTGGCCTGCGGTTTTCCTGCTGCCCTTCTCCCATGGCTCAACATGTGTAACCTGAAAGGGTGAGGTGGGGGACAGGAGAAAGAAAATTACAATTGCAACCTCCATAATGTTTAGGTGCTTGTACAAACCTGATTTAAACAATGGACATCCTAAACCAATCTAAAAAGTTTGTCTTCTACAAAATTCAAGATCAAGTCTGCTTTGTCATTAAAACAAAGCATCTGGCTTTTTAAATTACAACATTAAGAAATTATAGCCAAAATCATGACTGAAGTTTAAAACAAACAAATCCTAAAACACCAAAGGAAGCACCCATGCTTATTCTATACTCCTCGTACTTTCAAATGCTTTATGATTAAAGCCCACCTTTTCTATTTTCTTGGGTGACTAAACAACTGCCTTTATTTAAACTGTCTCCTTTAGTTTAGTGATATCTGCTGATGAGAGCTACAGAAGTCCAAATATACAGACTCACACTTAAAAGTCTCATTTATGCAGTGAGCATAGCTAGAGATTTCTTTTCACTATCACCTACAATTAGGACAAAAGAAAGAGATTTATAAAGTACAGTATTTTAATAAAAAATGTCAGTGTTTTTCTTGTAGACTGCAGTGCTGTTCTTAGGTAAAATGGTTCCTAAGAACAAACAAGTAAATTTGCCCAATTCAAATCTTGAGAGATACATTTAGAGATGAGTGCACAAACACACAATTAAACAACACCATTCCTAAAACTTGGCAATAAGAGTCATAAAAAAGTTCGGAACCACAGAACTTCCTGTGCTACATCTGAAATTGTGAAATTCAGAGAATTTCAATGTCTGGCTCAATCAAGAAGTACACTGCCTAAGCACATCAATTTAAAAAAAAATGTAAAAGACAAAAAAACCCCAAACAATGGTGATACACCAGATTTGGAAAAAGAGTTCACGGCTGTACTTCACAAATTAAAATTTTTTGACAATACACAAAACAAAACTAATTATGTACACAATTACATGAAATCAGAGATAAACTAACAGCTGAAGTTGCTGAACTGTTTGGTTTTTTTACAGTTGCTGTCTTAGCCAAACAGGAAATATAAGAGATGCCAATACTGTAGAATTCAAAATGCACTATGACTTCCTGTATTGCATAAGTTCTCAAATACTACATAAATAATACTGCACATCCTTCTGATTATATATAGTTTTGCCTCTCACAGGAAATGAAAAGTAATTTTTAGTCCAAGTATTGAGTATGACACTATCACAATGCTAGTCTTCAGTTTTTTTAAGGTACATTTATTGGCCACAATCAATAAAAACGTGCTGGATTTGAGAGTTATTAACTAAAAAATAAACAAATAACAAAGCCCTGAAAACAGTACTCATTTCAGAAAGGAGTATTTAAAGTTTTGATCCTTCAAAGACTGCTGCATATGCTTAGCTTGTTGGAAGTACAGACTAAATGAAGCTGAGGGCATGCACATGGTCCTAAGGTCAGGGATAAATAAAGAGGAAGTCCTGCACTTTGCAGATACAGAACTGAAACAGGAGACCAGAACTACAAGTAAATTAATTCAAATACTTGGACAGAATCCATATCTTCAAAGATGATCCCTATCACTAGCTGCCTGTGTGACTTAAAATCATCTTTCCTGGTAATCCGGCACCCAGCATTCTCCACTTTTTTAAATGAGCCACCAGTTTCTCAAAGACAAATACACTTAAAAACACACCTCCTAGGATGGGTATAATGTTCATTCAAAGAAAAAAAACCACACAACAATTATTCAGGAATCTTAAAACATGAAGAGAATTCAAATCTTCTTAATATCAATGAAACACCTTAACCATCAGGTTATCTTCTCCCCCACACCCCTTACTCACGAGTGAGTAAGAGGTTGAGTTTTCTCTTTATTTAGCCTGCAGTTTTGAGTCAGAGTAACTGACAAGTTCAGTAAGCAAACTTTATTTGCACAGGATTAATAACCAGAAATTTAATATCATGACAAAATTTCCCCCCAATTTAAGACTAGGCCACTTGTGGAATGAAACAGTAAGACAAGCAACACAAAATATCTGACCTGCTGCAGCTGAGCTCTATTAATACAAAGACAACGAATTGCATCAAATATTTTTTACTACATCGGAAAAGGTCCACTTAAAATAAAGAATGTTCTCAAATTTTCTGAAAATGTTTCTTTTATAAATTTTTCAGCTCTAGCCATCACTTGCATAAGTAAAGTCTGCTACTTTCCATTCAGATAGTCACACTCTCTCACATGCAGCAAGTGGTAAATTAACTGGAGAGATGCTTTGTCGACAATCTCTATTACTCTAAGTACTAGGAGAAATAAATAATCAGCTCCAAGTGACAGAGCACAGGCAGACAAGTGCTATCATTAAGTGGAAAAACAGTAGCATAAGTAAGCCCAAACTGCCAAAAATCCCAAAAATACTGCGGTGGAGTTAATTTTCGTAATTACAGTGCCCTAAGTAACTTGACTTGCCTTGAACAAATGAAACAAAAAGGCTACCATTTTTTCTATTATTTCAAATACACTGAAACCTGCTGACACAGTAACATCAGCAAGCAGAATGAATTCACTTGATAAAAATATCCGAATAACCACTAAAGTACTGGTGACTAAAGTCACCTGAATTATTCAAGCTTGAATTATCTAAATTTTGGTCTCGTTATCAGAACAAAGAAAGTGGCTGTGTTGATGAGCATTAATTATGCATACCTCTACCTGGGAGACTGGCTTGATGGAAGCCTCGCTGCAAAACTGATTCAATCCTGCTAACAAAACAAGAACCGAGACATGGGTGCCCCGATGCAGACCACTCATCTCCCCAGCACATCCTACCTAACGCCAAGAGAACTTTTTTAACGGGTAACGGAGGAAGGAATCCCAACGTCTAAACGACGAGGAAGGCCACATGCAGACTCCTGTCGGACCACCTGCAGTCACCGCCGTACCTTGTGTGTGGTCACACGGGGTGTCGGCAGCCCCCGGGCCGCAGGAAGGGCCCGTCCCTGGCCGCGGCCGCTCCGAGCCCTCCGCGCTCGCTCGGGCTGAGAGCGCAGCCCTTCGACGGCCATTTCGCCCCCACCGCCCCGGCTCACGCCGCCCTCTCCAAACCTAACTCACAGCTCCGCAGCTCCAAATCCGACGCGGAACACGCCTCTTTGGTGAGGCCGAGAAGGCAGCACCCCCAGCTAGGCACTACAGGCGGTGTTCGCTCCCATCCCTCAGCACAGGGTAAGGGGCGCGAAGGCGCGGGCCGCAGTCACACCGGGCCCGGCGCCAGCGCGGCCGGCGGGCTCACCTTGAAATAGATCTCGTCTACCACTTCGTGGTAGGTCTTGAGCTCGTAGAGCTGCACCTTGAAGTAGGGCGACGAGAGGATGTTGGTGAGGATCATAGGGTTCAGGTTCATGGTCTTCTCGTTGCCCCACAGCGGCAGCACGTTGCCCGGCTTGCCCGAGGCCGCCGGCTTGGGGCCCCCGCCCTGCAGCGGCTGCTGCGCAGGCGGGACGGCGCCGGGAGGGTGCTGGGCCGCCTGCTGCCCCTGGCAGTTGGCGACCGCGGGGCTGTTGTTGGCCATGGCGGGGCGGGCTGGGCCGGGCGGGCCGCGCACACGGAGCGGGGCCGGCGGGCGCTGCCTCAGCCCCGACAAGATGGCGGCCGGGGAAGTGACGGCGGCGCCTTCCGGGGCCNCCCGCTGCGCCTCGCCTCGCCTCGGCCGCCGCCTCATGGCCGGGATACCCCCGCCGGGGAAAGCCAGGGGAGCCATGGCCCGCCGGGGCCCGGCACGCGGGGTTTTGAAAATCGAGCCAGCGACGTAGCAAGGTTTGAAACTGGTCACTTGTCGTTGGTAATGAGGCCAGGGCGCAGCAGGAGCAGGGGAGGGAGCGCCGGGCGCTTCTGCCCCCACGGCAGCGGGCAAGCAAAGAAATCACAGAATCATAGAAAGGTTTGGGTTGGAAAGGACCTCGGAGATCATCTCGTTCCAGCCTCCCTGCTCTGGGCAGGGACATCTTCCTCTAGACCAGGTTGCTCAGAGCTCTATCCAACCTGGCCTTGAACACGTCCAGGGATGGGGCATCCACAGCTTCCCTGCTGGGGAAGGGAAGAAATGCCGTCGGGGATGTTGGGTGTGCAGGAGCCCCGGTGTGCCATGGTGGCCAGTGCTGGTGGCGAGGCCACTCCTCCGGCTGAGAACCGTGTCAGACACCAAGAAAACAGTAACTACACCCTGCTGCTCAGTTCCAGCACAACACATGTTTCTGAAATCAGTAATACTACATACAGCCTTAGAACTAGCAGAGTTAGGTTAACACAGTTAAAAACATCTGGATTTAAGAAAATAACTGCCTCCATGTAAATACTGACAGGAAACAGAAAAGAAAATCCTTCAGTTTTGCCTGCAAAAGCAGAAAAAAACCCCCAACACAACCAGTTACATACTTTGGTGTCAAGCTTTAAACCTGAAGTACAAAAGGGAGGAGACTGCACGATTTAGAAGAATTGCTAAAATACTCTAAACATCAAATGACTATGCAGAAACATGACTGCAAGTCCACTGAAACAACTGCAAACCTAACTTGGCAAAGTACATTCAGTTGTACACACACAGAAGGGCTCCCCGTTGCTCAGCACATCAGGAAACAGGTACAGGGAGAAGCTGGTATGAAAGGATACATGAAAATAGCATCTCTACATATGTGCTATTTAAAACTAATTTAGACTTTTAATTTAGAAACCAGGAGATAAATACTGGTGGAAGTAACATTAAAATACCTTCAGTCTTCACTACGCATAAAAGCCTGAGAAGCAGTAGTTTATCTTGGTTACCCTGGCCCTTCAACGTACCTTAGAGCTTGTAGTATGGCAGAAAAATGTCCTTATCAGGGCCCTGGCAGTTAGCAGTTTCTCCAAGCTGCTTGTTCTGCTATCTAGGCTCTTCACTCCATTTTTCTAGGAATAACTACCAGTCTTCTTTTGGCCTGCTCTTCCCATCTCGGCTGATTTCCAAACACGTTCACAAAATCTTCATTACTTCCAGGGCTCTACTATATTGATGCAGTAAATACTCATATAACAATCCCGTACGAAATCAAAGAACTAATCACAAAAACTAATTCTAAGAAAGTGTCTTTACAAAAGTGATCTTGTTCTGGAGGCAGTTATCTAGAGTATTAATTCTTCTTTGAACCTGAGTGGTTTTGTTGTTGTTTTTTAGGGTATCCTCGACTCTGAGCACTTCCTTAATTTATGTTATATACTCACTTCAAGACAGCCTGTGTTTCTCTTATAATTTATATTACCCAAATTGTGTTCTCATACATTTATCTTTTCCTGTTTAAATATTCTGTCAATATGTTCCAAGCCTCAGTACTTTTTACTCTATATAAGATAACATTTTTGTACTTCTTATACATTCCCTCTTTGGCGGTGATGCTGAAACCTCTGATATAGTTGCAACCTATGAATTCTTTTGCTGCAAATTAGATTTTCTTCCTTCAGGCATCCCACCTGGTCTTTATACTGAATACAGCCAAAATAAAACCAAAAAAAACCCAACAAAACCCCAAGAACCCCCAAAAGAGGTGACTTTCACTTGCAAACTGCAAGACACTATACATCATTATAAAAGAGAGGACGGTAATTTGTGTGTAATTGTGAGCCTAGTCTCACTTCTCATTCACACAAATTAATTTTGAATTTTTCCAAATGGGCCAAATCTGTTGAAGCCAAGGAGAAAAATACTCTTACTTAAGTCACTAAACATCCTCTGAATTTAGGTTGAGAGGAGTGGTTGTTAGCTCTTGAATTATAGATTAAACAGCATTGCTGTATGTATATTCCTGTCAGTGGACTAGTGTCTCCTGGCAGCAGTGCTGCACTAGATTTCTTTTGCTATCACATTTAATAATATGCACTGCAACTTGAAAGGGAAAGTACTGGAATTGTACACAGTTGTCTTTTTCATCCCAATTACTGAAGGAAATAAGTGTCAGCAGTTTAAAATTTCTTGATTTGTGACTTCATACTCTGAGATGCTTTTATTCCACTGTAGTCATATTATTTGTTGCTCTCTGCAAGGTACAAAACTAACAGGCTTCTCTAAAAATAACCTGCTTAATTTGTGGGCATATTGAACTAAACTCAGTTTAAATATTCAGTTTGAAACAGTTTCTGTGCATGAGCAAATTGGGATATACAGGCCTGTAAATCTTAACGGGGAGAAATCCCACAAGAAAACTGACCAGATGTTAAATATACTTTACAGTAAATTTGTTCTGTAGTTAAAGATCGTTAAGATTACAAATTGCCAGTTTGCAATCCAGACTGATAGAAATGGCAACTCCCGGGCTGCCCTCCTTGCATAACACTTTTGGGTGACCCACTGGTTTTGGTGATCTCCGCCTCCCCCACCCAGGCCGGGCTGGTGCAATGGCCCGTTTGCCCTGCGGGGCGTAGCAAACACGTCTGCAAACACAGCGGCCCCTCAAGGCAGTGGCACGAGGAGTAGTGAGACTTCGGGGAGGTTAGCGTAAAAATCGGGGACATCCCGCCACCAGCCACATCTTAGTTACACGGAGGGGAGCCTGGCTCGGGTGGAGATCAGTTCAGCAGGTACCCTTGGACGCTCATGGATGGTGATTTATCGTCTCCTCGCATTGAAGAGCGTTAGGGAACACCCCCTGCACTAAGGGGTGGAAATAAAGAATTCCCGGCAGGCGCTCTCGGCGTTCCCCGGAGCGTGCGCGGCCGCTGGTGCCAGGCGGGAGGTCAGCGCTGGGCGAGAAGGTGGGCGGAAAGGGCGGGAGGTGGCTGCCGGGGCCCTGCCGGGAGCGACCGGCGCTGGGCGCGACCCGGAGCGCAGCCTGAGGACGGCTGGGGGTCCGGGAGCCAGGGGTAGGGATGGGGATGGGCGGGCGGGGGTGTCAGAACTGGGATCAGTCTACCCCGGCGTAATTGTAACTAAGACACGGCTGGAAACAGCAAACTCTGTAATTTGTTATGTTACCAAGTGCTTCGGAAAATAAGGATTAACTTTTTTATTTTAGCGTTACCAAAATATCATGGAGAAAAACTTTCAAGAAGAAGAGTTTGCACGAGTTACTAAATTTACACCTCCTCTGTACAAACAACGCTACCAGTTCGTCAAAGATTTAGTGGAGAAATACAAACCTAAGAAGGTTAGTATGTTTTGTCTCTTTAGGTTATAAATTTGAAAAGACGTTGACACTTGGTATCTCTGGAAGACAAAGTGCACAGATAACCTTTTGACCCAATTACCAAACAACAATTTCGGAGGAGCTGCTGTTAAAACTGAATGGCTGATAATGTCTTGTTTTTCAGGGGTGCATATAATTAATGTTACTTGATGGGAAGTGGAGAATATTTAAATGAGAGAAATGCCTTAGCCTGTTTTGGAGAGTAGTGGGCATTCTGTTTTTAAGTTAAAGCTGAGTAATTTAGTTCAAGATGCTTTTATCATAGTAGGGTTTTGCTTTCTGGAGTTGTTAGTTCTGTATGCAGTATCAGGTTTACCTTATCATTCACATGAATGTTCTCAGGTGGGAAGTGCCACTGAGAGTGTGGGATTGTGTGAGGCTCACTCATCTTCACTTTCTTAAGATCTTGTGACCCTTTTCTGTGTTGTAAAGTGTCCATCCCAACGTACAAGAACTCTTGTTTCAGTACTACTTTGAAAAGTTAAATCAATTAAGTACGGTAGTGTTTGTTCTTTTCTAACATGTCCTCTCCCGTTCCTCCCCCAGAAGCACTTCCCGAATCCGCAGTGTTTAACTCTGAAACTGATGCTAATATGTTAGGGGGCATGCAAGGAATTGGTGAGAAATGTACGTGCAGTGCACTTAAGTAATCATAATTCTGGTAGCTAATAAAAATCTAATCCAGTCTATGAGGTCATGGCACTGCAATCTGCTTTTAAATGGAACATATTCACCAGTGTTGCATCTGTATTTAAAAGTTTGAATTTGCTGATTTAGGATATGGAAGGCGTGAGGGGTAAACTTTCTGTTTACCCACAGGGTAGAGATAAGCTGGATAGAAACAATTTGGGATTTTCAGGGAGAACAGCAGTGTGCTCCAACCTTGACTGAGCCTGAGAAAGAACAGAGTGGGTTGGTTTGTGTACCCAACTATCTTAAGCTTACAGAAAAGAATTATCTATTTGATTTTGCGGTCTGAATATCCCCAGTCTTCCCCACTCAAACATTAGACTGAGCGTGTAAACTTGTTTTATGCAGGTTCTTTGCTGCGAACTTGGCTGCTGAGGAGCCTGTTCTCAGAGCAGTCCAGTGAAAAGCAGTGGTGATGGTGACAATTCCTACAGCTTTGATACTTAAAATCATATCTTACTGTTATTCATGTGGAAGACATTTTCCAGTGTCAGTGGGATGTTCTACACATACTTTTTTATAAGTGTAACAACAAAGGGTTAATTCCTTTAAAAAATCTTGCAGGATGTTCATATACATTTTTTTTAAAAGAATTTTCAATCTTTGTCTATCGTGCTTGCTTACAGCTGTAAAATTCAGTTTTGTGAAATGCTTTATCATTAAAAAGTTATTTTGATGTAAATATGGAATTTTAATTTTGTTAAAGTCTCTGAAATTACTTGGAAATATATAGCATTTACACATTGTTTAATATCTAATTTACAGGTGGCAGATTTAGGATGTGCTGACTGCAGGCTTCTCTGGATGCTGAAATTCTGCAGTTGCATTGAAGTGTTAGCTGGGCTAGATATTTCTGCACGTGTAATGAAAGAGAAAATGTAAGCTTTTGGTTGTGTTTTAGGGTTTGTATTTGTCTTGATGTAGTGGTGTGGTGGGTTGACCATGGCTGGAGGCCAGGTACGCACCAAAAGCTGCTCTGTCGCTTCCCTCCTTAACTGGGTGATGGAGAGAAAATACAAAGAAAGGCTCATGAGTTAAAGGGCAGGGAAGGATCACTCACCAGTTACCATCATGGGCAAAACAGACTCGACTTGTGGAAATTAGTTGAATTTATGATCAAAATCAGAGTAGGATAATGAGAAGTATAGCAAATCCTAAAAAGACCTTCTTCCTCCCCCCCCCCAACTCCTTACTGAGTTTAACTTTATTGCCTCCCTGCCAGCAGCACAAAGAGACGGGGAATGGGGATTATGGTCAGTTGCTCACATGTTATTTCTCCTGCTGCTTCATTTTCAGGGAGAGGAGTCCTTCCCCTGCTCCAGCATGAGCTTTCCCTCAGAAAAGCCACCCCTGGAGCTCCCTGATTAGCAAAACCTTGCCACAGAAACCAAATACAAGTGGCATGTTACAGTATTGCTTGTAGAGGTTTTAGAGTTAGGACAACTGCAGAAAAAGCACGTGGCAATTGAAGAGCTCTCTGTCATCCTTGGTTACACTGGATCTGTGCCTGGGGACCCCTGCGCTGCTTCTGGATTAACTTCTGCTCTTTCTGTCCTGTTAGAAAGATAGTCATGAAAAGTGTTTGTATCGGATATTCTTTTTTATATCCATGTAAAATAGTTAACCGTTTTGAGATTTATGAGGTATCTGTGTAGGGTGTTTACTAGTTCATTTGCATGTACGATTTGTCTTAAGGTTCTTTCTGTAACATCTTATTTTTAATACTTTTGTAGGCATATGTTGTCTCCTCTTCCTTTTGATTATTTGCAACCATCTGAAAGATCCCTAACTGTTACCTTGCATCATGGTTCAGTGGCCCATAAAGATCCTTGCATGCTTGGTTTTGACTTGGTGACATGTATTGAACTGTGAGTATTAGGCCAATGCTCTACATTTTTTTAAGTTCATTAGAGTTCAGCTTGGAATTTTGTCCATACTCCAAACAGACTTGATCAGACCATTCAAGCAGAAAGAGAAGTAGAAAAGTAGCAAATATAAGAGCAGCATCCTCTAACTTGTGCTTCAATTAGCCATACTAAGCTATTCAAGTGGTGCTTGGATATGGTGGGAGAAGGATAGTGATGAAAAAGTGCAAAATGCAAGAGGAGATTTGGTGAGACAAAAACCTCTGTGTGGCCACTTGGCCACGGTGCCATTGCTGATACTGCAGAGCTAGGTGTAAAATTACGAATTACAGATATGGGTTTGGGGTTTTTTTTTTTGGCTGGTTGTTATGGTTAAAGTATCATAGGGTGTTTTTAAACACAGACATCAACTTATTCTTTTCAGAATAGAACACCTGGAAGAATCGGAGCTGAAGAAGTTTCCTGAAGTGGTGTTTGGTTTCATGGCTCCAAGCATAGTTGTGATCAGTACTCCAAATTCTGAATTTAACCCTTTGCTTCCAGGAGTGGTGTTACATAGGCATCCAAATCACAAATTCGAGTGGAACCAAGCCCAGTTTCAAAGCTGGTAAGCTCACTGAACATGTGTGCTGACAGCTCTGGGTGCCCAGAGAAACAAATGGCATTTTCAGAAGAGTTCACATATGTAGTTTGCTGTCAGTGAAGTGTCACCTCCTGACTTGGGGAAATGTGTCTTTGCTGTTAAGAGTAGTTAAGCATGTTCTGTAGGTTTTGTTTTATGATGGTCATTAAGTTGGCTTGCTTTTACTGTAACTGCTCTGCAGAAAACACTTAAAACTTTTACTTACCTTTTTATATATCTTTATTACAATTAAAACATTTGAAGTGTAAGGTATTAATTAGCCTTAAAACTCTAAGAAATGTGCTCACTATGAATGTGCAAAGTGCTCAGTTAGTCCAGTCCTTTCTGTAAGAGTATGCAAGCAGAGTTATGAAATACCCATAGCACCAGGGCATGTTGGATAAAATTAAGGATAGTTTAGTGGATCATGGCACAATGAAATGCAAAACATGTACATGACAGAGAGTTACATGAAATCTGTTTTAGTAACAGTAGGTGTAATAAAAATAAAACCAAGAGGGATATGTGTCCTGTGATAACATTCAACTGTCAAGCACTTGTGGAAGAAACCGCATCTTGGAAGTTTTGCCCCTTAAATTATGTTGTTTCTGGCATAGACTTTAAAGTATCCAGTGACTTTTGAGTATGTAGATTTGCAAAGCTTGAAGCATATATTTTTCCCTACATAAGGAGACTAAAACCTGCCTGCATTATTAGTAGGCCATTTCTATGACTTTAAGTAAATTTAGATTCTGCTTTTAGATACATGTGAATTAAAAATACTGATATCACTGAACAAGTGATTTATTTTTTTTGAGCTGTAGACACAAAGTCTTTCTGTTGTGAAGTATAAGTATTACAATATTCTCTAAAATACATGGGATGTTAATTTAGTTTCCTATTTTCTCATGGAGAATGATGCAGGTAGTGCCATTTTAGTTCCCTGCCCCATCGTTTTGTTCACACTGGCTGATGTACTACAAGATAGTTTTCATTTAGATGTCATGTACCCTGTTGTAACCTTTATTAGGTAGACTTTACTCCTTATATATTTACAACAAACCACACTTTTATTTTCCCTAATTACCTGGTCTCCTGGGGTTTTGGTTTGTGTATGTTTTTTATGGGTTCTTCTCAAATAATTTTGTTCTTGAAAATAGGTAGGTTTTAGCTCACTTCTAATATATTTAAGTTGGTGACTAAGCAACTGTAAGCATGAACTTTCTATGCACATATTTTAGAAATAATGGTAATGTTTGGATGCCTAAATTACTGATACTAAGTGACTCAGACTGTGGTAGGCATATGATTACAGCTCTGATACAGCAAGTTTTGACAGCGCTTATCTTCAGGCATGTGAGTGTTGTTAGGGAAATTGTGCTCAAGCATTCGCAGGCTCAGGGTCTTGCTTCTCCTTGAGAATGCATCTTTATCACATGAAAAGATGAACATTTCATATGATTGGAATAATTTGTCTTTCTTAGGGCTCTAGAGGCTGCTAGATGCTATGATTACTCAGTGGAATTTACTGGTGTAGGGCACCCACCAAAAGGAATGGAGAATGTTGGGTTTTGTACCCAAATAGGTGTGTTTCTTAGAAAATATCCTCAAACTGGTGGATCTGTTCAGTATGAGAAACCCACTGAAGCAGTTTACAAAACAGTAAGTATTATTTTCTTCCTTTAGAGGTATGAATTAGTAGTAAAATTGTCTATGACTGCCCATGAAAGTGTTGTTACCATGGACTACTATTGCTATCCAGTCCTAGCTCTGATTGTCACATACCATCAGATCAAGAGAGTCTCATTCTATGATATGTGTTTCTAATTGCATAAAGGCCTTTAACTTTTAGAATATTTGCTAAACAGCAATATGGCTAATCGTTCTTAACATACTCTTATATCTTTAGAATGAAAATTTTCAATTCTGCCAGTTATACTATTTTTATAGTTTTTTCCTCTAGTCATTCATTTTATTTATTATGCAGTTGTTGGCAACAATATTTTTCAGATTTATAAAAAATAATCAGCAAAAAAAGCATTTCTGGCTAAATGCCATGTGGCATAAATAAAAATTTTTCAGAGGTGACATGAAGTAATAATGCAAAAATAAATATACTGGGGGGGGCTGTTTCCATTTTATTAGGCCTTATTTGTTTCACTAAACATACATATTCTAATATTTCATTCTAATAGTTCTTTGTGTAAAAATATAATACGTATCATCAAATGACTTGTGACATGAACTGAAACACAAATATATCTTCTGTAGTTTCCAAGCTATAAAAACATTTGTAATTTCTGTATTTGAAATTTCTATACGTGTGAAATGTCACCTGTCATCTACATTAATAGAATCATGAAGTGCTCTGTAATGCTCAACAAACTCAACAAACTTGGAAATATGTCCAGGTGAAGGACATGTACTAGAAATTGCTGTTGTTATCTCCTGTTACAGGGTCATTAAGGAGCGAGTTTTGGCACTGATATCCTTTGAGTTTAAACAAGAGTGTTAATCTAATGCTTATCTTATCAAACCAGTTTTTATTATGTACCTAATTTACGGGAACAAATCAATATTTCCGGATGCAATTGAAAAGTAGGAAATAATTATAGACAGTGGAACTTCATTGGTACCCTGTTGGTATAAAGCACTTCCTGGTAAGCTGGTGGGAATGAGTTTGCCTAGTTTCCTTAATTGCCTCAGGGCATAGCTCAGTGTAGAATACACAAGTTCACAGATTTTGATGTCACAATTTATTTTTAGCGTCCCCTGCAGCTGTGAAAGCATATTTAATGTTTTATTCTGAAAACAGAATAAATGACGTGCTCTAGTCCTGATTTCCTGATGACAGTTCAGAAGTAGTCTAGAACTGTCACCAGCACCTCATCATGAGTAATGTGAAAAGTAAGAGAATTACTAAAAAGAACTAAGGAATTGCAGGACTTCACCATTCTATGAGTAGCTTCCAGGTATAAGCCTGGTTTTTTGGAGTTTTTTTGTTTGATTTCATTTTTTTAATTCCATTAACTGCCATTGTAGTTATAATACATCAAATCAACTCATATTGCCTAGTTTTTGATATCTGGAAATGTTTAATAAGCAAAACAGGATTGAATAAAAAATTATTTTATTTTAGAGGGGGTTTTTGACAGCAAATGTTAAACTCTGACCCTATGATAGTGATAAACATTTTATGTGTTCTTTTATGTTGTAAAGGTCTTCAAAGCAGTGTATCCAAGTCTGAAAGATGAGAAGTACTTGCAGAATGCGGTTGTCAGTGAAGTTATTTTCATAGCCCAAAACATTAAGCACCGTTTAATGTCAAAACATGAGGAGTATGATGATGACCCTGAAAGAAAATCTGAATTCCAGCCTTCAGTGGACTGTTTTTCAGACTGTCTTGGAAAACTGGTTGTTGATAAAACCATGGAACCATTTGTCAATGGAAATGAGGTCTATATACCTCTTGCAACAATCTTTTCTTTTCCCAAAGTGAATCAACTGTGTGGTACCTTTGAGAAGTTATGCAAACTCATTGCTGGCAAGGTCACGCTGAGCAGTGATGGTTCTGCTGTGGTGTTCAATACTGAACGTGAAAATGAGGAGGATTAGATCACAGACTTCTTATACAAAGTCTAGTTAAAATAATTAAAGTGGTTTTTTGGAAGCTGTCAAATGGTGTGTTCTGTTTGCTAACCAGAACGACACAATCTTTTCTAAACCTCCCCTCGGTGGTCAGCACCTCTCCTCTGTAGTGAAGACAAAGATAGCAGTAACTCATTGGGATTTCAAGTAGACTAGTCAGGGGGTAAAAGGAAATAATTAATTCCCATGAAGAAAATGAAGTGTTTCTGTTTGCTTTCTATTACCTTATTGTAGCTATCATTACTAGATTATTGTTAGTAATCTCTTCTTAGCTCCCAGGGTAGTTGATGATAACATGAATAACGTTCTTGTGCTGAATAATGTGAGTCAGACATGGCATTAAGGCAAGTTTTTTCTTATTAGAATGAAATTTATAGATGCCTTGTTCAAGACAAGCACATCCTCAGCCTTGATGAAAACCAAATGTTGTTCCAGATGAATAGAAATATGAAACTGCTATCTTTGACTGGTTTGTTTTTTAAAGAAAAAAAAAATTTAAAGTGCTGTACTTGTGAATGCTGCTCTGGCTCTGGTGTACCTGAAAATTTTCTGTGTTTTCATGTGCAGCTGTTATTCAAAACTGTAAAATCCAAATAGAGTAGATGAAAAAAAAAATCCAAGAACAATCCCTAACCCCAGTAATGGTTTTGCCTTGGTACATTAGTTGTGTGTATGCAGCAGTGGTGCGTAAGTGGTGTTCGTTTTCGGTCACAAGATCTGCGTCTAAAGGACACATTTTCCTTATAACATACATGTTGCTAAAACAGTGTGAAAACACAGTAGTAGAAAAAGCAAAGCATTAAAAAAAAAGAAATCATTAACTGGAAGATTTGTTTGCTGATGAGATTTGTCATTTATTCTGTAAGGAACCTGGTGACTCATGAAACAAAGAGGCAAGACAACAACCACAAAAGAAATTCTAGGATATTCTGGTGAAGTTTTGGAAAAAATTGTCATCCTTTTTGAACTGAAGGAGAGCTGAGACTGAAGTTAGTTATATGTGGTACAGTTAATTCTCTTAATCCTTACTCTCCAAATAATTGGTTACTGAACTGATCTGAGTGCCAAATGGTTTGTACTATAATTAGCTGCAATTTTCACCAATCTAGATTTTTTCTTAATATAAAGAACAGATACTCAGTCAAGTACCAGAAAGCTTGGTTATTTTGAAGCATAGATGAGAAGAGAAATACATACCACAATTAGTTTTTTTAAAAAATAAGAAGGTAATTTATAAAGTTATAGAAACCATATGAAAAGTTTTAGTAGGTCATTATACTCCACTGAGGAGGATTAATTTGGTCATTTGAAAGGTGGGCAGGGACTACACCCAGTGCCCTCACTTTTCCCAAATACTGCTAGTTGTAGAGTTTGCTTAATAAATTAACCTCCCAATATGCTTCCCACATTACAACTGATTTTTCCTTTGTGTAAGTCTGACATATTACTTTTCCTCTCCAGGAAGCAAATAAGCAACTGTGCCAGTAACACTGCCATTAAATACTTTGTGGACTGGAGAGGGAGTTTAATAAGCTGCAGGGGTAAAGTTAGAAAAGAGTAGAGAAACTGAAATGGACACCAACTTCCATTAAAGTTTGTAGTTTTTTGCATTTACAAAAAAAAAAAAAAAAAAAAAAAA
>VZRE01004548.1:755282-852686 GCA_013396775.1 Cephalopterus ornatus
AGGAAAAGATTCCAAGCTGAAGACATGAGTTTATTGAATGTCTGAGAGATCTGCATTTAAATACAGTTAAAAAAAACATAACCCACCCACACATCCCAAACAGTTTACTATATAGAAGGCTCCAGTATTCATATAACACAGTTTACAAAAAGGAATATACAACACCTAAATATGAAGGTTATATTCCACTTAAAATACGCACAATTAGGGAATCACTTCATGAAGAGCTGTAACTCAAGTCAGAAGAATAAATTACGAGGATGCAATTTTATTAAAAGCTGGATTTCTATGTCAGCTTCCCTAAAATATCTGCTCAGGCAAGAAAATAATTGTTCCTAGTAAACAAAATATCTAATCTATAACAATTAGCTGTGTCTTTTAACATAAAACACAAATGTGGGCTATGGAATTCCCTTGAGAATTACATAAGTAGCTGTACAATGTTTTTTAAAAGTCTGTTTTCCTCAAACTATATGTAGTTTTCCTAGTAAACTTAAGTGAGCTACCATCTAACTACAAATGCTTTTAATAGATTTGTCAACAAGTGTAGCAAGAGTACTGAAAGCAAATAATGTATTCAAATATACAAAGCAAATAATGTATTTAAATTTCTTGCATTGCTGACTTGCAGGAGGATTTTTTTGGTACAAGTTACTTCTGTGATAGGAAAGGAAACTGTAACATTCTGAGAGATAGTTGTATACTAGCAGTTGAGTAGTTTCTGTTTAAAATTCCTGTGGAGAACAGAAATGGATAATACCACATTTCTATTAACAGCAGCTAGCATAGAATCTTTGCATTAATTCTTTTAAAGAGACTATAATTAACAGTAGGAAATAAAAGTATTTAAGTACCGAAACTGGGAAATAGCTCATATTCTTCATATTCAATAACAGTACTCAAGCTTTAAAATCTGAGATTTCCTTAAAAATACAAATAAAAATTAGTTTAATAATTCTGGTATGGATTTCTAGAAAACAGTCTGCTTTTTCTGATTTAATCTATTAAATATGGCCTACTTGTGTTTCAATGAAAAGGTGTCAAACATCACTCTGAGCAGAATTTGAAGCATTCTGAGCTTTCAAAAGTGGCCATGCTATTTTTATTTATTCCAAGCCTTACTGATAAACAGTACCACTAAATGTAACAAAATTAAAGCCATTTGCAGTTTACAATTAATTACATGTGTCATCTAACATATCCCTTTAAAAATGGATTCTTTCCTATTCTCAATGAAAATTTAAGGAGATCTTTCTTGCCTGCCAGGCAAATCACTATTTGTGCAAATTTAAATACAGTACATTGACTTTAATGCAACAGTGGACAGATAGTGAAGAAAGAAGTGTTCAACAAAGATGTTGCACACTAAAACTTTTTCAGAGTGCAGAGTATGTCTACAATAAAGTGCTTCTCTTAACAAGTTATATTAATAATAGTATAGATGTTTACCTAGTTTTAAAGCTTAAATTCTTAGTAAATTCTTTCATCTCCCTGTATGCCCCCAATCCCGCAAGGCACATTCAAAACACAAGCAAAGCACTAACTGTGAAGGATTAAGCTACAATAAAAAAATTGACGTGGTAGTAAACTACTGACTAGGTTTGTAAACAGTACCATCCCACTGAATCTTAAGGTTCATGCATTGTTGGAGTGAGTTTCTGTGGAAGCAGCTTCTGCCCTCCAGATGTAACAATCAAGCCAGCTTTCTTGCTAACACTCTACTGTGCCTTAGTGTTTTGATGTGGATTCCCACTTTTTTCATCACTTCAACAAAAAACATGTCACATTTGATGCATTTAAATCCGTGGACTTGACTTACAGTTAACACAACTGATTACTAGCTGGTTTAGATGTATTTTGTTTTGGTTTGTTTGTTTTTTGAAATGCATGTGAAGTTCACCTCTGCTGTTCAACCTCACCATGAAGTTGTGCTCAGTACTCCTAACTTTCGGTTTTGATAAAACATAGCTGGGCTGTTTTTTGGAGGCCATAACATTGGCTTGATAATGACTGACTAGATAGAAGTAATTAGCTTCTATAAGACTACAAGGGCAGGTAGGATCAAATTGAGTAATTGCTTTCTTCAGGTGCATTTAAAACCAACTTTCAGAAGCTTCATTAGAAAGGAATTAGGAACAAAGTACATCACCACAAATGATCTCTTTTATAAAATACTGAAATGGGACTCGCTTCATCATGCTTCCAAAGACTTTTCACACAAATTAAAAAGTAATTCCATTAACATCAGCTAGAGCT
Source organism: Cephalopterus ornatus (assembly GCA_013396775.1). Lineage (NCBI taxonomy): Eukaryota > Metazoa > Chordata > Aves > Passeriformes > Cotingidae > Cephalopterus > Cephalopterus ornatus. The sequence continues at coordinate 757,539 of VZRE01004548.1, forward strand.
TACAAAAACAGTCCAAGTGCTCTCACAAGGTATACGCAGTTAAACATTGCCTTCATACCACAGAAGATGATGCTCTATGAACCAGAGGCATTCCATTCCTTTTCAGAAAAAGATCACAATGAGTTCATTTTGTGTTTCTCAACTCTTGCAACAGAGCAAACAAAACCAGAAGTATCAAGACCAGAGCTCGAAGTTTTCCTTGTTTGTCATTCTAGTTTAGCGTTTTATCACCACCTGCTCATATGCTCCAGATCCTACTCTGAAAGTTTGAAAGAAATTAGTTCAATGTCAATTTAAATGGAAGCTAAATAGCAAATGTCACAGATCAGCAACTGTGTTGTTTAATCAACCCAACCAACCAATGCCCTGCCAAAAAACCCCCAACAACTCCCCCAACCACACAGCTAAATGTGAAGGGTGATTATTAGCATATCTCTGAGTCACCTACAGTTTAATGCATTAAAGTGTTTTTTGTTATACTAAAGCCAAAATAGAGAATGAAAAGTAATGTTACTGAAAAAGAAGTTACTGTTGGACTTCTCTATAGTTTCTTAAACATGACCTTTAGGATACCCCTCCCCACAGCTATATCATATGCAGCTAATACTTTTAATACAAATTTATACATAAACAGATAAAATATCTAAAAAACCAGTAAGTGATAGTCATCTTAAGTTAGAATACAAGAAAAACATCTTGCAGTCTTTTGTTCATGATTGTAAAAAACCTCTCTCAACACCTCCACATGACAGACCATAGTGGATGGTTTTCCATGGCAAATTGCAGTACTGTGTAAAAAATTAATAGGGCAAGCTCTGCCTTAGTTTAGTAGTCTGCCTGGACTGTTCTGGCAACTAAATTAGGACAGATCTCTCTATACTATAGTAGTGTGTTCTGTACCCAAAAACGTTATCTGAGATAAACATTGGTGTGCTCAGTTTGCAGATAAGCCAATTAATTATCTTTTAACCATCAGGATTGCTAGCATGTATCAAATGCAATTATTTTATTACTTTCAACACATTACTAGCTGCCTTTATACGTAGCTTCAGAAATAACTGCTGAAATACTAATGCTGTACTAATTTCTTGATATAAAAATATTGAGTTACATTGGACTGTAGAAACATGGTATTAGAGCATCTTCTTGCCTGTTTTTCATGCTTCTCATCTGAGAAGATTAATACATTCAGGTCAAGTCATATATTAGAGTATTTGAAGAGGGTTTAGAGAAGAAAAAAATGTCTCTTGTTCTGAAACAACTACAAGAAGATAATCTGAAGCAGATTATCCAAGGAGAGACTATAGGGCTGCAAATAGTTGAAAGAGGAACAAACCATTGAAACAAGCAATGTAACAAATGGAAACAGGATTTGTGAGAAAAACCAAACGGGAGAAAATTAGGCTTGTTATCAGAAAGAGATACAAGCTTGATGCTGTAAAGGTAGATGTGTAAAACACTTAAAACGTTCTTTCCACTTCAGTGGAAAGGGTGTAGAGCTAAGATTTGAAACTGGTGTCTGTTTCCTCTGTTCACATCTAAAAACTTTGGAACTGAGACTCTTCAGGAGCTCTAAAAGTTACAATTCTTATGGCTGACACATCAGTTCTGTCTTGTTGACAATCTAGTTCTTTTGGTGCTTTTAAATGATGAAAAATAGAAAGATACAAAGATCAAGAATGTAGATAAAGAGTAATTGCTGTATAAGATACATTTTTATTTAGTATTGTCCATAGATTAGTTGTTTAGGTTACATACCTGTTAGGCAGATGATGGCTTCCAAAAGAAGTGCTTCCACCAGGGCCCACAAATAATCTTAAACCTTCTTCTAAAAGGCAAGTGAATTAAAATATGTTAGCTATATGTTGCCCTAGCTAAAACTAAGTAATTTTGAATCTACTAGTTTTGAGGCTGATACTTTCAGATGCAAATATTTCAATTAATGAAGAACCAAACTTCACATGGTGTAGGTTGGAGGAACTACTTTTGTTGCAGATTTGCACTTGCTCTTTTTAGGTTTAAAGTAATTATGTGGGAAAGTTCCCTGAGTCATGTAAGGGTTTTTTAACTTTTGGGAGACAGGGTGAAGCAGAAAATGTAGTGATCCATGTGCACAGTCCTTATGATTACAAGCAGCAGGGACTATGAAGAGAGTGGATTTTCCTAAGGCCTGTAATGTACATCAGTGTTTTTGAAGCTTCCTTATTTATCTCCATACCTTCTGCACTTGAGTCTAAACTGAAGTCTTGACTCTGAAGTATTTTTTCAACTATATCATCAGCATCAACTCTGGTAGCATCAACCCTCTTCAGCTGTGACTCCACAGAGTCTTGCTTTACAGGATGTCTGCAAAAATAAATATATTTAGAGCTCTTAGAAGTAATCTGTGTTTTAACTCTGCTAGATAATGCCTTCAGGTTAAGTGTACCTGCATTGTTTTTCTGATGCTGCGTCTTCAGGAGATGTATCAATATTAGCTTCAGTTACTTTTGGCTCAGTCTCTTCACATGGCTCTAGAATACTTCCAGTTCCTGTTGAGGTACTCCCCACTGAGGTACTCCCCACTGAGGTGTTCCTCCTGTGGCAGAGTTCAGACAGACTGGATGATCTGGAGTGACATGTGCTATATCCTGTTGGAAAAATGCAGGAGAGTTGGGTTAGGTATGTTCTTGACAGCCAAGGTTCCTCCTGAAAGCAGAATTTGTGTTTTGCCTTCTTATCAAGAGACTTCAAAAGCTCTCTGAATCTATGTGCGTACACCAACTAGGGAATTCAGGTTTTGTATTCTAGCACATGCCATTTTCTTTTTGTTCTAAATAACTCTTACTTCATAACAAATATCATGGCAAATGTCATCCCCTTCAGCTTTTAGAGCTACATCTCTATTTGCAAATTGTTTTTACACACAGAAGACGTGAAAATCTCATTCAGATATGTTAGTTGAAGGGAACAAGGGCAAAAAGCTCTCTGGCATCAGAAGAGATCACTCGTGATTTTAAGAGGGGAAAAAGCATTACCCTCACCACCCGAAACTCCTAGGAAAAAGCTTTCAACTTCAAACCCTTTTTAAACATAAAGTATATTTATTGTCTACTGTCTAAACCTTTGAAAGTAAGTAACCCCCAACAACTTGTAACAGAATTGTTAACAAATACCTGACAGTTTTGATTGCTGACTTGCATAGCTTGATGTTCTGGAATGTCCACATGCACCAAGTTCATCTGGGACAGAAGCACTCTTTGATGAGATATCTGCAACATATGCAAGTCAGATAGTGTTCCTAAAGCCAGCTTTATTACTATTTTGCCCGTAATCTTGATTAGATTAAAAAAATCAGATTTCCCAGAGGGATTAGAGACTTGACACTGGTTTTCTACAAACCTTTTGGAGATTCATGTGCTGCAAAAATACCGTGTATGTTAATGAATATGCATTCCTTAAAAAAAAAAAAAAATTGTAATATGTATCTGAGTAAAATAGAGAACAACCATAGTTGGAAAGATTTGTATGAAATGTAGTTCTAGATTTGTCCACAGTGTCAATATTAAAGAGGTGACCATGCTTTCTCTGGTATCACAGTAGAATGTTGTGCCAGATGTTTTCTGTCTGGGAAATTAACTGTGGTTAAGAGCTTCAGCTGTGTTTGGAGTAGAAACTAATAAGCCATGTAAGAAGGTTCCTTTGTGGGCCAACTGTCAGCATCCCTTTAAGATTTGAAGTATTTTGTACATCTCCTTGAAGCGGTGAGGCCAGTTATAAAACCATTGAGAAATTAAGAGCGTTAATATTTACCTGCTATACCCAGATGTGCTACTTTTAAGTTTTCTCCACCTTTCCTATCTTCATGCAAAGATTCTGATTCTCCAGCAATTGCTATAGATGTTGCTGTGGAAGGAGGCCTGTAAGAAAAAGGTGGTTCGGATTTGCTGTACTTTTGTCGTAATCCCTCCAAATTGATTAACACATAGTTCTCCTTTCAAATAAGTTGGCATAATTCATACTGAGCATCAGGTTAACAGACCTACAATTCTAGTCCCCTGTTGAAGGGAAGAAAACAAAAACAAAAACAAAAACAAAAACAACAAAAAAAAAAAAACAACCAACTTTTTCTACTGAGCTTAAGGACATTTTATTGAATCCATCTGCTCAGCCTTCAGTTCCTCAGGCTTCTGGGGATCCTGGGAAGGGCTTTTCCTTTTTTGATGATTGGTGGAGTGATATATCTTCATTTTGAAGTTCTTACTTATTTTTTTTTAAGTGTATGAATCACAGGATAGTTTACATGCTACGAATATATGTAATTCAGTACTTCATGGAATACGTGACAAGTTGATAAGTAGTTAGAAAAACCCCAAACGTGCACAGTGTGACAGTTGGCCAAGTTGCTTGTGTGCTGTGACGTACTCCTGGCTTTGTTTCATCTGTCACAGTACAGGAGGAATAACCCTCCCACTCGTAACAAAGGGGCCTATGGCACCATCTCCATGTATTCTCTAAATTTCACCTCCCACAAAATAAAAAAAAGCATCGTGTATGACATTAGTTTAAAATTTGGTTCAGTATTAAAAACCTCTTAATAAAGCTTAAATGCTTCCCTGAGCTAATACCAAGACCCAAAGGAATATAAAACCTCTAAGTTTGTGTTTGACTAGTGCACAAGAAACTAACAGAAAATCACAAAGTGAAAGCAATCTTCTCTTGCAAGCAGTACAACCAAAATACATTTCAAGATGTTGCCTACACTTTTTTTTAATGCTTTGTTATTTTCTGCTTTGGGAACAGTATGTTGGTGTGCATACAAATGGATATTTGTTGACATTTTTAGATTTGACATATTCAATAAATTAGTCACTGTCTCTATGTACATATCCCCTCTTATGTTATGTTTGAAAGTAAAGAGAGAAGGCAAAAAAAAAGCACTACTGGAAACACAGTGCTTGTGTGACTTAACTGCCTAATATACTTCTGAAAGCAAAAGCTGAATGCTTTCAGGGATGTCATCCCAGACCAAACATCAAGCCTTCTAGGCTTATTCATAAAATATGTAGCTGATTCCAGATTGTGAAACTGTTTTAAGGTTTATTTTTCCTTCTACGAAGGACATCTGGATTATATAAATTTTTTGTTCTGTTGTGTTGAAAGTTTATGTTCCAGGAAATGGTTATATCACCAGTTTGGCAGAAAATGCCAAATCTGAACAACTTGAGTTCGAGATTTTTTCCTAGGGAACCAGAAAACTATTTAGGTACTAATTCCAACTCCTTCAGTACTAGCCAGTAAAAAAAACCAGAAACACATTGTTTTATTGGTATACAAGAGTAATGATTAGTACCCTTTGAGAAATTATCCGTTCCAGTAATGTATTTGTTAATAGGTCTGACTCTAAAGTAAATTTACTAAAGCTGCTCTAAAGTAAAAGAGGTGCTAAATAACTAGGGATACAGAAAAGTTTTGCCCAATCAAACAAATTCAGATAACATCCTCTTGCTATTTATTCAGTAAGCACAAGATGAGATTCTGCAGTGTTCTCTTTGTGCAAGGGGACACTGAAGAGTTCCTATGGTGAATCACCTAAGATAGACTGGTGCAAAACCATAGCAAAACTACTATGTTTCCCTAACTACAGATTAAGGACAATGAGGCTGAGGATCCTCAATATGTAGCAGTGTATTTTCCTAGCTACCTCACCTCCCCCCTCAGATATTACCTCCTGCATATTTTACTAGGTTGCATAATGTCTTTGCTAACTAAATATCTGTAAGTGCTTTCTCTTGTATTAAGTCATATCACACTTCTGTTGTGGGAGTTTTTTCCCCCCTCAAAGGTATATTTTAAAATCATAAAAGACTTGTGAATAAAAGGTATAACAATGCATTTTCCAAACACAAGTATTAGTCAGATCACCCTGTATCAAGTTTATTTATATAAGGTTCCTGTAGGAACAGTTTCCCTTAAGGTTTTTTTTAGATTTTTTACACACTTACGTTGTAAAGCATGGGTCTCCAGACATTAGCTGCATGTTGATCAGAACCTACATGTTAAGGAAACAAAACCCACTGTAAGAAAAAAAAATTGGTCTGTGACACATACACGGGCATGTCACTAAGTTATACTTGCCACAAATGTTAAATTTAAGTAAAATAAAATGCACGTATGCAAACTATCACACTTAAGCAAAAAGTTACGTTTTTTTCCTTAGTAGGCTTGCAAACAACACAAAATAGCATTTAAAGTAACATAGTTACATGTACGAGATTCTGAAAAAGATACATAGATCAAGGACAATCTTAAAATCATTAATAGTTAAGATGGCTTCAAGGGAAAAACAGAGACAGGAAATCTAAAACATTAATGAGCTACCAGAATATTGTTTAGAACAGTGGGTGTTGAAGTATGTTCTTTGCTGAGGGTGTTTAGCAAACTGCTGCCTTACAGGAACGGGTTGTGCTGACAGACTCAGCAAAACCACACAAGGTAAATAAGCCATAGGACACAGTGCAGTGAGAAGCCTTGTTAGCCAGGTCAGAGCCATCAATTACAAGTGTTCTGGGCACAGCATGTGACCGTCAAAGAAATCAGAAACTGCACGCATCCTGAATAGTATGGGAAACTTAGCCTAGTGTCCCAGTAGGAAAATAATTTTTTTATAAAAATTACTTGAAACGTTGTCTAAGGAATTATTTTCGGGTTTATGGAGCTTACTTTGTTTTTTTTTAAACTCCATGCACTAATGGAAAAGAACGGCAGAGTGGGTTTCTTGCAACAATCCTCACCAATTGTTACATCAATTACTATTAAATAGAAAATGGGAAAGCCCCAGGAGTCACGGAGGTGTTGAAGCTGGCTTATGCGTAAATAAGCCAATTAACAGATTCACTCTCAGAAAGATGCACAGGACCTCGCCCAATCTTAAAGATATAATGTATTAACTTGTTCATTTTTCAGCTACCATTAGAATACCTTTTGAAAGCTTTCCTTTTACAGCTATCCAGCCCCATTTCAAAGAGTAGGACAAGTTCTATTTTTGACTGCGTGGATTTTAATGATTGTCTCTTTAAATAGTTCTCCTTCTAGAAAGAGGTTCAACAAATAAGTTTTAAATTTCACTAAGTGCTTAGTAATACCACTTATTCTCTGCTTTATTACTTTAAGTATGATAAAGGAAACAAATTACTTTGAGAATGGAGTTGTCTTGTCTTGTATTTTTGGTATCATAACCTTCCAGTAAACAGCGACGAGTGGTATTTCCCGATCCAGCAAACTCTGCTAGATTTAGATCTGCAAATCCCAGCTGTTAAGAGAAAATTACAAAGTTATTGGTAAGAATATGACTAAAAGAAGGTACTTGCAGCATCCCACACTGAATGCCACTCAACAGCAGTTTCTCTCAAATATGAATAAGAGGATGCCAATTAAAGGGAGTGGCCCAAGGCAAAAAGCAGAAAACTAACTCTGAGTGTTAAATTCAGCATAGTTCTATTTTCAGTTAAAAAGTTAAAGTGCCAAAAGAGAAAGATAATGAGGAGAATTTTATTTTTTAATGTAAACACTTGCTATTTTTAATCCTTTCCACATATCAAACTGAAAGAAAAAAATTTTGGTGGTATAATATTGTTATATACTTATTAAGTGCACTGACTGAGAGTTCCAACAGCACTGTGTCACTATAATGCACATAATGAAATCATGGGTATTAGAGTACTATTCTGGAGTTACTTTAAAAGGGCATAAAATGACAAGACAGAAAAGCTTATCTGTAGGCAATATTACCCACATCTCAATTTACCTTTGCATATGCCTTTCCTCCTTTTAATTCCTAAGGGAAAAAAAAAAAAAAGGAAAAAAGACACCATTAAGCCATTAAAGATACTGACTCATGATTCTTCTTTGTTTTGCTTGGTTGGGTTTTTTTAGAAAAACAGATACTAATCTTTGTTTTAAAATACCTCACCACACATGCTAGACTGTCCTGTTGTCATTTAGAACTTAGTATTCATAATGCCTTTGGTGCAAGCCAGCAGGAGACTCTCATCCTGGAGAGGGGAAAGAGCGAGTGCCTGATGCCATTTGGCATTTGGCTCTTGCAAGGTCTGGTCCCAAAGGTAGGATGTGCTATGTACAAAATTCTGGTACTTAGCACACTTCAAGGCCTCTAAACTTACTGCTGCTTGCTGGAAGTATCAGTCTTTAAAAGATTTGATAACTTGATAAACGCTGATGAGGTGCCCTGCTGGAAAAAAAGTGTTCTTTTCAAAAAGAACATAAAAACCCCAAGAATTAGTCAAAGTAAGGTAATTAATAACATTACTACAAAATTTTGACAAAAGGAATACCTGACATGGTTGCAGATAAAATTTGCCTTATGAAGTTTATCAGATCTTCCAAAATTAAAACAAGTGAAGAAGGAGCAAGGAAAGAGGAGAGGAGGACAAAAGAACTATTTACCTTCCGTACAGACACCCTGCAAGTGCAAGTATCCAGAATCCCTGTTGTGGCACTGGCACTGATTTTACACATAAATAAGAACTTTTTCTTCCAGCGGACACAGTTTGCCTGCACTACCTCCCTGCAAATAGAGAGCATATGCTTAGTATTAGTTGGATATACATTCAGAACCATAAACTGCAGTAAGATAGCTCAAGAACAAACACTGTTTCCACTGTTTGTAGAATGGTCACTTCATGCATATTGTGTTCCAAAGCATAGATAATAATAATGCTCCATTCTTCTCTTTGACCAGTAACTGTTTCAAACCTTGAACACAATATAAGACCTCCAGAAAAATTAAACAGCCATGTGTTTTTGCAAATGAATGAGACCATAATTTCTCCAGTTTGCCTCAGGAGAGCAAAGTTTTCCTGAACATTAGCTCTCAGGCACTGTCTTCCAAGCCACTGAGCTTTGCACTGTGCTCAAGATACCATCTTTGACAAGTGGTTTTTTAATACACAGAAAGGGAGCATCACACAAGCAGAACTAGTTACATTTGAGACTTGGAAAAGTAGAAAGGACATGATGTGCAATAACCAGACATAATGTAATGAACTTGGGGCAAACAAGAACTTTAGCTATATACTCAGATTGCCATTTGGGAGCAAAATGACATATCTGAACGGATTTGTTCCTCACAGGAGGATAGCAGTCTGCCAGTATGATGCAGCTGAGAAAAAGGCAAAAATGTAGAATGCTTTCAGCTATATTAATGTCATTTTGTAAGGCTCAGACAGAACACATTATTCTGTTGGGCCAACTACGCAAAAACAGACTCCAAAATGAACAGGTGCAGGAGAACTCTGGTATCTTCTGAGAAAAAATTGCATATAATAAAAATACACTGGTGATTCAAACACTCGAGAGACCAAATAACTTTAAGTCAAATGAAAAGTGGTTAGGGCCAAAATAAAGTATAACCAAACACCCACTTAAAACTGAAAGTTAAAAGGTCTCAAATCACAGAGCAAGTTTCAGCCTTCAAAAAAAAAGAAGAACCAGCGAAAAAATCTTGTTGTATTTTACAACAAGGTTGGCCAGTTTGTCAGTAACGGGATGTAAGGACTGTGATTCTGAGGGACCTGCATCAGTGATCAACAGCTCCTTTCTAGCCCCATGTTTCAAAACTCAAAACTTGGAACTGTGGAGAAACTGAGATGAACGATTAGAGTGGTAGAAGAAATTAAGTACAATCTTCACATATTAAAGTGATATTTGTCCTTTTTTCTCTTCAGTTTTTCTAATGCATACATTCCTATGTTTTATATTAACTTCTTACAGTAGCTTATTATTGAAGATCCAGTTTGATGTCTTTAACAGATAGAATTCTATGGTTTTGCGTAAGCTGGAGCCAAAGATCATCACACCTATGGAAAAGTGAAAAATTGCAGGGCACTCACAAAAGCTCCCTTGGCTCTGCTGCTGAGACAGCCAGCTGCGGTGCTCCCTGCCACTGTGACTTCCTAAGGTAGGAATAAACTAGCCCGCCTAAAATGAGTCAGTTTAATGACCACAACAGAGAAACAGATTCTGATGATGCGACACTGAGTCACATTCAAGCATGTGACTTAAAAGGAACATGTTCCCTACACCCACTACCATTTATCTGGTATGTTTTACATCGCAAACTTTTCTCTACTTTCCTGTACAATCCAAAACTAAACCCAACCAACTTCCCCCACTCCCACTGAACATTCTTCTAATTCCATTCTATAAAATAACATTTGAACATATTTTAATTAAGGTAAATTTTTAGTAAAGAAGAGTATAAGCTAGCTATTCCCATCATGCTGGAAATAAAAAAGAAAAAAAAGGTCAAATAATCAGAGCATTTAACTTAAACAGTGACATCTAAGTTTGTAAGATTCTTAGTTGAAGTGCAAGGCCTTTAGAAAATAAACAGCTGTATTGATTGGTTACTATGGAAACGAACCCAGATAACTTCTTGGCAACTGTGCTACAGGCACACTGGGAAAGCTTTGCTGGGGAAAGCTTTCCACTCTGAGTCAGCTTCCTATGAGCCTCCAGTCACTTTACCACATGCAAAGCAAAACCAGTTGTTTTCTTAATCAAAAACATATCTTAGTTACTAAGATTCATTTAGATAGGTACTGGATTGTAGTGCTTTAGTGTGATTTAATTAATGTTGTCAGTAATATGTAATCAAGAATAAATTCAATTAACAGATATAGTAAGATAAAGTGATTCCAAAGCATAGGTTAAGTTACCATCAGTTTAACAGATTATTTTTATTTTAGAGAGACAGTTCCACATTGACTAAATTTCAAATGCAAGATTTCAGCTGTAAACAAGGAGAAAATATGTCATGCTGATAAGATGGCCTGAGAGAAGTGCAGCTGCTGCAGCTCCACTCCCCAGATCCAACCAGCAGCAAGGCTGAAGATACATTCCTGGTAAGCACCCGCAGCCAGCACACACACACAGGTCACAGGCACACAGAGTACTCGCAGGCAGCCAGCCCACTCCCCTCTCTGGCTGAGCACCACAGAGCTCTGCTGGAGATATATATATATATATACACAGATTTATGTATTTATATATCTCCCAGGCTACACCACCTTCTCCACAGCTAGTCCAGCTTGATCCCTGGTGGCATTTGCATACTTACACACCTGCATTCACTCCACAGGCACGCAGGTTTCTGACTCCTAGTCCCACCCCTGTGGCTGGCATTGGCTTTAACTCATCTCTTCTTTCCAGTTCCTGGTACTCAAGTGCTCTGTCCCATGACCCCAGGCCAGCTACTGGCACAAAGGACACGCAGGTTCTGTGACCCACAGTCCCACTCCCATGGCTGGTGCTTAATTCTGCTCACTCGGGTCTCCTGTTGCTGGCACCACAGACACCCAGGCCCTGTGTCACCAAACCTTGACTCCAGTTGCTGGTACTCAGACCCCCACGCTCCCATACAAATTGAACAGAGAGCCCTTCCCCCAGGAAGGAATTAGAATGTAGTTCAGTATGAAAATACAATAGACAGTACTGATGAGAAACAGATTAGACAAATGCACCAACCAGCAAACTATCTACATCTAACTGGCCCTTTTATCCCCTTAACTCCCTGTTTTTCCCACACTTGTTCCTCCTCAAATCACTTAAACTCATCCCTTCTTCCACTTTTAGTTCCTCCCCCAAATTTCCCATAATAAGCCTCTTCCCCTGTATCCCATGATGTGTCTCATATGCAGCAACTCCCCTCAGTCCAAAAATTGCTTCAGTGTTAGTTTGACATGATGGGTTTCCTGCCTGGACAATGGGGCTGAGGCTCTCCTGGGACAGCCCTAGGAGGGGCCTGGACAGGGTGTCCTTTTGTCTAAGGCCATAATTTCAGTTCCCCACCTGCCTCTGTGTCCCTGGGCTTATGTGGATGGGCCTTTGATGGGCTGATGGCTCCTGTGACAGGACTGGGAATTCTGTGTTTCTTCTATTCAGGAAGAAATACAGTTTACTTTTCCTTTAATACTCTGTCTTTCCCCCATGCCCAAGGCATAAAAGAACATGCATTTTCTCCAACAAAAACATTTTTCCTAAGCATTGCTAAAAACCTGAACAAAACCAGTCATTTACAAACAGAGCTTCAATGTTTCACAAATTTCAGCAGTAAGCAAACAGCTGCTCTGCAGGAAGAGTTCCACTTGTTTACAGTGCACAGCTCCCCAGTTAATTTACTGTTAGTACATGCAAAACTCAAACAGAGCAATCATTTTCTATGCCACATGTTTTTACTCAAAATAAACAGGTTACATCTTTAGCAACACTTCACGTCAAGAATTCCTTACAAAATATATATAAAGTCTTCATTGCATGGATGAAAAACTGCTGGTTAGAGGCAAATGCAGAGGGGAATTAGAACTGTGAAGGGCAAACTGCATTAGCAAGACTGTGTAGTCAGCAAGTCAAAGGAAGTGATTGTTCCCCTCTGTTGAACATTTGTGAGACTGTATCTGCAGCACTGGGCCTGGTTTAGGGGCATTCTCGGTAGAAGACACTAGCAAACTGAAACAAGTCCAGGGGTATGAGATGATAGTCTGGAGTCAGGGATGAGGGGGATGAAGGGCCTGTTGCAGGAGAATTTGGGAACATGGGATTTTTACAATCTGAAGATGAGGTGAAGGAAGATCTAATTGCCATCTTCAGCCTTCTCTGCTGAGTTGGAGAGAAGATGGAGCCAGATGTATCTTAGTGGAGAGCAGAGAAAAGAGGCAATAACCAGAGAAATTCCAGTAAAATAAGGGGGAAAACGTTCACAATAAAAGTGGTGAACCAGAAGGACAGGTTGTCTACAAAAGCTATAATCTCCATTCTTACAAATTTTCTAAAGCTGTAAAGGACAAAGCTCTGAGCTTCCTGATCAAACTGAAGTTAGTCTTACTTTGATCAGGCAGTTGGACTACATGATCTCTAGCAGTCTCCTTTGCCCTAAACTATTCCCTGAACAGAAATAGTCCTTAAAATATGAAGGCCATCAGGCACTATAGGGCTTGTAAATGACAATACTGTGCTCCATGTACTGTGCTGGGGTCAAGTTTAAAAACCAAACCAACAAACCCTCACCAGCTTTTTTAAACCAGGGTGCCTCTTCTGCACAAGCCAGGCACCTTAACCGTGAAAGCTTTTCCCACCACGCCTTCCTGTTTAACAGATGCCTGCCGTGCATCTAGTCTCAGGAACTTTTTTGTGACAAGTTAGCTGTTGTTGTATCCCTTACCAGTTGTTATAGTAACACAAGTCTCACAAGACTGAGCCCTTTTCATATCTGCAATAACCAATTATGCCCCATGCAAAACACATGTAAAAATGTAAAAACATTTTCCCTCCTACTGTAGCCCAAAGATGACCCTCTTCAGATCTAATTTTAAACTTTTTACGCCTTTGACTAATTCTTTCATCTTTCTCAAGCATATTCTCCAAATCGCTTGACTAAACACATTTTACTGTAACTATTACTGAAAGGCTGAAGAGGTACAAAGAAATTACATTCTGAAAAAAAAATATTTACAGTTTGTGTAGAGAACTTCCCCTTCTTACCTTTTCCTCTCCACAGAGGACAGGGTCTGGAAGCTGTTTAATCAAGTGTCTCTTCACAACTGAAAAAACATTAAGTGGACATTCGACAATCTAACAAGAGCACCCACAAAATTGCAAGGCAGGATTTTTATCCCACCGCCAATATTCCTTACGGTGCTTGAAAACTTATTTTGTTCAGGTTATCCAACTGCAAATCCAGTTACAGCTGAAAAAGCTATTAGAAGGAGCATTATCCAACTCCGAAGACTGTCAGCAGAATTTATACATCTTGCAGGAAGGTTAGAGTGATAGGGGCAGTGATTCCACATGACAGGTATGTTTTTCTAACAAGTACTATTATTTAAAAACAGAGAGCTGCTTAACCTATGTTAATATCAGGAGATAATTTCCCTTTCAAATGCAATAGCACCAGTTGGGAAAAGAATGGTTAAAAGGCAATTTGAAGAGCCTAGTGAGGCAGAAAATGTACTTCCTGGTGTCACAAAAAATAGATGTAGTTTTAGACATTCGAGAAGGAGGTGGCCAAGCATCACTAGAAATAAGAAGTACTTATTAGCTGGAAGATAAAGAAATCAATTTCTACAAAAGACAATTATATGCTCTAGCCTGTATCTATGAGGAATAAGATTAACGGAAGTAATGCAAGATCTGAGACTTCCTCTCAGGACTCAAGAATGTGCTGTACATAAGAAAAGACCCCACATCCCTGGAATCTGTTGGAAAATAAAATGTTTTCATGAAAAACTTATAGTTCTTTGCCACCCTGAATCTCTGTCTGTCACAGATACCAATCATAATCAGCTTCTTAGTTTAGAATGTTGCTGTGTAAAAGAATGAAGAGAGAAACATCAGCAGTCTAAATTGTTAGAAGTCAGACCTGAAAGGCAGGGGAATATGACCAAATTGAAGACTGCAGTCAGACTGCACCAACCAACAAGTCCTTTCCTTGACTGAGGTGCAGCTTGAAACCAAGCTAAAAATGGAACTACCAGCTACTGTAGCCTAAATCTATACAGTACAGTGTTAAAAGTACACCCTCAAGAAATAAGATCCTTTACTTTCCAAAATTTCTTTGATTTGCTCATATCCCATCTGTTCATTTGCTGCTGATTGAGCAACAGCTCAGCCCATGAGCAGTTACCTACTCCAGGGACCCATCAATTATTTCTTCAGCCCGTTAAAATGAGGGCAGTTGCAGAAAGCCTATACTTTGTTATATATTTATGTCTACAGTAAAGTGGCCATGAATAAATATGCTTAGTGTTTGGTCTATTTTAAAGTAACTTAAAATAGTATTTTTTCCTGTTCAAAATATTCATAGGTGTAATTTCTTCCCTGAAATAATCTTTCATCCTTTCATGGTGCATTAGACATTATGTGCATGATATTTTATGATCAGGCAGTGTATAGACACACAGAATCCTGGAATCTGTACGTGTCCTGTATTAATGTATCCGATTTCAAAGAGAGATCTAGTATCATTGGCCCAGGGAAAGACAGAAATATAGAAAGATGCCTCATTACACAGGAAACCAGGCTTAAGCTAGGAAAGTTTGCTAAATGAAAATGTTAGCATAACTTTGCAATCTATTTGCTGAAAATCCACCCTTGGTTATAAAATCTAAAAATACAATGGTAAAGATCCAGAAGTCAGGTTAGAAAGCAAATTCAAAAAGGGGAGGGCAGGAATTGCTAAAACAACCAAACCCAACCTCCCCCCTCCTACAACTCGCTTCAAGATTGTCCCTGTTTTAGAGTCAGAGCTTATAACCTGTTCATTCTCCCAGAATTCTGGGGTCCTGCTCTTGCTGAAACTCTCTAACATTTCTCCCAGTTTAAACACTGCTGCTGCTTGGCTGTTCAATGTCCTTGGATCAAAACTGTATTTGGCACTACCAGATTACTTTAGAAGTTGAATATTTTGTCAGGTAATTAAGCATTTAGCATTACAATACAGAATTTTCTTTTCCTACAGGAAATACTCAGAAATATGCATAGGGATGTTTCAAATAGAAGTTTTCAAGCTGGAATTCTAAAAAACTACATGCAAACACCAAAACACAAAGTGATGTGGTTGCTATTTATACACAAAGCAGATCACTATGTACTGCACTACACAAGCTGGTTTTACCTGGTCACAGAATTTCTATGCACTTCAGGCCCACATGTGTATCAGCCAGAAAAGTAACTGGACCGTGACAACAGGTCTCCAATAACACAGACCATGTGTCCATAACATATTTCTTAGGTAGCTCTTTCTCAGCAAAGATCTGACAAGTGAAAAAAACTATTTTTCAGTTGCTTGAATTTCTTCTGTCTTCATCTCACTTCAGCGATGAGAGGGATGATGTAGGTATCACATTGCTTGGAGGATCAGGGCTTTAATCATTCATACAGCACGATCCACGCAGGACTGACAAGATGATTGCTTCGATCTGTTTTCATTACAAGTTGCTACATATGGGTCTTTATTCCAAGGCAACCACTGACCTGTGTTTTTATGACATTTCTTTCTCAGTGAGTAAGCTTTGGAAAGAAAATGCTAATAATATTAGGGTAGTTTATAGACTATTAATATGATTCTTTTTTTTGCCCCCCTTTTTTTTTTTAAGGCAAGAAGCAGCAGGGTATTGCTGTGTATGGATACCAGCTTGAGAACTTAGTAACTGTAGTGCTAGACCTCAGTAAGAAAAATAAAAGCTATGAAGATAACTGTCAGTTTTCCCCTATATTATAATTTTTTTGAAATGAGTTTGTCCCATACTTTCCAAAAAATGGAATTCTTCAAACTTCTTTTATAAGGCTAAAAAGATTACTACTTTAGGAATATAACTGCCAGCTCACAGTGAAACTAATAAACGCATGCAACTAGGTGATGATGGCCACTGTAAAAGGTTTGCAACTGACAAGTTCTGAAATCCTGCCACTCTGATGTTAACTTAATTTCTTCCTTATTTATTCAGCCCTTTGCTGAATCACCACTGTGAAAATTCATCTGTTAATTCTTAAGCCAAGAGCAAAGGCACTCCCTATATTGGCGCTGAAAGATCACTGCACAAGAATTCTTTACCTTCCTACCAGCGTACCTCAACACTTCTCAACCCAGCAGGAATGATTTAAACTCACAGGGACTTGTTACACCAGCATATGTTCCAGTGCTGTTATTTTTTAAGCCATACCCTCAGAAAAAGAAAATGGAAGAGCTTCTAAACTTTGACTTTAACACAATACATCCACACAATCTTCTACATCATCACAGTCCCACTGGCACTTCCTACTACACATACTACCTTCTAGCACATATATTTTACTCTAATAGACCATGCAGAAAGATATGCATATAGGCTTTCAAGCTTTTAATTTTAGCATCATAAACAGTCAAGGCAAAAAAGACTAAGATCACAATAATGTACCAAAACCATCTGCTTGGCTGAAACCGACTCCTTGAAAATAGAGATCCTGTCCAGAAGATTTATGTCAGCCTGTGAAAATGACTTCAAGACAGTATGGGTTGGAGTAGGACAATAATGGCACATTAGTGCCTGAAATCATGATTGCCATCATCATCTATTACTCATGAAGAAGTCACTCACAAGAAAAATGTTGAGGAAAAGAGACATGAAATGAGAACAGAACACTGTTGAGTTGAACACCCTCCAACCACACAGAAGAAAAATTAATCTTCAATTATACATGCTAGTATAATGGAATGGTTAAATAAGGAAATTCTAGGCCAAAGTTCCTTTTTGATGCTTCATTCTCCTTGATTAATTTTATTTACAGAATAAAAGGCAGATAATTTAGAAAGCTCTGTAACAGCAGTATTTTAATAAGAAAATAATTGAATATTCACAGACTTGTTACTGTCTGCTCCCAGAATTCTGACACGTTTTCCAGGGAATCCTTTTTGTAATAATGTTAAAGCAATATAATAAGCCATTCAACATGAACAAGTATAATGGGAGGGGAGTCTCCTCCTCCCCAGACCTGAAGCCACAACATACCCTTCCTATTGACAAGGTTCTGCCTCTGCCTGGTACCTGGAAAAAATGAACACACTGTCAGTCTATTCACCCATCACTGCCCATGGACTGGGGAGTACTGACATGGCCAATGATGGCTGTATTGCCGAGACACAACCGAAGGAAAAGAAAGAGAAAAAAGACATCCGCCTTGCTGCACTTGCACTGCAGAATTGAGTGTGAACAGTAACAGGAACACACAGGACCTGAACACTTCCAGGAATAATTGAGGACTCATCCATGGAACTTAGCTCCCCAGGTAAATACCCACAGAACAAAAGACAGCAAGCCACTGTCCAACAGAATAAAACACTAAGGTTGCACAACTCACATTCACAGTGAGCAGTTCAGACTACAGTCTTGGGAATCAGAAATTTCCTCCCCTCCCGTTACCCATCTGATCAGCAGGCGTTATAGCTCCAGGCATTATGGCACAAGTGACCTGTTTCTCTGGGGAAACCCTCATCACTCAGGGATTCATGTCCCTTGTTATTCCGTGTTTAAGAGCCTCAATATTTATTTTACAACATTACGACTTCAGGCAGCGAGCGGCCAGGCAGACTAGGAGTCTACAAGTGCTCCCACATCTATTCTCCCGCCGTTGGTGCTGGCAGAGCAGGCGGGACGAGAGGACAGCCAGTCTGCCCGGTGTCACGTCGTGCCACAGGAGCTTCCCCTGCGCCGAGAGGAAAGGGGAGCAGGCTCCAAAAGCCCCGGGGCAGCCGCCCCCTCCTTTCCCTGGGCCCCTGCCCGCCGGGCAACGGGAACTGGCTGAGTCCCGGGCTCGCCCCGAGCCGAGGAGCGGCCGAGGGGCTGCGGAGGCGGCCGGACCGCCCCGGTTCCTGGGGGGGACGGGGACTGCAGCGCAGCCCGTGGGACGGGGCGGGGACCACGCAGCCCCCCGGCTTGCGAGCCCCGAGGCACCTACCGGGAGGACTCCCCGCTGAAGCTGCCCCCGTCCAGCAGCCGCACCTTGCAGAAGAGGATGCCGTTGACGAAGGGCACGGAGGAAAGCTCGTCCAGCTCCAGCTCCACGCGGAACTTGAACTTCTTCTTTTTCATCATGATGAAGGCCATGGGCCAGGGGCCGCCCGGGGGCCGCCCCCACGGCAGCTCGGCTCCGCGCCGGCCGCCCCGCTCCGCTCCCATGCCCGGGGCGAGGGCGGCCGGAGCTCCGGCCGCTCCCAGCTCAGCCCCGCCGGCCGCGGCGCTCCCGGACAGCGCTTACATGGCAGCCGGCGCCTCCCTTTCAAACCCGCCCGCCTCCGCTCCGCCCGCTGCCGCCAGCCCCACTGGCGAGCGCGGCCGCCAAAGGCTCCAACGCCGGCGTGCGATTTCCCGAAGAAGCTGGCCCGCGCCGGGGAAAGGCTGTTTAATAGCGGTGTCCTGAGCAGTGACGTGGCCGCGGCCCCTGCCCCTGCCCCGGCCGAGCGGGGCTTATGCCGCCCTCCCCGGCAGCCCTCCCTCCTCCGGAATCCCCGCTGGGGTGGTTGGGCGCGTCCCGCCGGCGGAAACCTCCCGTGCTGCTCATTTTAGAGAACACTAACAAAACAAAGCATCATCTAGACCTCGGAATTTCGACTCTGAATTTAGGTACCTTCTACTGCAGTTCAGACCTTATCGGGGTCTTGTACAGTCGTTCAACCTGTAATTTACAAGTAGCGCCGCTTCTGACACGAGCAACAGATGCTCATGGTCTGGTAGAGAAGGAGGGTGTGTTCATCTGTGTTTACATTTAACAACAGTCGTCTGTCATAGGCGATTACAGGAGCACACATGTGACGCTCTTGTTTAATGTACAGTTCAACACCAGCATATGCTCTCCAGGGAACGGCTTTGTCTCAAAAACCCATTCCAGGGGATTTAAGCATAAAGCAAGCTCCGAGCACCCTCCATCAGCAGATCAGTTTCCTCTTTACAGTGTTGCATAAGAAAACCCTAATGCACAACACGTTTTCCCACAACTAAGCATTTATTCACATGGTTAAGAAAAATAATCTGTGAGATTATGTACGGAGTATGATGCTGAGCCCCTGAAATCTTACAGCTTGCGAAAGTAGTGCTGACCTCATTCAGTATAAATATATAGAAATATATTCTTTGTGGAATGCGTACCTGATGAATAGAGATATCACAAACAATGTGTGGCTAAGAATACCAAAATGTCCACAACTGTCCTGTAGAATAATCCTAGGGGGAAAAAGGGTAGTAGTAAAAAGGAAAAAAAGCATAAAAATGGAGTGTCTGGAAAGAAATGCTCTTGGATTTTTGTCCTACAACATGCAGAGAAAGAATTTATATACAGTTTTCTAGTAAGAAGAGCTACATGGGTAGTTCTGACTCCATTGTCAGTTTCACATCCCTAACAAAGAATTCCTTACAAAACTCCTAAATGTCAACTAATATCTCTGAAAGAAGTCTTTTAATTGGAGTAGAATTAATAAGAAGACATCTTAAAGAGGAGATCTAGGCATTTGGCCTTGACCTAGGACTTCCCCTTGAGAACATTTCTTTAGAATGCCCTAAAGTAATCCTGAAAAATCTTTTCTCCTTAACAGACCACAAGAGCCTACAATATATCATACAAGGCAACTCTCTAACTACTGTATTCATTAGCTCTCTGTTCAAAGAGATGGAAAGTGAAAAGCTTTCAGCACCTAAAGGGACTAAGTTAGTATTTAGCTGATATCAAATCATACTAAGATCCTCCTTTCTTTAAAGGCTAAAGAACATCTCCAGAGTTTTGTTAAAAACAGAGGGTTCTGGTTGAGAAAACAATTACCCCATTTCACTGTAAGGTCCAGTATATTAAGATGTAGGAAGAAAAATAGAATTATCTGTTGAAGTTTAATAAATACAATTCATCCAGTTATTGAGCAATCCCTTAAAGAAAATCTGAATTAATTCTCTCCTAGTCAGAGGAGAAATAAATCAGCAACCCTCATAAGTTGTTATGGCCTATGCATGCTGAGTAGCATCCCATGCAAGCATCTCCTCTATATAACTGAATGCCTCAGGAAGCTGTTAAAGTTTATGGGCTGACTTGCAAAAACCTTAACCAGCCTCACCTGAGTCCTCACCTACAAATGGGGACCCATTTAAGCTCAGCCCTGAGCCATGAGTCCCTATTTAAACCTTGTAGCTTTTTCTGTCAGGTGGTGGTTGTCTTGTCTGTATCTTCTTGTGGACCCTGACTTGCTGGCTGGCTTCCTATCTCATCTCAGAGCTGTCTCTTTTTATTGTAAGTGTGCCTGAAGGTGGTGGCTGTTGCTGGGCTGGACCCTGAGGTGTGCTCCCAGGCTCAGGCCTGCCTTGCTGCAGTAGGTGCCTCCTCTCCCTGCTCAGGGGACCATAGGGTGGGCTCTGGCTGGGGAGGCCCTGCCCTGCTCTCTGGGTTCTCGCGCTCATCCTCCTGCTCTTGGGGAGAGAGCTGGCCCTTGCTGTGCCCTGCCATCCTGCGGTGCTGACTGCTAAAATAAAGGCAAGCGTAGGTGCCAAATGGCTTTAGGAGGTTTGAGTCAAAGGCAGTCCTTATCTGAAAAAGCCCAATTCTCTTCCAGGGCTATATTTACATTCTGAACTGGCAACTAGAAAAAAACCCTCTGTATTGAGTATAACCTTCTTGACCAAAAGAGTCAAAGTTAAAAGTGTCAGAGTATAGATTTTTAAATATATTTAGAATCTTTAATCAAAAGGTTCTCAGAATAGCAGAGGAGTTTTTCAAAAAAGGATGAACAGTGTCGGTAATGTACCAATCCTGTGTTGTCATTGACAAAAAACTTCTGTGAGAGTCAAGCACTGGAGTTTTATTTTAGGAGAAATTCCTAAATCTTTAAAGAAGTTGGATGTTATAGGTATAAAACTCAATTTTTCAAGATAAATCAGTGTTTTACAAAATGCCATAGTTACATCAGAATAAAACAAATAATTCAAAAGCTGTTTGCTCTCCTGAAGGATATAAGATTTCAGTTACAAAACTGCAGGGGTTAAATAGGGAATATCCTTTATGGACAGGTGATACTGTAGACAGGTAAAGCCCAACTCTCTGGGATTTTTAAGTCCTGCAGAGCATCAGTGTCTCTCTCATTGTTGGAGGTGATACTAATGTGATCTTTGTTCATCCCCTTGACCTGTATGTTTTCTGCAGCACTATTTTCCTCCTAGGCACTTGATTTCTGATCTGTACCTCTTTTTCCTGAGAGCAGTGGCATCAGAAAAGTATTGAAATGCTTTCTAGGTTTGACTTTAGATGGATCACTGCTCTGCCTCTCGACATAAGGTCTGGGCTATAGCCTGTAGCCAGCTCAGTGCTTTCAGCAGCAGGCCATTGTAAGAACTCTGTCTTGGCCATGGAAGAGATTAATTTGGATGTCTGAAGCAAAATTAAACCAAAAAATGACATCTGTTGGAACTAAATGCAATGTGTGTAGGTAAAATCTATAATCATGACACTTCTCCTGATGCTCTAAGAAATGTGTGATGAAGTCTCAGTTCTCCGAATGTGTTTGTACATGTTTATTACAGGCCCTCAGAGCAGTCTCTCCGATTACCCTCTGAAGGATCACTGCCTTAATGTGGCCTGGCTATTTAAAGCTGTGCTGTAAACAAAGCTCAGGTAACAGCCCCAATCCTGAGGGGTCTGTGCCCTCCAAAATGGTGATGTGTCACAGGAAAAGTCAGAACCCAGCTGAATTTCCAGTGATGATTTTAAATCATGATTTCCTAATTTGTAAATTGTATTTAGATGAATTAAGGAACAAATCTTTGAGTTAAGACATAACCTTTTCATGCTAAACCAGTCCAATGCTGTGTGCTAGACAACTACCAATAAAATGTGAAAATAATAATCTGAATTTGCTATAGGTTGTTATGATAGTAAGATTCCAAAATATGCTAGTTTTGAAGAATTATTTTATAATAATAGTTTAAAACTGAGCTAATTAGATCTGTATAATGAAGCAAGTATTCATTTTACCCTAAACAAATTTAAAACACTGACCTTTGCCTTTTAAATATTTATTGCCTCTATGTTTGTTATATATCCTCCCATGAGGGACCTGAAGACTGCTCCATCAGGTGACATAAAACTTCTGGATGACCATTTTTTGTAACTGTGTAGCAGAACTGGATTTGATCTCATCATTTAAAAATTACTCCCCTGCAGTCCTTGGAGTTAAGCCAGAAATGCTCATGCAGTGTAAGATTTTCAAAATTTTAAGATTATTATGAGAAATTTCCTTACAGAAAAAGAGCGACAGTATATAGAGCAGACAACAAATGATGCAATTCAGCTGAGTTACCTTTTAGTCTATTAATAAAATATATCAAGTCTGCTTCTAGTCTCTGAGGTTTTGTGATATTTATAGCACTTCATCTGAGTGGATAGTATTGATGTAATTTAAATATTTATTGCACATGTATGGGTATAATACTAATTAAAAGCTTTTGTTCTAGAAAGTTAAATGCATATATTTTTCTGATGTTTTTGATGTTCTGATACTCATCAGTGTTAAGATAAAAAAGCCTTATAGCAGTAAAAACAATATCAATGTTACAGAATTTTAAAGAAAACTTTTAAAATAAGGTATCTTGGGCAAAGATATTTCTTGACTTCGATGTCCTTTACAGCTCTATAGTTCCTTCAAGCAAGGTAAAAAATGGGAGTGAAAAATTATGAACTATTCAAGACTGTTTTTAACAAACAGGACTCTGTAAATTATACAGCTGCAAAACCTGCCATAGAAGGCTATTTGTAAAAGAAATTATAGTCATGATAGTGCCTGCTTCCAAGTAATAGGCAAGACTCGTTTTCTTGTTCATGTAAATGAGGCAAATCTCTGGATTTATGTTTGTGATCACTGTCTCAGATGTCACTGCAGGAGGTTAATTAGACCTAACTAGTGTCTGTATCTTTCAAAGAGCAGTGGCTTCCTCAGATGTGTGTGTACCTAATAGTTTATCTATCAACATGTGCAAAATACCTATTTGTCTTATTGCTCTCAGCCAGTCATACTGAAGCCAAAGCATTTAAACCTTCTGCACAGCTCTATGCTACTTACTCCATTGTCAGGGAGACCAGTGCAAATATGAAAAATTAATTTCACTGTTGCATCACATCATGGATAAACAGTTGGGCCAATGATATACAGCCGTTACTTCCAATTTCTGCTGTATGTGCAGAATCTGTTTGCACGTGGGCATTGTCTAACCATCAAGCTCTGTTATCTGCCTTTTCTCTGTGGCCTCCTCTTTGTGTAAGAATACGCAACTCCTGACAGTACAACATGCTCTATATAAATTACAACTATGCAGGATGCACTTACAAAAACCAAGCTTACCAGAAGTAGCTTTTTTTCTTGTTGCTTCAGGAAGAACAAATGCATCTCTTCCTCCATTACCTTGAACTTTGGACTATTGACACTCACTTTTCACATTGTTAAGGAGAGGTAGAGTTTTTAGAAAAAAAAGTCAGCATTTCACTCTAGTTCTCGTCTTGATCTTTTATTTATACTACTTTGTACATTAGTCAATCATGCCCAATCAAACTCTACTTTCAATCCACACTGCAGATTAATTATAGTAGATGCTCAGTCACTCCACAAACTTCTACGTATTGCCACTTCAAGTACCTCCCTCCCCGGGCAGACTGTTTAAAAAGTGTGTATATATAATCTATATGTATACACTCTGAAGCTGTTACCAAGTTAGTGTGTCTGTTGTTATGCTGCTAGGAAAGACATTAGCACTCAGTGCCTGCAGTTTCTGGTGGGTGCTTGCGTATGGCTTCATTGATCATGTGGAAACAATGAGCTGATGTTGAACATGTAAATGACACTAGCATACACTATAGGTAAAACTGCCTGAGGCCAGTTGAACTGTATGCTTCAGGTATTTGGTGTTAATTTTTGAGTGGTTCTAGTTCATGTATGGTCTTAATGTAAAAGTACAGTATTTAGTATGATACCAATATAAGAAAATAAGTGGAACTCATTGAGACCTTAGACCATGACAATGCTGGATACTAGGAACCTACAGGCAGTGGGAGCTTAGAGTAGCACTGTTTTATTCCCATGTGTGTCATATATTAATGTATTATATTCAATAATGAGTAGAGATATTATTTGCACCTTCTGAGTAGTGATAAAAGGGAATGTTGCACTCCTGTACTTCATTAGATAAAGATGTAAGGAGGAGAGGTATGAGGAGAAAAATGGAATCAAAGGCTGTACTACTTAGCAGTATTACATCGCTGCGATGCAGTGACCCTCCGCAATATTCATGTTCCTCATTCCAGATAGGGGTGAAGTATGTTCAGGCTCTGCCTATTCCAATATACAACATTAGCTGTGCTAATAAAGTAACATGTTTGTATTTGGATCTGCTTTGTTTCACATATTTACGAGTTAGGTGGAGGTAGCAGAGTACACTGTTGTGAAGTTTCCAGATGACCACAAACTGGGGGGGACCACCTGGTGTGCTCAAGTGCAGGGCTGCCATTCAGTGAGACTGGAAGAAAGGGGTGACAGGGACCTTACGAAATTCAACGAGGACAAACATGAAATACTGCATACAGGAAGGAATAGTCCCTTGCAACTATACAGGCCAGGGAGCAGCTCTGCTGAGAAGGACCTGGGGGTCTTGGCAGAGAGAAAGCTGAGCATGGGCCAGCAGCATCCTGGGTTGTATTACCAGGAGGATGGCCAGGAGGTGGAGATTATCCCCTTCTACTCTGCAACAAGCTACACTGTATTTAGACACTCAAGTCCAGTCCTGGGCTAGAAAGTCATGGATAAACCAGAGACGTCAGCAGATAGCCACCATGATACCTGGGGGCTAGAGCACTTGCTCTGTGAGGAGGGGCTGAGGAAACTGAGCTTGCCCAACCAGAAGAAAATAAGGCTGTGGGGAGGGACTTAAAAGGAGACCTCCACCTTCCTGGTACCTACAGAGAGTTTACAATGAAGAAACGATCAAGATCCTTGTAGTGGGGTGTGGTGGGATGATAAAAGACAGCAAACACAAACTGAAATGAGAACAACTCAAGAGTGGATCAGAAGGGAAAATCTTTTTCCCTGTGAGGACAGTCAGGCTATAGGCCAGGCTGCCTGGAGAGATTGTCCAGTTTCCATCCTTGGAGGTCTTCAGGGTTGAAATAAAGCTGAGTAACCTGGTGAGGTTCATGGGTGAGCTTCCTTTGAGCAGGAGATCCCTTCCCACCCCACCCCAATCACTCTGTGATTCAATGAACCTATAACAACCTGGCAGTCTTTACATACACAAGTATAGGAGCATGTAGCCCTTTTTCAAACACTAGTCCGTGGTCAGACAATGTAGCACTTTAGCTTTATTAATTACGCTGTGAGCAAGGCTGCTAAGTTTCTGCTGTAAGGCTGAAATGCACTTTTCATGATTGTGTATTGGCTGAATGCGCACCACAAAAGCAAGACTCAATTCAGTGGCAGCTGAAATTACTTTTCACTGCAGCTCTCTCATGGAGAGCTTGCTTGCTGACATTTTCTATCCATTTGCTCTTATACCGGCTGTGTCCTTTTCCATTTACTCCACTGATTTATTTATGAAGCCATTATGAAGCAAAAAACCCTAGATGTCTCCTCTTCCAGCCTTTGTTCTGTTAGGCCAGGCAAGCCAAACTCTTAGGCTGGGAAGGCTCTTCGCACACCCTCAACCCAGTCCTCCACCACTGGGGACTCGAATGAGCCCAAGTATCCAAATTCGGTCTTCTGCAGCGTTGTTGGTGTTTCTCTGTTTGTCCTGGAAACCCTGAGCTGGGTACAATTGTGTAAATGCGGGCGGGAGGGCCGTGGCCGTCCCGAGGCGCTGCCGTCCCCCTGCCCCACCCCACGTCTCCCGCCGCCGCGGCGCGGGGCGGAGGGAAGCGGGCGGGGAGGGCCGGGGCTCCCTCCCTCCGTCGCTCCCCCGCCCGCGGGCGGGCCCGGCCGGCCCCTCCCTCCCCGGGCAGATGCGGGAGCAGCGGCGCGGGCGGTGCCTTCTCCATGCCCAGCCCGCGAGAGCGGAGGCACCGTGTCCGTCCGTCCGTCCGTCCGTCTGTCCGCGCCGCACGGCCCAGACATGTTCCAGCTCCTGCGAGGCTTCGTTCTGCCGGCGGCCGCCTGCGACGGGAACAGGGATGGCGACTCCCGGTACGCCAACCTCTTCAGGAAACTGGACCTCAACGAGGACGGGAGGGTGGACATCGCCGAGCTCCAGACCGGCCTCCGGGCCATGGGCATCCCGCTAGGGAAGGAGGCTGAGGAGGTAAGCGCGGGCCGCAGCCGGTGCCCAGGGGTCTGTCCCGGCTCCAGGGCCCCGGGGAGGGTGAGAAGCGCGGGCCCGGCCGCCCCCCCGCCCAGCCCCAGGGACGGGCGCGGCCGGGCCGGGGCTGCCGCTGCCTCCGCATCCGGGGGCCCGGGGCCGCTCCTCGATGGACGCGGCCTCGGGCCTGCCTTTTTCCTTCCCCGGAACGCCGCTCCAGCGCCGCGGGCTGTGTTGTACGGGCACGCCCCGGTTGTAGGCGAAGGGTCCCGAGCTCGTACGGGCTGTCGGCGGTTCCATTGCCAAGCGGGTTTACTCATCATGTGTGGACTTTTGACATCCTCTGACTCCTTGTTGGGTGGTACTTGATAGCACATTCCTCTTACAGCACGATAAAGGATAGTAATTTAGTTTTTGCCTGTCACTCCACCCATGCATAATCTAGATCAGAGGAACTTAAGGTTTGTTTGGGCAGCACCTAAGTAACTGGATAACCGTAGCGTCCGATTTCAGAACTAGCTATTTAAGCTAGCTCTCCTTAAACACACAGACATGGAAACGATTCTTGGTATGGACTATGTCAGATACCGAGGCTCTTGTATGCGCACCTGTAAGAGTGGCCACGGAACCACGAAAGAGACAGAGCACTCTCTTCGTGGTGCGGCTTCTGCATCGATCGGTTCAACTAGATTTTATTGTCCCTGGTATCAATGTTGTGACCTCAGAAGTCAGTAAAACTTGAGTTATCAAGCATTCCATTATGATGCTGACTTATACTAGCAGATCTGACCTGTTACCTGAAAGAAAACCTTCTCTTTCCTAATTATTTTCAGTAATCCCCAGGGATCAGCATATAAAGTCATTTAATGTGCCATTCTGCAGGCATAAGTGTTTGTGTCGTAAGGCAAGTCTGCACTGACAAGGCATGCATGGGTTCAGTTAGGCTTAACAAGGTACAGGTGAGATCTGTGGGGTAGCTGTTGGTGTAACAATTCTGTTTGTTTCAGTATAAAGAATAGTCTGAGGGCATTCCACTGCTGTGCCTGTAGTAGCTGTTGCACACTTTTCTGAAAGAGCTGCAGGAAAAGGAACTTAAATTTTGACTCCAGTGTTAAGAGCGGTCAATAATTCAGTGACCTTATGATAATTATGGAATGCTCTGCAAGTTTTTCCCTTGTGGTCTCATTATTTGGTCTCTGTTTTACCTCTTTCTGATATATTTAGCATTCTGTCTTGTGTACTTAAGGGAGAAGTATCCAACAGTCCTCTTGAGTTGAACGGTGTTTATGCAAGAGTGTAAATGGAAGCACACTTTCACTTCAATATTGCTGTTGGTCAAAATAATCTTTACAACAGGCACATTTTGTGTTCTTAGGTTTTGCTATATAAAGGAGGAACAGTTTGGCCTGTTTGGTTATCCATTAAAGTTGTCAGTATTAAAAGCGTGATAGTTATGAATTTCAGTCACAGATTATACACACAGTGTTGTAAACCTGTTGTACCAGTTTGACTGTAACAATTTGGGTTTTTTACTTACATTGAACAACAGGGAAATAGGTGACCATCTAATCTTCCGGTGTTTAACAAAGGTGGTCTTCAACATAATTCAGTGAAAGCCCTGAGTCACAAGTGGTATGCTGCTGAAGTTTTGAGCAACTTAGAATTGAAGTTGCAAGTTCCTTCTCAAGATCAGTGATCTTCATTAATAATGCACATCTGAATAACTGTCAAATTATTCTCAGTTGCTTCGGGATAAACTGAAAGTGAAACCCATGAAATAGATAGAGATGATCTAGACATACCTGGATGTAACAGAGAGCAGGAAGTGCTGCCTCAGTTTAAGAAATACAGAGTAAACAAAGCAAGCCATGAGTCGCGTATTTGGGAGGGGTGGAAGAATTGTTGGAGCACTTTTATATGCTCACTGTTTTAAACTCAGTGGTGGGCACAATTTGAACTAGAAACTAGACTAGTTATATGTAACTGTTAATAACTAGACTTCTTGTAATAAGAGAGCCTCGGTAAGACTTGCCTCCAGCTTCTTTCCTGCCTTTATGTAGCTAATCTGCTTCTTGTACTTTCTTGCAACTCTAAAACTGCCTTCTCCCACTTCACTTCAAGCTCTAAAGTGATGTTGAATTCAGTCTTTTTACTACTTGGTATTTTATTAAATAAGTCAGGTATTGAATCATCGTATTTGTGTTTGGAGAGGCAGAAGTAGCCTTATAATTACTAATAACTAAAGAGTAAGGAATTGAAACGTGGAAGTATTACACAACATGGCAAAGTGTTAGCTACTGAACTGCTCAGCCCTGCCAGCATAGTGGCACCATGGTGTGGGCAGACCTCGGGATATCCTAGAGCAGAATAGGCTTCAGTACATCATGGCTGGGTCAGAGTCTCAAGCCTTGCACTACCAATATGTTTTAGATGCTGGCCTGTGTTAGGTTTCCAAAAATCTGTTGCAGGGCTGGCTTCTGACACATGGGGTGAAATCTATGTACCTGAAGTGCTGGTCATCGTTCTTCTGGGAGGCAGAGATGTTTCCTGGTAAAGGGACCATGTGAGCATTACTGGGTTTCACTGCAAAGTCAGTTGATTGACCCCAACTTGTCATCTTCACAGTATAAATTATTGTTTCTGCTACTAGTACTACTTTGCTCTTTTGTCGTTCAGTATAATTCCTCTGTAGAAGGAATATGCATGTTTTATAGGATACAAACCCACTATCCATTTGAGTTAAAGACTACCAATATTTTCTTTCAGCCTTCATCAGTTGTCATGACAGTTTCATTAATGATGAGACACTCTTTTAGGTGAAGTAACATTGTAGATACAAGAACTGATGTGAACGCATGTGGTAAGCTTTGGAGGTAGGTTGCATGTCCCTCTAAGGAAGAATCATTTTTTCCCCATAGAAAGACATCATAGCATGACATGATAGAAGCTCCTGACTTTGTGTTCTGCTTGACCTGCCTTCTGTCAGTATCTGACAGACAAAAGTAAACCACTGGAAAATCTGGAATGTGTGCTGCTTGGAAGCTGCCTGGATGACTCCTGTTTTATATTGTTAGTATATTACCTGCCAGGAATGGTTAACTTTGCAAAACGTTGCAAAAGGTTCCTGATGTAATATGTGAACACCTATGAAGAAGGAATTCGGTGTGGTGACAGTATCAAAGGTTGCTCCAGAAGCAATATTAACAGCTGTTGTACAGTGGCTTTGATTAGTAGAGACACGAAATAGATGCTGGGATCAAATCTCATATGATCTCATCCTGTGTCTTCAGAATGCTGTGTCTCATAGGCGAGAGTACCATAAATGGTGTGAGTGGTTATATGAAGTACTATTTTTGTTCATCCTTTCCTTCTGTTGCAATCAGTCCTTACAGTAAATCTGTAGGAGGTGAACCCTATATTTCAAGCTTCATTTTGGAACAGCCAAGCATTCAAATTCAGGTACTATTTATACATTGAGTCCTGGAGCTAGGAGTAGGCAGATGTTACTGAAATGAATAACTGCATTCTGGAAACAATATAATGATCTGATTTGGGCTGACTCTGTAGCGTTTTGACATAAGTCTTCGGCTGCGTTAAGGCTTCTTTAGATAAAGAAACAGTGTGATGAGACACCTCTGTGTGTTGGAGACAGGGCCTAATGAGACTAAATTCTCCACAATCAGAATATGGTCTGTTTAGAGGAATCGACTGTGTTTATGAGAATTTTAGCCCAATCAAGTCTAAAAATACTCGAACACTTGAAGTATGTTTCTGCATTTAAACCATAGGAAATTCGGAATTCTGTGGAGCGAGGCAGGCCCCTGTGCTGTGTTCCACTGCCGTGTCTCAGCACAAGGGGATGAGTGAGAACAAGGCCAGGTGTGTATTGTTTCCTTCTGTGCTTTTCTCTGGCCTCTAAAAACTACAGCTGGGTAGTGCTTCAGAGCTTGAACTTATCTTAGCAGTTCTTAGTCCAGAAAGCGCACACTTGTTTAGTGACTGAGCTGAATATGTCCTTTGGCACTTCTCCACTGCTTTATTAAGATGTTTGCTCTTTTCTTAATTTTGGTAACTTCCTATACATGGCAAAATTAGAAGGCTAGGAAACCAAGTTAACTGAAGCCTCTTCATTATTTTGTAGCTTGGCTAGAAGCATAGAAAAAACACTAATTACTTTGGCAACTTCAAAGATGATACCTACGCTTCTTCTATCACACTGTATCTACTCTTTGATATTATCATATGTGATATGAAGATTCACAGTCTTAGAAGCTTCAGCACTTCCTTGTCTGCGTGTCATTCTTTATGTGAATTGAAGCTTTCTCTCACCGTAATAGTATGCTAAAAAAACTGGTGCTGTAGAATTAGAGTAGTCTGGTATCTTCAGTTTTTACCAAAACGTGATTCTACAATCACGTCATGTGATTGTAGAAAACTGTTCCTTTAAACTTCCCTTTTCAGGTCATAATAGTTGTGATGATTATGCTGACTTAATTGTGAAATACCTCAAATATCTTCAGTAATATTCAATTGTAAGCAAATATAATTTAATTGTTTCATTATTATGTATATATAATATAGTCATTGTTTCATTTCCATGTGTACAGCTTCAGAAGCTTTTAACTGATTTGTGCTATACTCTCCAAGTCTCCATATGAAAGAGCAAGATGAATCTTAAGTTTGTTTTAACACCTTAAACATCCAAGGAGATAAAAGGAAATATTTTTGAATACCAGCTTGATGGGTTTTTTTTTTTCTGAAAAGTGACAGGCTACAGGGAGTGATTAGTTCTTCCTCCTGCTGCTGCAAAGTGCAAGAATGCCAAGAATTGCCAAATATGGGAAGCCTCACCTCTGAGACATTTCTTAACCATATGTTGAAGTGCTTTGCTAAACCCTTGTCTTGAGACAGCAGTGAGTCCCAGATAAGCAAACAAGGTAAATTGATAAATCTTTTGAGATGACTAAGGTGGGGATGCCTTTTTTAGGGTAAAGTCTGTCTACCAAGTATGTTCAAAGTCAAAAATACCAGTGTAACTTGCAAGGAATGCTGAATGAAAGTTCAAGGAATAGTTTGCATCTTCCATCTATGCTGTTTCAGATTCTTGAAATTTAATTCATAGCTATGAGTTGAGAGAGTTTATCCAGGTCCTGAGGGAGCAGCTTCTGCAAGGCATGTGGGGAGACCATACTCATGACTTGCATGTTGTCCTTTTTAGTCCTGTTTTCTAGAGATTCTATTACCTGAAATGGACCATTGAGAAGACCTCTGCCAGTGCTGTCCTGTAGCAGGAGGAGTGGTACTTAGGACAAAGAACAGGAAAGGGAGGCTCTGCAGCTAATAGCAACATCTGCTACTGTCAAGTCTGCTGTACTGGAGTGGGGGCTCTCCGTGTCTGTCTGTGGCAGGTTTAAAGGGCCTGCTTGGGTTTACACGTTGCTGGTATGCCTTGGGGGGCAAGTCAGTAAATATGAATGCAGAATTTGGCCAAACTGGGAGGCCTTTGGAGGCAGTTCAGATTACTCTTTTGCTCAAAATGCAGTGTTGTGTTGGATTTCTGGCAGTGAAATGTCAGCCTAGTTTATTAGTGTGTTATGTGGTCTCACTGGGGTATAATGCTGTGTGAACACATCCTCAGGCCCCTTCCCTTTATGCTGGATTTATGTCCCAGTTCATGTCTTTTGACAAGACTGACTTTAATAATCGTTACTACTGATTTTTGGGTCATAGTCTGCATAAATTTGTATAGTCTTGGCAAATACAAATAGGAAAAGGGATGTTGTTGGATATGTGTCCGGTAAAGAGAGGAGAGCTGTCTATACTTCATCTGTGACTGAATTTGTTTTCCAATAATATTACAGTCTAATAACTTAAAATTGTAGAATGCAGAGCTATGTGAATGGCTGATGCTAAAAAAAATATTTTAGAGGTGAAGAGGGAAAGAATTGAAAAAAAGAGCAAAGAGGACGAGGAGGGAATATCATGATTGGTTTTATATATAGTACCTCTGGTTTTAAAAGCAAATGTGAAACTTGTGAATGGCTAAAGACATGATGATGTTCTTACTGTGGTGTTGGAGTTCTTTGTATTCAGTATTTGTAACTGTGCCCTTTGGAACTCCTGTTGCAGTTTGCAGAAGAACTAATTGCTACTTGCACCCATTATGTATCTTGAAGTGTTGTTTTTTGCTTGTGTCTTATAGATAGCATGATAGGAAGCCAGTAACTTCTTGTTGAATCACTTCCTTTTAAAGATTCTTTACATTATATTAATTAGCTGACATAACAAGCTGATGAATAGATGATTGGTAATCGTTTGCACTCAGCAGCCCCACCTTTCACACACAGTTGAGTTTTGTAAACAGAATGTGAAGGCTTATGCACGATACACAAATAGTGATACTAAATAATGTAAAAAATGAGACTCTGAAGTTAAAAGTCTACATTAAAGCATTAAGATTTCTAGTGTCTTACATTCTTTGTCTTTACATTGTAGCCATGAATGTGTTAAAGTTCACAACTTTGGCACAGAGTAATCTAATAATTCATCAGGACACTTACAGAGGGTCAGGATTTTTTGATGTGTATATAAAGCCTGTCTGTAACTCCTTTTTTTTTTTCATCAGACCTGCTGACTTACATTTCCACACCAAATACAGAGGTCTTCTGGAGGAGTAGGAATTCAACACTGCAACATGATTTATATTACGGAGAAAATTTTTTAAAAATATCTTCGATGTTTCAGTCTACTTGTGGCCTTTCACATTGGTGTTGCCTGGCTGTGCAGGACTTCGAAAGCAGCTGTATTAACAAAATATGCAGCAGAAGAAGAATAAAAATAGCGGAATTATTTTACAAAAAGGGGTGGGGGGAGAAAAGAAAAAGGCGACAGTGTCATGACCAAATAGGTCAGCATAGGAGCGTTTTAGTCAGTATGTTTGAAAGTCTGTAGCAGTAAAAAGAAAGATCACAGAATCGCAGCGTTGTTTGGATTGGAAGTAACTTTTAAAGGGCCATGTAGTCCAATCCCCCTGGAATAAGCAGGGACATCTTCAACTAGATCAGATTGCTCTGAGCCACATCCAGCCTGACCTTGAATGTTTCTAGAGGTGGAGCATCTACCACCTCTCTGGGCAACCTGCTCCAGTGTTTTACCATCCTCAGTGTAAAAAACTTATTCCTTATATGTAATCAAAATCGACACTCGTTTGGTTTAAAACCATTACCCCCTGTCTTATTGCTACAGGCCCTGCTAAAAACTTTGTTCCCATCTTTCTTTTAAGCCCCTTTAAGTACTGAAAGGCTGCAATAAGGTCTTCATGGAGCCTTCTCTTCCTCAGTCTGAAAAACTCAAGCCTTTCCTCATAGGCATCTCGTAGGAGAGGTGCTCCAGCTCTCTGATGATCCTTGTGGCCTCCACTGGACCTGTTCCAACAGGTCTGTGTCTTTGCTGTGCTGAGGATCCCAGAGCTGGACACAGCACTCCAGGGGTCTCACAAGGGCAGAGCAGAGGGACGGAATCACCTCCCTTGAGCTGTCGGTCACTCTTCTTTTGATGCAGCCCAGGATGTGATTGGCCCTCTGGGCTGCAAGCACACATTGCTGGCTCATGTCATCATCTAAACTGTCTTCCTATAATCTAGTAATTAGCAGTGCTTTATGTGGTCACCATTTCATTTTGTCTAGTGAATTACCCTTTTGCTTGGGGTTACAGTTTTTAGACAATGAGAAAAGAAATAGTATGCCTTGAAAAACAATCATTCTCCTCTTGGGTCTGTATCTTTGTAAAGGTGAGGTGATCCCACAGTAAGACTGTAACGAGAAATGGCAGGTTTTACGTGGCAGGCATGCTGAACATTGTTTCCCAGGACTTCCAAGTGAGTATTGGCATCTAGTTTGGTTCCTGCTCTATTGTTGTAAGCATGCCTATTTTAAAATGCATCCAGTTCTCCATCAGAGAAGTTGGTGAACCAGGCAGTGGCAGAGTGACAAGTAGCTGTAATTATACAAAATCTGGTAGTATATTAAATGCAGAACAGCAAAGTTGGATTCATTGTTGAACTGAAGAGAGGGTGATTGAATGATGGAACAGTTTACTTGTGGAGGCTGTGGAATCTCCATCCTTGGAGATGTCCAAGACTCAATTGGATGTGGTCCCATGCAACCTGATCTAATCTAATTAGATTAGACATGCTTTGAAATGAGGTTGTGCTCAGTGGCCTCCAGAGGTTCCTTCCAACCTAAATTATTTGATGCTGTGAATGGGCAGTTTGTACCTAGGACTTAGTGTGCCAGGCTCCCTGCAGAATCAGCTATGTCTCTTCCTGCTGGTTATGCCCATGGAGTATATAACCCCCAGGAGGAAGTTTCTGCCTGCCAAGTGGAAGACAAGCTTCTTCCAGTGTTCCTGTTTGTTCCACAAACCTGCGAATTACTCATTTTAATCTGAAACTTTAACACCCACGTAATTAGTTCATTTCATAAACAGCAAGAGGCTTTTATTTGTATGAACTTTAAGATTTGTACTGAGAGAAAAATCCATGTGCCTGCTGAGGAAACCATACGTTTTTGTTCCCTGTCACTTCTGTTCTGCTGCACTGAGAGGGGCTGACACTGGCTTGAAGTCTGGAAAACAACTGCCAAAACAAAAGTAGGGAATGGAGAGTATGTTTGTGCTTACCCTTTTCTGGTTGTTGCAATATGAAATCTGCTTCTTTGGCAGGTGAACTGAAAGGTGCCCCCCTTCATAAATGGAAGTTGCCAGCTCTCTGAACTTCCTAGGAATTTCCGTTTTCTTTGGCTCATGTCATCCTCAGCAGTGGAGGTTTTGTAATTTATAATAAAGTACAAGTTTTGTCATATCTGTGAGGCAGAACAACAATTTCCTTGTTCTGCATTTTGGTTTGTGTAGTTTGGGTAGCAGTGGGGAACAGCAAGAATTTGTACTCACCTGGAGTGAGTTCTAGTCAACACAAGTGCCACAGAAGTCACCTCTTCTCAGTAGTGTGTGGGAGCCAAGAGGGAGACTCGGACACTGTGGCATGAGGTGCCATGCATGGAGCAAAGGGTAGGTTGAGACTGCAGTGTCTTTGAGGAAGGGGACTCTTTTCGGGCTAGAGTAATTTTTGATGGTGGATTTTGGTTAGTTCTTTATTTATTTGAGGTTTTTTGAATGATTAATCTGTTAGCCTTTCTTAATTTCTTATTAGAAGGTCATGGTCAGGAATGTATCCATAAACTTCCATAAATGTAAGTTAATTTTTTTTCTGTAGTGGGAAATTCTGAATAGCTCTAACTATATTGACAAGGGCATGAAACTGAATGGATGAGTATATCTTTGTTGACAGGTTATTAATAGAAATTACAATCAAGCTGGACTTAGGACTATACTGAGAACACTGTTTTTCAAAGCTGTTACCAAACCCCCTTTTCTAAATATGTGGTATCCTGAGTTGATTTTTTTCTGCAATTTGCTGTATTATGGGAAGTAAATAATTTGCTTGTTTCACTTTGGTGTACCACACAATTTCCCTCCATTTCATTGAGAAATCTTTCATAATCTTATCAATTTTGATCTTTTGAGATGAAATGTTGAAGTATGTTACTTTTTATAGAGGGATAGGAAAGATGAATGAGGCCACATAAATGCACTCAGATGTCTTAAATTTTTTTTTCAGACACCTGAAAATACCCCAGTTTTCAACTTCCTTTGTGTTTAGTTTCTGCAGGCTAGAACTTGTTGGACTTTGGTCTTTTGAGCACTTCTGCTAATTAAAGTGGAGTAAACAGAATGATTAAAATCAGATTTTGCAGATTAGAACAGCCGTGCAAATCTTGTTGAGAGTTACTTTCTTCCAAAACTCGAGTTGTGCACGGCAGCCTGCCAAGTAGAAGGGACTTGGAAGCCTGAGCTCTGTTTCACTCTTGTTTCCTGCAGTCCTGCTGTTGTGTATTGAACTTAGTTGATTTTTACATGTAGATTTTTCTATCTGCAGGGCAGTTAGTAGGAAACACGTGCAAAAAAGGAAGATAAGTGTGTCTGTACTTGGTACAAGTTTGTTTAAGATTGTAGTCCGCGCTTCAGTTGGAAGCAGAAAGCCCTGCTCTCAAACGCTGGGGGATGGAAGTGCTAGTTGGGCAAGATCTTTGTATTTTTTTTTGGTCAGCAGTTAAATTGTTAAATATGGTTTGTATTTCTGCCTTCATAATTCATAATTAATAGGCCACTGGATTAAGAGGATAGTCAAGATTATGTTTGTTTAATTTTACTGACATATTGACAAATTCCATGTATAGAAAACTCACAGGCTTAAACTTGTCTCTTTTGTGATTTTGTCCTGTCCCCCACTTCTTTCTCCACAAATTATTTGATACCTATATGTATAACTTGCCAGTGCTGGTAAGAAGCCTTAAAATTTCTGCATAGGAAAGTTATGTAAATAATCAATAATGCTTTCTCAAATATGTGTTTACTGCTGAGTGTTTTCTCTCGTTATGAAAATATGAGTACGTTAAATTCCGAAACCAAATGGTGCTCTGTGACCTGCTGTAATTTGGAAAAAGTCAACTGTTGAATTTTCTTTCAACAGAAAATTTTTAAAGCTGGAGATATTAACCAGGATGGACAGCTGGATTTTGAAGAATTTATGCAGTACCTTAAAGAACATGAGAAAAAGATGAAACTGGCATTTAAGAGCCTGGACAAAAACAATGATGGTATGCCTTGATTTATTTTTTCAAATATCGTTTGAAGAAACTGTACATTAAAAGCAGTTTAACTTAAATTCTTTGAAATGGAAACGAAAAGTTGTGAATATGGAACCTTTACTTCTCTTCCTTAACAGGATCATAATTATAGTTTACTACAGGTTGTAATAATAAGTTATTGTAGTCTTTTTTTCTTTGTTATCTTCCAAGTCCATTGAACTGGGACTCTTCATTTCCCAGATGGAGAAACTATAAGGAAATTTCTAACTATTTCTACCTAGTAAAGATAAAACAGTTTCTAGCTGAATGCTTGCATCCAGTTTGGTTGCATGATTTTAATGTACTTGGCTTTGCTCAGTCCTTGTAGTAGACAATCAAAATACATCATCTGTATTTAAATTGATTTTAAATTAGCTTTGCTATTATGCAGGTGTTACAATAGAACCTAGTTAGCTCCAAGGTGCTTAATGTAGTAAGATTAAAGATTAAATATGTATCATCTTTCTTTTAATGTTTCAAGGAAAAATTGAAGCATCAGAAGTTGTCCAGTCCCTCAAGATACTGGGTATAAACATTTCAGAAAAACAGGCAGAAAAAATCTTGCAAAGGTCAGGAATTATTATTTCTTGAAGTATTTTAAGCTTCTTTGTATTGTAAAGTATTATGGTTTTATAATTCAGAGAACAGAATAAATGGGATTATAACTTTGAAAAGTGTTGGTACCTTCATTGGTGCCTTTATCGGAATTCTCATGTATTTTGTCTACTCTTGGGTAATAGTAAGTGGCCACTATTGGAGCATCTGGTTCTGGGAGGAGAATGTTATTCACTTCCCTGTAAATGTGGATATAATGAAGTGTTATATTATGTTTTTGAAATGGAATATGCCAGATGCACTTGGATAGGAAAAGCACAGTATTGAAAGGCCATGGCAGGTTCAGCCTCGAAGTCTCCATGTGGAATCGACAGTTGTCACTGATGGGATGGACAGAAGAAAAAAAGGGCAGAGGGAAGGCAAGAAAACAGAACTAACCCCCATCCCTACTACTCTTTCCTTATATAGTTCTGTTCAATTTCTTTTCAGTATTGATGCTGATGGGACAATGACAGTTGACTGGAATGAGTGGAGAGATCATTTTATGTTTAACCCAGCTACAGACATTGAGGAAATAATTCGATATTGGAAACATTCCACTGTAAGTTCAGCTTTTCTTTTAACTCAGTGCAGCTTATAAGTTCATCTCTGCTGTGTTAATTTGCAATATTGAGTATAACAGCCTCACACTTATTATATTTCCAGCATTTTTAGGATTGTTTGGTTTTCCTTTTCACTTTGTGCTCTCCCATGTGCCAGCTGGAAAGTGTCACGTGAGCTTCTTCTCTACAAAGCACTTGACCTAAACTGTGCAAATAATTATCAGTAATTCTTAGCACGGAATCCTTTTCCTCCTTTGGAGATATTCCACAGAAAAATAATAACCACAGTATTAAATATTTTTCTTCTCCACACATTACAGTATATTTTTATATTCTGTGCTTTTGCTTTGTTGAAACAAATTATATAGACATTATATAGACTGTTTCTTATGATGAAATTAGTATTTGCATTTATATAGTAATATCATAAAATCACTAGTGTTTTTAGTGATGATTTTCTATGCACATGTGCTCTCACTCTTTAGTGCTATAGAATTTAAAAATGACAGAATATACAGCAATAGGATATCCACTCTGCAAATAAATTTTTAAAGCTATTATTGAATGGAGCTCTTGTCACCTCAGTGACTGACTTTCAATAACAATAATAAAGTATGTAAACCAATAGTAATCCTGTTTGCTAAATATCCTTCCTTTAGATTGTTGGACTAAATAAAGTTAGGTAAAGACAGATTGCTTTGAATATAGTGAGACCATTTGCTTCTCCAGGGATAAGTCAGCATTTCCATAACAAAAAACAGTTTATGAGATCTGAGAGCTTTGAAGGTTTCACACTACAATCTCAATTCGGGAATGCTTGCTGAAAGAGAGTTAGCTCCCTATCTGCTGAAGAAAGCACTTGAAGCACAGCAATGAGATCAAATAGCCCTGGTCCCAGCTTACTTTGCGTAAAAAAACCTTTGCTTTAATAAAATGCCACTTTTTACTATTATTAAACGTAAGATCTATATTTTTCTTTTTTTTTTTAATGGAATGTCATTAGTTACCCCCAAGAAACAACTCTGGCAGCCTCTTGTGTTCTTAGTGTGGCAGTCAGCTGATGACCCAGTTATCACAGCAAGCAAAATCCAGCTACACGGCAGCACAGCTGCTGTTTCAGATAAGAGCAGATGTGAGACCTCCCAGCCTGGCTGGCATTGACAGCTCTTTCAGTTCTGTTTTTATTGTAAAATTTTAATGCTGTCAGACTCTTCCAAGCAGATAACTGCATTGGCATAGACTTATTATGAGTCGGTAGCTGTGGCCTGTCTGTTATAAAGGTCATAAAATTTATCTTTTTTTTTTTTTTCTTAGTTGCATTTAGGTCTCAGTAGACACAAGGTTTAAACCCTAGTAGATATGCATAATATCCCTAAGGACATTGAATATATATTTTTGAGAGTTCTGATTGATCTTTTGATGTTTCCATGTACTTGAGCAACTGATAACACCTTACTTGGAAACCATGAATGTCAGAAAGATGAAAGGATTTTCCAATTGATCTCTTCTGTGTTCAATATCCAGAATAGTTGGTGCTTAGCCTGTTTGTCCAGTGGCAATAATTATAGTCTGCATTCTGCAATTTTTGTTCCAAATGACCAAGACAGTAGTCTGTCTACTAACAGATAGAGAATGCAGCATAAATTAGGGATATAGTGTCTACAGTTAAAGTCAACAGTAATTTAAAAGGTTTATCTGTTAAAATGCTTTCTGGTCAGTACTTAGCAGTTATTAAAATATTCTTACTCCTTTTACAAGTTTAATTTATGTGTAATATCATGTTTGCATTATCTATGTGTATTTTTTCCTCATATATCATGGTTGCAAGTTACGCATAAGAACAAAGACTACGTTTAAGTCATATGTGAGATTTTATAGTCTTATGTCTTGGATAGCTTTATAACTAAAACCTGCAGTAATGTTGTTCTTTGATCAAATTGAATAGTAATACAAACGTGCACCTCTTAATGAAATTTCAAACTTTTCTAGCTGAGAAAAGTTATTAAATGAGTTTTTCAGTATAGCTGATGATAAGATAATGTATAAAACATTAGTCAAACTTCTAATTTTTTTAAGGTGATACACAGCAGTTACCATAAATAGAATATTTTGCTATATCAGCTGTAAAAATGCTACTTGAAAGTGTTGGGTAGAGTGGGGGGAAGGGGACATCCCACATATGTGTGAATAAATTACCATGAGAGAGAAATCTCTTGTTAGCATCCTTAGGAGATTACCAAACTAATCCCAGAAGGCTGTCTGGTGAAAGGTTAGCTGCAACATATAAAAGCATTTGAGCTTTAGTGCTGACTGTAAAGGACTGCTGATCATGACAGAATGTCTTTGCTTGGGCCATACTCAAGGCGGAACTTTGTCGTAATTTTTAATGATGATGGTGCTGTCTTTGAAATGGTGGGTCTGTGGTGTTACTGCTCAATATCTATGTAGAACTCACTAAAGGCTGCTTTTCATTGAATAGCAATGTGTAGCAAGTTAATTATAGAATGTAAATTAGAGCTATATTTTTATTTTTTAACTAGCATTCTATTTACAAATTCTTAGGTGATATGTTGATTTGAAATAGAACTGTTGATAAAACTGAGCTGATGGAATGGGACAGTTATTTGTGCATCTTTGCTTTGGATTCTAAAAGGTGTTGGATATAGGAGATAGTTTGACTGTTCCAGATGAGTTCACGGAGGAAGAGAAAAAGACTGGACAGTGGTGGAAGCAGCTGTTGGCAGGAGGAGTGGCTGGTGCCGTGTCTCGAACAGGTACAGCACCGTTAGATCGCCTTAAAGTCATGATGCAGGTAGGTGCAGTGTCCGAGAGCTTTTTGGTTTCCAGTGCCTCAGTTCAGTAGCTACATTCTGGGTGTCTAGTTACGTTTTGACAATTTCCATGTTTTGTGTTCATGAAAATTGTCATTTCCATAGTCATACGGACAAAAAAAGTAAGCAAAATGTTATAGTACTTGTGCCACTAAAACAAGAGTTTTTTCAATAGTGGACATGGCTTTGCTAGTTGATATATTTAATCAGTTTAATACTAATGAGTTTTATAAGCTAATCAGAGCAGGGTTCTTTACTGTGACTTTGATGTTTTTAAT
Organism: Cephalopterus ornatus; assembly: GCA_013396775.1. Classification (NCBI taxonomy): domain Eukaryota; kingdom Metazoa; phylum Chordata; class Aves; order Passeriformes; family Cotingidae; genus Cephalopterus; species Cephalopterus ornatus. Next base: position 799,384 of record VZRE01004548.1, read on the forward strand.
ATTTTTCTTTTTTTAGGTTCATGGTTCAAAATCAAACAAAATGAATATAGCCAGTGGTTTTAAGCAAATGTTGAAAGAAGGTGGTGTACGATCCCTTTGGAGGGGAAATGGTGTAAATGTTGTGAAAATAGCTCCTGAAACAGCTATTAAGTTCTGGGCTTATGAACAGGTAGGATGATAAATCAGGAATGAAAATAATGGTAAATAAAATACTACATCACTCTCACTGTTCATTATTTGCACTGTTGTATTATATAGGAGTTCTTGTCATGGTTGGGGATTTTGTCACAGTAATTTAGGGTGACTTTCAGATTTAAAATAGTCTATTCCATTAATAGAATACTCAGTATTAGGCAGATTTTGCTATTGTATTATAAGCAGTGTACATAAACTAAATCTGTCATAGATTTTAAACTGTCTTCCAGTCTGCATGGCTTTGTATGAGTCCTGCATTAATACCTAGATTGTTTTTTTCAAAGTGACAACAACCAAAAACTTAGCACATTATGCTAGCTGAACTACACAGGATTCATTTGAAGTCAAATATCACAGTGCTATGATGCCCTCATCCTGGATTTCAGAGTTATATTTACCTCTGAATCAGCTTTAAGCATCATGTTAAGGCCTAATCCTCCTTTGGAAAATGAACTCCCATTCTGGTGTATTTAAATGAGCTTTATTTTTCCTCTGTGGGGCTTGCTAGTGCCTCAAGTAAGTCTGAATGAAGATACTGCACATTTCTGTACAACTAGGAAATGAAAGCAACAAAAAATCAAATAACCTCGGGGATATTGCAAGACTGAAGTGCAGATTTCGGTACCATAGAGTAACCTTGGGCACATTATCCCTCACTCTTGCTCAGCCTTTCGGGAGCTGACGATGCATTCTTGCATGATGGTGTCTGTGCCTAGCAGGACACAGTATGTAGAGCTCTTCAAGTGACTCTCTCAAATTGCTAGTTGATCCTTGCAGATCCAGTTTTCCAACCAAAGAATGCAAGGAGTTTGGTTTCAGTTTGTTTTCTGGGGTCCATAGTGAGGGTACCCTTGAGTTGACTATGGAACACTCGACAATACTGGGGGTGACTGAAGTGTTTAATGTGAAGGATTCTTGTAGGCTGGAATGTTTATTGTATTCTGGAGAATCAGAGAGCTGCAGTGATAATAGTTCTCAATTTGTTGGGTTACTAAATGTAACTGTAAATGCATGAAAAACTAAGTGCAGCTTGAAAAGACATTTTGTACTGTACTCTTGCCTTTCCTTGTAACTCTTGTTGTTCCTAAAAAGCATGTGATGTTTATTTTATGTGTCTTAACTATACAGTATAAGAAGATACTCAGTAGGGATGATGGAAAGTTGGGCACTGTTGAAAGATTTGTGTCTGGTTCTTTGGCTGGAGCAACAGCACAAACTTCTATCTATCCCATGGAGGTAAGTAACAGAGATGCCAAAGAATAACCAAATATTTGGTTCATTTCCAAAGTGAACCCCATTTTGCTCGTGCATATATTGTAAGACTTCCTTTCTAGTCTTATATCCTAATTTATTTTTACTTTGAACTTCCTTTCAGAGTTTCAGTGTTAGGCGTTTTAGAATATACTGTGTTCTGATTGATTCTTGTATTTTCTCCCTGTATTTGGCTGTATAATATTTTTTTAAAGCAATATTTAAATTAAACCCAGTTCAGGGAAAAAAATCACCCAAGAACACAGTTAAAATTCAGTACACATTTAAGCATTTTCTAAATAGGGCATAAATCCTTTTCCCACCATATGTAAGCAAAGAGTGGTGTTGTCTGTAGCAGAACAGACATTATGATGGGAATCTTCATCTAATAAGGAGAGCAGCGTGGAAGAAGAATGTAACAGCTACAGCTGAGGGCTGGGTGGATTGGCTGCTCTTTCCTCTTGTAGGACACATTTGTAGGTGGCGCTACACATTGCAGTTTAAAAAGTGTTAATATTTTAACTGCTCTGGTGTAACTATTTCACAGCATTTCACAGAAGAAGGGTGTACTTCTTTACTGCTGGTTCCCCAGAAAGTTTGTCCCTTGTGAAAATGCATGTTGGAATATATGTTGGGTCTGGGACTAAACCAATACCAACATCAAGGTTTGGTAGTAATGCAAAATGTACCCTTAAACAGGGTGTCAGTAGGAATAGGAATTATCTGTTTTCAGTGCTGAAGTGATAAGGATCTCTTTAAAGAGCATCCTTGGTGTTACAGAGGCCAAATCCCAGCTAACCTGAGTACAGAGAAGGGTTAAGTTAGGGAATAACTGAAATGTTACGTAGATTGTCTGGATTACACTGATCAATGGAGACAGATGAACTATTCTACAATAACATGCTCTGGTCTTCTTAAAAGATATAGTACTGTCCTAGAAGTGTTTATTAGAATATTTCTAAGTAATAGAGAAAAGCCAAGTGCCAGGAAACTTCTGAGGAAGCTGCAGTCTTAGGAGGCTTTAAAGTAGGCCAAATTCTTGCTCAGGAAATTTCCTCAGGTTTCTTTTGGATACTGTTACTAATTTCTTCGTCCTAAGATGCTTTACAGACTTATCTGCATTATTAACCAATTGCTGGGTTTCAGTAGTGAGACACAATCTTTATATTCCTTAACTACCTCTCTAAGTGTCATGCTTTTCAAAAGATTTTCTTCATATGCTTTGGTGTTCCCAGACCAGATCTGTTTTAGTATGTTAATGCTCTCACTTGCTCCTTAGCTGATGCTTTATCGAATATTGCCCACAATGTTGCCTTCAAGTCGATCAAAAATATTGCTGTTTTAATCAAAAAGTCTAAGAATTTGTAAGCTATTATATGGCTATGTGCGGTGCTTTGCACTAAGGATAGACCTGAAGAAGCCTGCTGCTAACAAATACTTGCCAGAGATCATCACAAAGGAGGCTTGAAGCACCAAAATGCAAAGCAGTTCCATAGAATTGAAAAAGCAGAGATATACTGTGTATATAAAATAGGTAAGTAATTAAGGCTACTCTTTTTTCCCTTTTCAGGTTTTAAAGACCAGATTGGCTGTAGGTAAAACAGGGCAATATTCTGGGATGTTTGACTGTGCTAAGAAGATTTTAAAAAGAGAAGGTCTAAAGGCTTTCTACAAAGGCTATGTTCCTAATATTTTGGGTATAATTCCTTATGCTGGCATTGACCTTGCTGTTTATGAGGTGAGTTCAAGGTTCTTCACCCACAGGGTGGTTGGGCCACTGGAGAGTCTTGCCAGGGCAGTGGTCACAGCACCAAGCCTGACAGAGTTCAAGAGGTGTTTGGACAATACCCTCAGGCACGTGGTGTGACTCTTGGGGATGGTCCTGTACAGGACCAGGACTTGGACTCAGTGATCCTTGTGGGTCCTTTCCAGCTCAGCATATTCTGTGAGTTTAGAACACTGGATGCATGTAGCTGTCACCAGTTACTTTATAAAAAGTGTAAATATTCTTTACAATGTCTGTATCATTAGTTAGATTTGTAATATGCTTGTACTATTACAGTTGCCTTTGATTGAAAATAGACAAATGAGAGTCTCCTCTAATCTTACTAGACTTCAATATTTCTGTTTGTCCTTCCTGCAGGAGTGCCTGTGCAGATGGGCTCTTACATGCAACAGTACAAGAGGAGATGTTCTTAGACATGATTATACAGGCCTTGGCAGCACACTGTTCTTGCATACTAAACTAACCCTGTTAGACTGGAACATATCATTCTATAGTAAATATGGGCCTTAAAAATCTGATGAGATATTCATATTATGGTACCTATCCTGCATTTATGATAGTTAATATATTTTTTTTGCCATTTCTTTGATTTATAATTGGATTATATTAACCTGAACTACTTATGTGTCTGTGCGTGTCACCAAAATTCTTCGTAGCTGACATCGTTAATTCTGAGGAGTTTGAAACACCGCTGTTTTGCCTTTCAAGAGGAACTGGCACCTATTACACATTACAGCAATGTTGAAAATGTTTTATCTACCTTAGATGCTATGTGTTGCTTCAAAGTGGGTTAAATAACTCAGATACAGAGACTAATTTTTTTCCTGGTCTAGACAAATCTTTTTTTGACACTGCATTAGTAATCAGCAGAATTGCTTGAGCAAATGTTTTCAAAACTGTATGGAATTCCTTTTCCACAATTTGCATCCTTTTTTCTGTGTGGGGTGATGTTGCACAGCTGAGCGAGCTTTTGTTGCACCCCATGGGGTGCTGAGCTGGGTTTCCCTCCGTCTCTCCTCAAAGCATTACAGGTCTAGAACATGAGCACTGTTCCTGCTGCTAGATCTTTTAAGGATTTCTCTTCTAGGTACTAACTACTTTAGTCTGGTTTAAGTCCTTGCCTGTGTGCTAAGGTGCACTTTAAAAGTCAGCATGTAAGACCAGTGTAGTGAGATTGGTGCTTTTCAGGATTGAGCCCTTTAGGTTCGTTATGAATAAAGAAGTATTTGTTTACTTTTTTGAGTGCAGATATCTTGTCTTACTATTTAATTTTATACCTTGGCAGCTCTTAAAGAGTACGTGGCTAGAACACTATGCATCAAGCTCTGCCAACCCAGGTGTTTTTGTATTGTTGGGATGTGGAACTGCTTCCAGCACATGTGGGCAGCTAGCCAGTTACCCTCTGGCTCTTATCAGAACACGCATGCAGGCTCAAGGTGAGTTGTCTTGTACTGAAAATATATCTGTGTGGTCATATCAGAATTGTACCATTTAGAATAGCTGTAGCAGAGACACAGGAATAAATAAAATTTAAAAAAACCCCAAACTTGGGAAAACCAAGGACTTATCTCGAAAATTCTTCTTAATGTTGATCTCTCCTCCCTCTTAGCCCCAACATTGTTGTTCTTCATACTTAATTCAAAAGTAACATTTCGGACACCAGTGCTCTGTATATTCCGAGAGCCATATTCCATACAAGACTACCAGACACAGAGCCCCTGTCATAGTCTGGGAGCACTCTTCTAAAATTTAGAATGTTACCTAAATCTGAGATATTAAATGACAGGGCTTGCATCATCCTGTGAAGGCAGACAACAGTGTTTGCTCTGGAGGACATTTCATAAGGAAAGCTTCATAGTTGAGAATTTTATTTGATAGGTTTGTGCGCAGACTTAAGGATAGATTTCCAAAGGAATATAGAGGGATAATGCTTTTTAGTGGCATTTAGACACATGAATATCTCCCAAATGTCTGAGAATAAAAAGATATCTTTCCAGTGGACCTAGAGGTGAATAACAGGCTCACCACCCTGGTATTTGATACTTGCTTGAGAAGTTTATTATTACTCGAACTGTTGTATAACACACTATATTATTGTTCTAGCCTCAGTGGAAGGAGCTCCACAGCTAAACATGGTTGGTCTCTTTCAAAGAATTATTGCTACAGAGGGACTCCGAGGACTTTACAGGGGCATAGCCCCTAATTTTATGAAAGTGCTTCCAGCTGTCAGCATCAGCTATGTTGTATATGAAAAAATGAAGCAGAATTTGGGAATAGCATGAGATGAAGGAAAAAGGTGAGATGCTTCTAATGTTGTTGGAAACACCAGAACAATAATGTTTTCTCAAGTAATCTGCTCTCAGAGTTCGAAACAGATCTTTGTGGAGAGATGCTGCAACTTCTACTTTTGCCCTTAAGTGGGAAGAAACTTTCTTAAATTTTAGTTCACCATTTCTAAACAGATACCTATATTGCACTTTAAAATGTCACTGAGTTGGAAAAAAGAATCAAGAAACTGTCTTTAAATCAACAATATGTTTTTATTTTTAGGAAATCATGCATATTTTGCTCTCTTTTATTTGTCTTTTCTAAATGTGTGTTTGTCTTGGATCAAACCAAAGGTAGGAGAAGTTTATACTGCCTTGATATCGAATATATGAAAGTATGAAAGTGACTTTTTGTTTTGTCATGCTGCCTATACTCAAGCAATTCACAGGAGACATTTTGCATGCCTAAAAGTAAGCACTTTTGTTATTTTTGAAGACTGAATGTTAAATTCGTAAGAAATAGGATCTTGGATACAGACAAGGATGGAGTTACACATTACTAGGTAGTCTGTCACTTTTTATTTACAGGCAGACCTTTTTTTCTGTTAAAGAGCCTGACAAACTGCTGTTCGATGGCATCAGGATACCTCGAATGGATTTACACGGTATTTTTGTAATACAGTCAGCGATTTTGATAACTTGCTTCACTGGACTGACTTTTCATATCACTTGTAAATGTTAGCACCATTAACCATGGCAAGCTTGGGGTTACAGCCCCATGTTTTATGGGATCCTAACACACAGGACCAGAAAAAGACTTGGTCATAATATCCGTTCCATACAAGTGCAAGTTGCTGTTTAAAAACAGTGTGACAGATCCGGTATTAAGCTGGTGGTGACTGTAGTACAGCCAATAGCAGAGCTCTTCACAGCTGCCTTGGGAAGAGAAACGCTTCTCATGTTGGACTTTCCATTCTTTCCCTTATTCAGAGGGCTGCAGTCCACTATGTGCTTTTAGCCACAGCGGATTGCATTATTATGTAATGGTTTTACAGGTCTGTCACGCACAATAAATCCTCTTTCCCTCACTCTTCTGTGCACAGTAGCTGTGTGTGTGAAATTCAGACAGTGAAATACTGAAGTGTTTTGTCCAAGTGACCAAGTGGCAGTGCTGATCATTAACATCAGATTGATGTTCATGTAGCAAGCAAAGCATGCACAGAGACCTTGTTAGTGCTTGAGAAACAGCTCCTTATCAAAAAAACAAAGCAGCACTTCCTCAATGCAGAAAGTTAAGCATTTCCAAATACTTCCCAAGTGACTTCCTTTTTTTTTTTTTTTTTTTTGAGGGGCACACATTTCAATTGCCTTCAGGCCTGAACCCTGAAATAAATTAACATTTGTTAGGCTTTTTCTGCTTTCCGCAATGTTTGGTGTCTTAATCTTGGTAAATTCAAGATTATACTTACCTTGACCTTCTAAAAGCAACTGGTCTTAGACCACTTCCTGAAATTGGATTACCGAAGGAAGAACTTTGTTCCTTTAAGGTCATTAAGGGTCTCCTTTTTAATTCTTTTTCTTGGGGAGTGTTTTTTTTAGTTGTTAGGGTTTTTTTAAACAAACTAATAAGCAAGCATAAATAATTGCCTCGACCTCCCTTGTTCCACATACTATTTGGGCCATATTTTGCAAACAGCAGTCACATGTAAATCTGTGATCAGTGCTTCCATGGCTGCTGTTTATTATCCATAAACTGATATATAACAACTCCATAAAACCTGTATTACAAAATGTTGTTTTTATCACATTTCAGAAAATGGCAGCTTTAGCTGTGTATTTTGGCCTTCCCTTTAGGGAAACCTTGGACTTTTGCACTTTTTCCAAAAAAAAAACCAACCAAACAAAAAGTCATTCTATCCAAATCATTCATATATATAATGCCTTTCTAATCTGAGTGTTTCTTGGTTTTGCCAATATTGTTGTATCTTTGTGGGATTTGTGAGATCACTTGCTGATCATTTTGTTTGACTGTGACCAATGAGCAAATGTATTGTGTGTGTGTGATGTAAAGATGACTTTAGCATTTTCTATCTTCTAGACTTCCTCCATTTTGTTAATAGTGTGCAAGTGCCATTATGAGTATTGAAAATTATGGTGATCTTTTCATATGTTGAAAAGATGGGATGTTTCAGATTTGGTTTGTCATTATGTGCCTTGATGATGACTGTGTTCAATTGTGTATTCTTTGTCTCTTAAATGTATGTTTACCTTTTTAGCTTTATAAAACTACCAATAAATCTTTGTTTCCTTATCTGGCTGGAGTGTGCTGATGTGGGTTTTTTTCATGGTCTGATAGACAGATGACGCTTCTTTCTTGCATTTTATGCATAATACTTCATGTCAAAAATTAAGGTAATTTATCTAAAAAGAAGTTTGAGACTGCCCTACGCTTTGCTGTAATATTGTTATTTGAAAACCTAGTTTGAGATTAGTCAATTGTCATCCTGTTTAAAACGCTAGCTGTCTCATTGCTTAATGAGAGATCATATAATGTTTAATATTTTTGCTCATTCATTGAACAGTATTACGCTGTGATTTCTTGGGTCTATTGCGTGACAGAATTCGTAATAACCTGGGACAAATGTACTTTCTTGTATTCTTAATGTTGATCTCACTTTGTTGTTAATCTTACCTGTTAGTCAAAGGATCAATATAAAATCTTTTCAAGGTAATTGACTTAATTTATTCTGCATGTGTAGCATGGCTATGCTACTAAAAGCATGTTGGCAGCCAGCTTTGACAACTCGTTTTTCGCACCAATCCTTCAAATGTTAAAGACGATTGTAAACAAATTAGGGAAGGTTTTCTTCTCCCTGATTGCTGCAAATGCTGTTCTTGTAATACAAGATTTAGTAGTTTGCTTTTAAGTAATGGAAGATGTGCAGAGTGTGATTCCTGACTAAATGAACAATCTGACATCTAGTTCCACTCGAGGTAAGAATGCTTTTTTTAACTGAAAGTTCTCTGCAAGAAGGGCCCAGAAGGGAAAGGAAAAGCTCGTTTGTTTTCCCTTCAAGATATATGTGGGGTGTGACTGCTATTCAGTAGCATTAACACTGGAAAACACTGCAGAAAAGGCATGGAATTTAAAATAGGGCTGCCAGTATGTGCCTCTCCCCCTTGACTGTGGTGGGCTTCCTGGCAGGATATGCCCCTGCAGCAGCTGCATTGCCCACAGTGTCCCTGGCCCAGGCCCAAGCCTTGCACACACCTGGTAGCAGAGAGGCCCCAGTGAACTCTGTGTGCTGAAACCCTCTTGGCAGCTTTCCCTTCCGTGAAAGAACTGCTGGGACTGGGTTGTGGGCCTGCCTGATGCCCAGATTAGCCTTCAGAGGCCCAGGTTTGAACGACTTCTGTTCTTTCCTGCCTTGTTTCACACCTCTGAGCTAGGTGCACTTGTTGGAATGTGGCAGGATCTATTGGCGACTTTCTTTTCATGTCTTTCTAATATTTGCCCATTAGAGAAGGTATGGCAGTAAATGCATCGCAGTGTGTGATGTTGCTACATAAGAACTACAAAATGTCTTAACCTGCAGGCTATTTGCTGTGCAAGGAAGTGTGGTTTTTAAATTATTCCCCTTCTGATATTGGACTGGTCTTGGGAATGGCTTTTAAGACTTATATTAAAACAAGATATTGATCTAAACTATATTTTGTGGAGAGCCTAATTGGTAAGAACTGGATATTCAACACAGTAATTTTGAAATATTGACAGTCTTGCTGTGTGAATTATGTCTAGCCTCTAAGCCCTCTTGGTGTTGGAAAATGTGTAGAAATGTTAGTTTTTGGTCCATATTTGTGCAACTCAGGGTAAAAATTGTCTGTTCTGGCAACTAACTAAATGCTTGAGTACTGTGCACCTAAGCTCTTAGACTTTGCATCTGTTTTGCTAAAGGGCTAACAAAGGAGTCTAGTATGTACTGTATAAGTGTATGAAAAAATCCATAGTGTGTATACACATGCATACATACTTACATATATTTGTGCATATAGACATGTATAAAACCTTTTCTTCTCTGCACTAGGTTTGTGCGTATCCTTTGTGCAGTAGCTGGAGCAGCTTCCAGAATAGCCTTTTACTTGGAACAGTCTCAGAGCAGTGAAACTGCTGTCCCGGCAGACCTTTTCCCTGCAAGCTAAAAGTATGAGATCGAAGAGAATCAGGCAGTAAGTTCACTTAAATAATGTGTCAGTAGTACTCATGCTGAAATCTAGAATGGTTTTGTCCCCTGTAGGCTCATGTAAAGCAGAATATCTAGTGTCCATCCCTTTGAAGTAGGTGTCAGCAAAAGCCATTAAGTTGAAGATGGAAGTACAGTAGATGAACTTTTGGACACGTACTCCTGCCATCTTAAACTAAGCCTTTTGCTAATATATTTGCCCTGTAGTTTAGCTCTTGCTAAGGCACTGATACAGAAGCGCTTGTGCTCTCTCTAAAGCAAATGCCATGGTTTTTAGTTGTTAGTAATTTGTGTTGTGCATGAATGAGTCTCTCCCTAGCGAGCCTTAACAACCTCTCTCCTCTGTCTGGCCTGCCTTTTGAAGGAAACGCGCGGGCTCAGAGTGAATTCAAGCAGTGCCATCTACTGTCGTGTTGTAACACTGATTTGTGAGGGGGAATGGCTGTTCTAGGCTGAACGTTTGAGTTCAGTACTTGGAGTTAATCTTGACAGCAAAGGAAAAACAGTTTACAGCAGTGCAGGGTGAACCCAGCTGAGCTACGTTTTTATCACAGAAACATAGAATTTTTTGGGTTGAATTGCGTTAGCCTTAGCAAAGGGTCTTCGTGATGGCATGTCCCTGCAGCCTTCCCCATGCCTCAGTACCGTGTGTGATGCAGGCTGGTAATGGGGCCGTTTTGCTTTCTCTAAATAAACAAATTCCTCAACTTTAACTGGCTTACTGTGTAGATGCAGCAGCCTCTGCCTGTTTGATACTAATGCCTTACATTGATACTACTTGTACTGGGGATTTGTGTATATTTGCATGCCTCTACCTGGGCCGCTACTAGGTTAGCATAGCATGTAGCTTCATGGATTTTGAAGTCCACAGTCTAAGCTCTTTTATGACCTCCCCTGATAATTGCAGGCCAGTTAGGTTCATCAGGTTGCTTCAGTGTGTGCCTGAATCTGTCACGTTCCTTCCAGTGTAAAAATCCTAACTAAACCTCTCAAATAGTTTGGGCCGGGCAATAGTTGACTAAAGGAGGAGAAGTTCAGAGGCTGGGTTACTGCAGGGGTGTTTTAATAGGACTTGGTTTGCAAATAGGATTTCTGAGTAATCTTGGTGGTACAGATTACTGTCTCAATCCTGGCAGTAGCTCTGAAGCCATCCTTCTTAAAATAGATGCATATAAAAAGTGTCACCTTTGCCGCATAAATACTAAAGCTAGCAGTTCATGTTTTGGATGGATCTCAAATGTAAAAGTTTTTTACTGTCAGCTGAAAGGTTGCCTGCAGTATAGAGGGAAGAGCTACATTTCAGAATTTCTTTCCCAAGTTTGTAGCTTCTTATTTCTCACTAGCTGGATAGATTTTGCAAAGGTTTCACTGTGGAAGACAGAATGAGATATAACTGCAAATTTTGGTGGTGATGAGGAAGGATATAAAATTCTGATTCATCTATCATCACAGTTATATTATTCATAGCAGAAGTAGCTGAAATTGCTCTTTTTGCATTAGGAAAAGGTTGCACTGTGTGGGTGGAAAACTCCTGGACTCCTCAAAACTCCATGACTTGCTCATACAGAACCTTCTGGGATGGCAGCAATATGTAACCTATCCTCATTAAATGTCTGTAGTAATGAATTAGTGACTGCACATCTGATCTATCTGCTGCGTAAATGTTTAATTTTGCTTTTACCAGACAGTCAGAGTTTGGCAGAAGATTGGTTCCTGTGCAGATGAGAAAAAGATGCAAGTGTGGTGTTGCATTTCTCCACAGGGAATTGGGGCTGGAGTAGGAGCACTTATGAATCAGTCATGACACTGCCATCCACTTGAAGTTATTTTGGCTTAGACATCAAATATTGCTCACTGGTTCCTTAAGGAGTATCTGGTTTTAGTTTGCTTCTCCAGTCTTCTGTGCTTTATCGCAGAGAAAAAAGGGATAAGGAAAAGATTTATTCAGTATTCTCTCTTGTTCCTGCAGACTTGTACTCAATGCCTATACCGTGAGACATTTGCTGGGCTGTAATCTAATGGCACTCATCATTTCCACAGTATGATATTTTGATGGGAAACTGTGATCTTCTAGATAAGAGAGTCTTGCAGATGGAGATGTTCATCTCAGTTCTGCTACTGATCTTATGTATATCCTTTCTCAGCATCTCTGGTCCTGTTATTTTCTTGTCTTGCATGCGTTAAGCTCCCTGGGACTGCCATCATGCTGCGATGGTTCAGTGTGTAGCCTGGGGTTGTGCTATGATACAAATAATATTCTGATTAAAAATTAAAACCTTGGCCCACAGCAGTGCTTGATTAAGTACCACACACTTTATTGGCAGAGATTTTTCTGTTGGTTTGGTGATTAAGGTAATACACAATGTGAAAAGAAACCTGATAGAAGCAGAAGGTGATCATATTCTAAATAAAGTTGATTGCCAAAACTGCCTGCTGGGATAAATTCACATTACTCTTAAAGATAATCTTTCATCTCTAAAAGGAAATTTGGCTTCCTGCTTGATTATTGGTTTCAGCCTTTTCAGCAGTGTTTCTCACCCTAATATTGCCATCTCTTAACACCGCAAGTTAAGTACGTCTTGCTCTCTTCTCAGAGAACACTGAGAACCCACCAAACTCCAGTAGTGAATTCTGGTTTTAAAGAAAAAGAGAAGCGAAAAACTACAGAGCCTAATGATTTAAAATATTTTGGTTACTTGAACTTCTGCCTTCTCTCCCTGGAAGTACTCTCGGCCCTTGGAGAACACACGTGGACTGATGGGTCGTCTTGTGCTCTCCGAGTCGCAAATAATAATATTCGGTTTTTACACAGATCTTTCCATGCTGGGGCCTGGCAGTGTTGAAGGGGAGGGGGGCAGCGCCGGTCAGGACCCACTTCTCCGCTCTTCTTCCTTGGATTTTTCCCTGTTTGTTGCAGTTTGTTTGCCCTCCCCGGGTCAGGGCGGAGCGGGCGGCAGGGCCCGGCGGCCCAGCAGGGGGCGCCCCCCGCCCCGCCCGATCCCACAGCTCGGGAAGGGGCGGGAAGGGGCGGGAAGGGCCGGGAGGGTGAGGGTTGGGAAGCTGCTTGGGAAGCTGGTTCCAAGTGACCCGCAGGAAAGATTTGAGTCGCAACATGTCTGGCTTTGCGGCTGTCTGCTCTGTGCGTGCAGGGGGCTGTACCACCACGGTGGGAAGTGGGCGGGAGGGGAGGGGAGCGAGGGATGGGATCGAAGTGAACAATGAAATCCGAGGCTGAAGGTCAGAATTTTTTTTTCCTGACAGTGCAGAAATCTCCCCCAGGGATTCCTACTGCTTGAGACACTAATTAAAAATAGAATAAATAAAATCTATGGCAACATTTATCAGAGATAGTCCTTCACTGCTGTAGGTCACTTAGGACTGCAATAAGCATAAAGACAAAAGGGTTTCGATTGCCCTTTAGAAGGCGGCAGGACAGTGTATTTCATGCCCAGAATCTTGATTCTATTGGGATTTTCTGCTGCAGCTTGAGCACCTGGGATGCCTGAGTTAAACAGACTAGACCCTCAATGAAGTATGTAGGCAAATGCGAAGGTTCAAATAAGCATTCCATGCTGAAATCTGGTGTTCTGGCTGACCACAATAACTTCTCATGAGAACATTTCAGGGAATAATTGGATTTTTCATTCTTGCTAGTTGAATTAATTTATTTTAGTTAATTCTGTATGTTCATCTCTTTTAATTTCCCACTGTGCTATAAGAAATAAGTTAAATGGCCTCTAAGATTCCAAAAGTTCTGGAAGTTTCCCAGACGCTAGACGTTGACTTTCATGTGGCTTGCTCCATGTAAAGATACTGGGGCTGAACTTCGTTATGAAAGCTGTGTGGTAAAAAGCCAATGCTCAAGGCATCTCTATCCCCAGAAGTTGTTGCTCTGTAGAACTATTTGAAACTTTTAATTACAAGCTCTTTATTTAACTTTCAATTATATCTTATTAATACTTGGAATATATACAAGGGATTTATAATGCACCTGTTGAAAATGTGCCTTAGTTCAAAAATTACCCAAATTCAACAAAAGCCTTTCAGTAATTCTGTCTGGAAGTTGCTTTGCAAAAGCGGGAAGTTACCTCTCATGTCCTCCCTAAGCAAGCTTCAATTTTGAAATCCTAAGTAACTTGATGGCTTTCAACTTGCTTGTATGAAATCATTCAAGTGCCTCCTTAGGGAGAGGATGTCACGGAAAAAGCATTCCTCCATGCACGGAACTATCCACAGGAGTGCTGTCCCAGAGCCTCAGCAGGACATCCTGGTGGGAATAGGTCTAGGGCATGAGCTGCTTCCTCACAGTTAGCACTACTTTCCATCGGTTTAAGTTCAAGAACCTTCTTAGAGGCTTCAGGAAGACTTAGAGCATAAGTAGCCACTATGGGAATAAAGGTTATTAACCTGTATTCTTGAAGCACTTTGTCCCCCATTGCAGGCTGCTACATTAGGCAACTGCTTGCTCTCCCATTTTTTTGAGGCATTTGTGAATTTGCTTATAAGGGGTTGAAGTGTTCTGCATGTGTTTGGGACTTAACAGAAGGGGTCGGTGCTGAATGTACATAGACAGTGATCAATTTGGTACAAAATAAGGGAAACAGTTTGTAAGGGGATTTTACTTTTCATCAGTTATACTTTTAAAACTATTGATCTGCCAGAGAGTGTTTTGAGGTTTTTTCCATTTTTAGGGATTGCATATTTTGATGTGTCACCATCTGATGATAGAATTAAGACATAAGCATAGTTCAGCTTCAAGAGTCTAAATCAGTAATAAATATTTAATTAAGTTGTCTTAAACTGTCAAAGTGAGGAAATACACAGTGTTCAAGATTAAACTCATAGCTCATGTTGTTGAACCTCAGTTTGCAGTTGTATATCAGTAGCTAAATATAAAGTGTAAGGTCTTAAAGTCCTAGAAGAAAAACTTGAAACCTGCAACAGAGGCATAAGAAGAGATGTCGAAATCGGGGGCATTTTGACTAACATGTTTAATTTCTGTATTGTTCTATAGGCAATCTGCTTTCAAAAGTGCTCATTTGAAGACACAGAAACTTAACATCTGCCAGCAGATAGCAAAGCTGAGAGGATGAAGCAGCCTTTCTCTTGCATCTGTGTACATACAGACATTTCAGTGTTTTTATTTAAGCTGCTTATCTCTTCTTAATTTCTCGTAGCTTTTCCTAAGGTGTCAGATGTTTTCCCTTTCTAGTGAAACAGGCAAAGTTCATTCACTGTGTTTTAAAACTTACTAGGGACCTTGGGAGAAGATGTCAAGCACTAAAGCAGAGTGTGTTCAGCACCTTGTTTGTCCTTCAGTAGGCACTGGCCTTGTGAAGCAATGTAACCTAAGCCAAATAAAATTCCTTTTCCCCAGTGCCTACAGTGGTGCTCTCTGTGGGGATGAGTCCAAGGGCTGAGAAGTCCTTTCTTTACACACTGGCTCTACTCAGACTGAGACACTTTGGGAGAGTCTGGATGGCATGCAGATTGTTTTTGTGTGTGAAAAATACATGAATATTCCCTCAGGTATTAATTAATGCAATTCTTAGTTATTGAGAACTTCAAGTAAAAAATAAGAGCGTTCTCAGACAGTATTCAAATGTACCCCTTACATCTAGTTATTTGGTCACACTCCTTTTAAATGTCTGGCCAACAAATTTTTCTCCTTCCTTGTTACACTCCTGTGACTACACTGTACCTTTGTAATAGGGGGAACTTTTTGCTTTTAGTTTTCCTTAACTGATTGTAAGGTAGGATAATTTATTGTCCATTTCTATTCACAATAATTGAGTTCATGATTTTTAATTTGTTGGGGGTTTTTATCTATAGTGGTGAGGTAAAGAAGAGGAGCTTGAGCAACCCCTATTCCATCATGCTTTAAAGACTGTATTTGATAATTTAATCAGTAAACAGCAGGAGACTGACATTTCTTGGGAAGTTTCTAAAATGATAAAAATAGTTAGATAAATCATAAAAATAGTTATAACTGTGTCCCTCAGGACAGTACTAATTAGCCTACAGATTGAGTGGGATAAAGACATGTGCAGCAGCTTTGTGCTTTCATGCTCTACAAGGTATATGTGATCCTCAGAACGAGGATCTGAGAAAAACAAGGATCATTGACTAGGAATTTTTTGCATGTGGAGGAAAAGGATTTATCGCTTCTGGTTCTGATTTTCAACTTGACCTCCACAAAAGGAAGGTCCCTGTAACATCTCAAATCGTGTCATGAAAACAGCTCTTCTCCTTCGTTACTGACAGTAGCGCATGCTGCTGCATTGAAATAATTTCTGAAAGCTAAGTTTCTCTTGTAGTCTCCCTGTTTGCTCTTGGAGCTCCTAGAGGTTCAGACAATGGAAATGGATAGATTGATCCCATTAACAGTCTCCATGATTTTTTCTGCACAGAGCTGGCTCTTTTGACATAAATGCTGCAGGAAAATGGTCAAATGAGTTCTGAACAAACCAGTTTTCACTGGAGGGAGTGACTAGCTTGAAAGCAGTGCTGTTAATACCAGTTTGGGTGGGAAAGGACTTCATTTTTACATAGTTCCTATTTTCAGTGAAACAAAAGGAGAGTTTGACTTGCCTTTCCTATCACGATATGAAAGCAAAATACAAAACTGTGTGCACTCTGGCTATTGCTTAGGGAATACTAAACAGCAAAACAATATACATATATATATACACAGTTAAAACTGTGCTACAGTTCCAGAGAAGTACACAGAGAAGCTTGTTCATATTTGGAGATTTACCCTAGTTGCATCAAAATTTGATGATTGTGGTATGGGTCACAAAACCTGTTAACCTTCTTCTGTACGCACATCATACTCGTGCTAGCAGTTCACATGGCATTTCCAGATAATTCTCTGCATGGTGGCCTTGCAGGAGCAAAAGTTCTGCACAGTAGCACCATGAACAAAACCAGAATTAATATTTCTGCAACAGATCTGGAATAATTTTGGTAGAAAGTTCTGAATAATGCAAGGCAGCAGAATGTTTTAGATGGCAATTCCACCTTGCTTCTATCTAAGAAATTAAAATGTGAAAAAAAAATTATAATGTTTTTTATAATCCAGTGCTCAACAGGTTAATTTAATGTGAACTATTTTTGAAACTGGGTGACAAGTCATAGATAATGGTGATCGATATAGTACTTTTGATGAAAAAAATAAATTTCCCTGGGATGGCATCACTTCTTGCACTCTTAAGGGCTGCTCTAGCAACCCTTAAGCTAGGCAGCCCAATAGCTGAAGAGAAAAAGGTATGATGTAAGAAAAAGAAATTGTATCTCTAACTTTTTTTTTTTAACCTCTGTGTTTCAAACTGAGTTTATTTCAGTCTCGATGTTCAGATGAGTCACCTGAAGTTTGTTCTGTTGAGTCAGGATGTGAACATGAGTTCTGAATTTAACTGCAACTTACAATTCAAGGTTGTTTGGTTACTTACTTAAAGTAACATTTTTTTCTTTAAAGTCAAGGTTGAAGAAATTAATTTATTCCTGGTTTACATAGCAGCTGCCTTCAGCTTTTTATCAGATACATGATGTTTGAAGACTGTCAGTGGAAGCCTCCCTGATGCTTCTGTCAATCTGTGGAATTCAAACTTCTCTAAAAATAATTGCTTCTAACCTACAGAAAATATTTTAAAATGCAGCCAGTGTGTCACTTCCTTGAGTGGTGTCTTTCCAGCCAGCTTTCCAGGCGAGTACCATCACAAAGGTCTTGCACATCGGTTGGCTTTCTGTCAAGGTAAATATTATCACTGGAAATTAAGAGTAAAAACATGAACCAACATAGCTGCTCCTTCATTTGAGCCATGTGATTGTGTCACTTACCTGGACACTTACTGAACAGTGCTGGTCGGATCTTGAGATACATCTAATTAGAATTAAATGAGGCAGACATTAAAAACTTTCAGTGTTTGCTTGGTGTGCACTATTGATCTGATAGAAGTTGCCTGGAGAGGGATTTACAAGAAACACATATAAACAACATTGCTATCTTACTTCTTCAAAATAACTATGAAGCTGAAGTTGAGAGTGAGTTCAAGATGTGCTTTCTTTGGTTGTATTTGCCACATCCTTCCCTCGGATGATGAAGAATGGGTATATTTAAGTAGTTCTCTCTCTGTGTCTTGACAGTGTAGATGATGTTCAGAGGTAGACACTACACATCTGGTGAAAGTTTTGCTCAGTGAGGAGAACTAAAATGCCACTAAATAACAGCACCATGAAAATAATAACATTTTGAACTCTTACACTGCTTCCCATCTATGCCAAGACATCAAGATTTCCTAAGGTATTTTCATTAAAGAGCAAAATTGACTTAGGTTGTTACATTGTATAGTGGACAGGGATTTTGGGGGTGGGGAAGTTTGGTAACTCTCACAAAGTCACAAGAGAAGTTGCTGACCACCAGGAATAGAAGCCATGTATGCTGACAGCCAAGTCTGTGTGAGCCACAAGACCGTCCTTCCCCCTGCACACACAGAAGCATTGGCATGAAAGGGAAGTACTTTCTGTGGTTTCAGAGAGGCCTTTCCGGTGATTCTGACACTATCAGCAGAAGGACACAAGGTTTTTATGTGAAGGTCTGACTGCATGGCTCAAATTATTTTGTGACTTTGGCTGCTTTCAAACGTTTTATGAGGGTTGGCTAAATATTCCCCATGTAGGAAGAAGGCCAAAGATGAATCTATCATTTTTGGAGAGAGTAATTTTTGAAGGGACTAAGGGTGGGGGAGGAGGGAATCCACATAATGCCTGTCCATGCTGAGGTGTGAAGCCCTTTGGTCCATTGCTGTACCAGGCACATGTGCAAAAGGAAGAGCCTATAAGACTGGTAAGAAGAAATGTTCTTTAATGCCAGCTTTTAAATCTAGCTCTGACATAAGTCATGGATAAGATATATAAACTATGTTCAGCTATCTGTTTTATTAGCAATTCTCATACACTCTCTTTTTTTTTCATAATTAACACCACTTCGCGATTTTCAGTTGTCATTTGTCAAGCCATCTTATCTCCCTCCACTCTCCTTTCAGGCTGCACTGATAGTAATTCCAGCAGGAACCAACAGTGTAAGTACTAACACTATGTAAGCCAGATGGAGAAATAGCAGTTAACGCTCCAGAGCAGTAGTTAGAGAGAGTCAGCTGCTCACTAGCCTGGGTCACGCTGGGCGGATGCAGCTGAACTGTTTGGGATGGGGAGAGAGAAGGCAAGGAACACAGCCCTTCCTGCCCCACACCAGGGAATGGGTGCTGCCCTGGGGGGTGGTGATTGTGGAGAAACATCTTTTGCTTCCTCTGATAATTTCGCCAGAAGTGTGGGTTAGATTTTAGATGCATCAGGATGGCTTTTGCAGAGGCTGGTCATGGCCATATGCTAGGCTATATTGGTATTAAAAATATATCCATATTCCTCTAATTACTGGAAAGACAGTAGTAAAATAGCTTTCTCTGGAACTTTGTTTATTCACATAAATGTTTTGGTAGATGAAGGATGTTATTTGCTATCTTGTAGTATATTAAATAAACAGTGTGATTCTGCAGTTATTCTGTACTGTCATCTTGGTATAAGGTGAGGATGATTAAAAGAAGTGGTGTTTAGTCATCTGACAAAATACACTTTTCTGTCACATGAAACAGATGGCAAAAAGACTATAAATTTAAAATAATTATGTAACATTAATATTACGATAGCGGCCAAAGATCTTGGCTAGGTTGGAGGTCCCATCGCTTTAAGTGTTGTGCAAACAGTAAGTAAATATTTCTGCCTTTAAAAGCTTAAAAATGCCAACAGTCTTTTTTTTAGACAAGACTTCTGTGAGTACAGAGAGGGTTCTTGCTCAGTTATGCCTTAGAGTAGTCATCTTGAAATTGTGAAGGAAGTACAAGGTCGAGTAAGTGCAAATGAAAATGAAAGTTGAAGAAACTGAGAGAGAAAATGCATTTGTGGAATAAAAAGCCAATGAGCATGAAAAAGTGCTGAGCACAACTTGTTTTAGTGGAAATTTAGCTTAGGTAGCAGCTGGTAAGATCCAGAGACATTTCAGTTCCCAAATGTACATCATACTCTGGTGGGCACTGCAACTTCTGATGTGAGAGTACACCAAGTTTTCTCTGAAACAGGCTGAGCACTTAGGTACATAACTCCCCCCCAGGCTCCACTGTGATTTTATTGCAGTGAAAGAAAAGGGACTCTCCTAAATACTTGGGCCCAGATTTTTTGCATGTTAGATCCCTGAGTCTTAATTTCTCAGTTCTACAGTCTTTTACTAGTGAGCTTTCAGTATCTTACTACATTAAAAAGAAAAAGTAATCTGTGCCTTAGTACATCAAATTGGATTGATATTTAAATACGTTCCCTTCTGGCAGCTTTTCTTCTGTTAATGTGGCTCTGATTAGCTGTAAAAGATTGAAGAGATATTCTTGAAATAGGTTGTTCCTAAGGGCTGCTCTGATGTTTATCCTCTTATAGTCTGGCACAGCTGGGAATGGCAATTTGCTCTTGTAACAGGTTGACCAAGGATCAGCTGCAGTATTAAAAGATTAGTACCCAATAATTTTCAGCATGTTGATGTGGATTTTCAATGTTTGAATTTCTCCTTTACATAACATTTTATTTCAAGTCTAGCAAAAAAAAAATTCCCTGTATTCTATGAATTTACACTCTGCTGTTAAGAAACACTTTGATTTTAAACTTTAATGATATCTGTGTTTGGACATCTGGACAACAGCTCTAAGAAAGCAAACAAGCCACTCAACTGTTGCTGTGCTGCCAGCCAGAACAAATGAGAAATATATGTAATAAGTAATAAGGAAATCAACCACTTAATTTGTTTTCAAGGATTATTATCATGATTCAGTCTTACTTATTAATGACCTCTGTCCGTACAAAATTGAATACAGCTGTGGTAACAGTGTTTGTATTTATCTAGTGACCCTCCTGTAAGCCCCTATCACTGATAGCATTACAGACCCACTTATATCTTTTTCCAAAGTGCTTAGCTGCTACACGACAAAACTGATTTCTAATGAACTCAAGACCGTATTCTGTGCCAGTAGAGAGTTAAACAAAACTTGGAAAATCTTAAGAAAGTTGTGTGTAGTCCAAGTGCACTGTCTCAAGGAATCTGAGAGAAATCTGAGAGAAAATGAACTTGTATCTTTAGTCAGGAAATCCTAACCCAATACTCTCTGTAGCAGTTTCTGATGGGCCATTCTTCACAATGCCACATGTACTTACTGCAGCACATAAATTAGGTTCGAGGTAGGCTGCTGTTTATGGGATAACATCAGCAGCATTACAATTATTAGCATTTAGTTCATTGAGTGTATCAGCACTCGCATTCACTGTTGCCTTCTCTATTCTTCAGAGTTAGAGATGAGGACTTGTGTGGGTCTTATGCACCATACAACAAATTTTCTGTATAGGAATTTGTAGGCAAGAGGTGTGGCAGTCTGGTGTCTTGAATTCTGATGGATCTTTTTTCGTTGCCCTGGATACAACAGCGCTTTGATGTTACTTTGGATTTTAGCCATGGTGGATGCTACAGCTCTGTTTTCCTCCTGTGAAAATATGGTGTTTTCTGACAAGTTCTAGTCAGGTGTTTAATGTTAACTTTTATATGTACAACCAGCTATGAAAAAAATGGAAGAATGCCTTTGCCCTCAGAGTGACACTGTTTCTTTAGCCTATGAGCAACACAAGTAGGAATCACAGTGTTTGGCTCTCGGCCTGGGGAGCTGTCGCAATGTCAGCAAGAGTTATGAGATGCTTGCACTAACTTTGTACTGTGTCCACGGTGTCTCTGTGCCCAGGACGCTGGAGTGAGGGATTACAGCCCTTCTATAGATGCTGCGGCAGCTTCTCTTGAACTGCAAAAAAGTTGCGCCAGATCTGCTGAAAATAATTTGAAGTGTGCTGGATCTGCTCCCTCATGCTGTGTGTGATGAAGCTGAATATGTGCCGTAGTTGAAAAATGTTCTGTTGGTAATTTAGGAGGTTTTGAAGCACTAGATATTGCACTCACGAGAGCTGATGTATTTTCATCCTTTAAACAGGAATATCTCCGGTTCATGTATGATAAGAAGCAATGCTATTTGTAACAGTATGCATTTGCTTGCTTTTCTCTGGGTGGTTTAAAAAAGTCTGTTCCTGAAGGGTTGTTTTCCTTTTTTGCATGGCTGGCTTGTGAGGGCTTTAGTAGCTTGGTTCAGGTTTGCTGCTGCCCCACTTAGCATCTAAAACATCTTGGCAAGGAGCATGAAGTGTTTTTCCTCTTCTTCCCGGAGGCTCTGCAGAAGCTTCTGCGCTGGCTAAGCCTGCCCCTTCACTGCATGTTTCAAAAAGAAAAAGCAATTACCCCTGTTGTCAGGCAGCCGGCGAGTAATGTGCCTCCTTGCCTCGAGAAGGTTCCCAGCCCCTGAGACACCCTTTGTGTAAGGAAGTTGGGCTCATAACACCGCAAAATAAAATCCAGGATGTGCCATCAGCCTGTGATGGCTCTGAAGGTTGAAAAAGCAAGGTATTTAATGGAAGAAGCTCTGAAGTCAATAAAAGACTGTGTTTTGCCCTTGCTAGTCTTGGCTTGAGATAAAAGTAACTGTGGATCATGTATTGGATTGGTAGGAATCACACGCTGTGGAAAGCACATTAGCATTTCAGATTTATAGTGTTTCTAGTCCAACACTATGTGTCGAATAATAGCCAGCAATTTCAGCAGCAAAAGTAAAATCCATGTGAAAATTGATTAAGTAACAATATGTCCGGAGGGCAAGGTATTTTGAGTGAGTAGTTGGCCTTTGTCCTTGCTTAAATGTTTTTAACCCTTCCAGTGTTGTAAGTGGAATGTAGGTATACTTATAATGTGCACTGGTATTTGCAGTCAAACAGAAACCTTGAGCTAACGTTAAAACTTGTTAAATAAGATGCAGGAAGAGATATATCAAAATGGATATATTTTTAACATGCAAAATAGATTTTGTTTATTGTATTCTAGAAGAGAACCCCCCCCCACACACACATTGCTAAGATAAATAGATCAAGGTCAGTGTTGAGTTACATAAAACTTAACTTCAAATCAATACTTGTTTAGTCATGTTGTAAGTATCTGAAAACAGAGCTTGATCATTAGAAGACTGCTAAAATGTCAAGCATCCTTAACAGTCACCACTACTCTGAGTGAAATGTGAAATTCAACCTCTTGTTTCCTGTTTTGAGATGCAGTTTTTGAAGATATTTACTGTATGTAAATTTTACAGTAACTTAATGTACCTAATTGTTAATTACATTTTTTCTCCCTGCTGTACAAAGCCTTGTAACTGTCAGGCTTCAGTAGCTTTTGCTGGGTTCAGCAGAAACTCTTCTCCCAACCTATTTTAGTTGCAGCAGCTGCTTCTCTTCTGACAAAAGCGTTGCTGAGGATATGGCTTCACAAAGGCACTTCTCCCACCCTCCCCAGGAGGCAAATACCTGGGAAACTGAGCACAGGATAGGGATTCCCAAAGGACTTAGTACGTTGTAATGCAGAAGGAGATGAGACCTCTTGTGATGGTGTAAAACCTATACCTCTGAGGACTGTGTTGTGCCTCTGAGCTTTGTAATCTGGAAGTGAAAATACAGGAATTGCCTCCTTCCTCACAACTGGGTCAAACAAGTGCAGCAAAGGCTGCCTGCATTGTCTCCTTAATCATCCATCTGCCTTAGAGGGCATCTTCAGTTTAAGGGAGCCTGTGGGGTATCTTAGGTCATCTTTGCCTCACACTGAGTCTTGTGTCTGCGAGCAGACATTCACAGCATCGGGGATTAACGTGTTTATACAACACTCAAAAGAAAAAAAATTTTTGAGGTAACTGGAATCCTTTCTCTGCAGTTTTTTCAGCTGCAGTGTTGCTCTGTCTCATAATCTGCATTTTGCACAACGATGTTGTGAGATAATAGAAGTTAAAAATTTTGCCCATGACCAGAACAGTTATATGAAGAGTAACCTAAAAAAGAGGTCTATAGACTGTTCCCTCCTAAAATCATTGTGTGTTTACCCACCCCTGCTACCACTGAAGTAATTAAAAAGAAAGAAAGAACCCAAACTGTTTGCCAGGTCAGGTGGAGAAGTGAGAAAAGAGAGTTGATAAGATATTGCCTTATGCACCTGGAGCTACAGTACTGAGAATCATACAGATACTAAGATAGAAATACATATTGTTATATACATGAATTATAAATTGCTTGCAAGCATCAACAAAATGCTTGATTGTAATTGAAACTGGGGAATTCCTTGTCTTTTGGTGTAAGCAGCAAGTGATTTAGGTCCACAAGTGCTGATGGCTCTTAGGGGCTGCACCTGGTTTCCTCAGTGGAGCCATGTGGACAGCTGCTCTGAGGAGGCATCTTCCCAAGTTATTTTAGTTACTGTCTCAATTTCCCAGGCTGTGTCTTTACCATCTTTCTTTGCTAGAATTCTAACAGCAGCATAAGGCAGAGGTGCTCACTGTTCCCCCACAGCCAGCCCTCACAAACCCCAGGCTATACCTTCCTTTGTATCAGAAGACCTGCCTGAATGCAAAAACAGCCTTCTCGCAGACCTGTCCAGATTTGTCACAGAAGTTGGATAGGAATTAATGCCAGGAAAATGTGTTGCAAAATTTAAGTGCATAATGCCTGCATATTGTGGTTGATTCTCGCTTGCCTTGAGCTGCATGCCACCATTCTCTCAGGTGCTGAGCAAGATGTAGGAGTGGGAACTGCCACCAACTCTAAACCATAACACTTTGCACATTGGTGGAAATGACTAATCAAGGTGCAAAGAAACAGCTTTCAGAATGTGGTCTTGAGTTATTAATAGAGCCATGGTTTTGCTAGGTCAGGAATGACACAGCTGTTTAATTTTTTTCTTGTGTTCCAGTGGACCAGTAGAAATAAATTCATTTTATTCTTTTAATCTTTCTCATAATCTTGTTAGTTTTTTACTAGCTAGCATGCATCTTGGTGCTGAATCCCGGGCTCTGCTTTGATACAGCTAATGAAAAAATTGCCACTCCTATCTGCATCATTAGCCTAATGTTAGTTGATAATACTTAGTATTTTGCACAGTCACTCGTATCTTCAAAGCACTTAACAGTTATTAACTAATTAATCCTCACAACATGCCTGTGAGTTGGAAGGTAAATAAATATTAACATTCCCCTTTTAGCAAAGGGGGAGCCAAATAGGAAGATTAAGTGATTTGCATGGACTTAGTGGCAGAGCTGGCAAGAGAACTCCTGTGCTTTAATGCTTGTGCTTATCCTTCCAGCCTTACTGGCTCAGTGTGAATTAAAACCTTCACCATTATCCTGTGTAGCCTTTCTGAATACTTTAGTACCTTTTCAGATCTAAAGTTTGTCACATAACTATCATACTGAAGGATGGCTGCAGCCCAGTGGTGCAGACCTTCCCATGTCCCATCACAGAAAGTGGGGGCAATACCAGGAGGGAGGCTGTAAGTGCCTTGTATCTCCCCCAATAAATCCATGCCAGGCCTATATTTAGAATGGGACTGTTCAGAATTAAAATACTGAGCCTTCTCACCAAACCTGATTTAAATATATGTAATACCTGACCATTGCTTTTACGGAACAATATTAATTATTTATACTGCTATTTGATACTAAATCAAAGCTGTAGCAGCAAAAAATGGTCTTTCTGTGGAGACAATGTTGTCAATCACACAGTCTTCAGGAAACATTTGTGAAACTGTGGGAATTCTGACTGATGTGCTTAAATATAGTGAATATTTTAAAATGCTGTAAATTACTTTTAGCAGTGTAAATATCCTGTTCACCAAGGCCCTATACTGTCCTCAAAGCTTCTGTGTTTTGAGAGAAGATCACGTCTTAAGTGACTCCAGAAGGCTTGGGGTAAGTTTTTATGTTGACAAAGCCTGCAAACAGAAATGTGGCCTAAATACTAGAAAAATGTTTATGTAAGTGAACCTAAAGAATGTAATTTTTAATGGATATGTAGTTCAAAGCTCAGCTTCCACCTTGTCAGCCTCCTCTGCTAAGAATCATTTCCATACCTTTAGCAGAAGATGGGTCACAGTGAGGGGCAATGCCTTGGCAATTGCTTTGGCTCCAAAGGTGTTGCATGAGGATGTGCTCTGGGATCCACTCCAGCAGCTGCAAAATGCTCACATAGCTCAGTCCTAGCCCTCTCTACTCTGAGATATCCTTCTCTGCATTCTCTACACTACACTTTGGAGGTGGGGAAGGCTCCTGATGACAGCTCCCTGCCACACAGAGACACCCTGCTGAGGGGAAAGCTGGGATGGAGTGCCCTTTGGCAGTCAGCTATCATGGGTGCACTGAATGAGGAAATGTGGCCCTGCCAACCATCATACCTTCCACTGTGACAGCATTTGATCTCTTTCTATCTACTCTGAGGCACATCTTGGGGGCTCTTTCACAGCTGAGAGAATTAATACCTTAATTCTGCTGAGCTTTTAAACCTGATGGCAGAGATATTTGTGTGCTCCATTCCCTGTGGCCTTACTCTTTGTACTCGTCTGCATTGTACGTGCTGAAATGTTAATAGCTCCCATGATGTAGGAAGACCACAAGCTGTGGGACAGGGAGGTACCAGGTCGCAGATTCTCATGTCCTCCTGTGTCAGTTTATCCTGGTCATCACAGCCTGTCTTTAACCAAATTGCTCCTGTTTGCCATTTTGACATTGGTGAGAGGAATGGGTCAGAACTGAGCTCAACGTTTTGTTGAGATATTATCCCTGTTTCATACTTTTTAATTGCCCATTTAGGATGATCTGCCAGAGAACTGGAAGCATAAGTGATTTTACCTTGAATTTAGCAAAAGCTTTCAGAGACACAAGTTGCGATTATGGTACTTGGAAAATAGTTTAATGTGTTCTAAGCACTAAACACTTTCGCCTTGTACTCGGCACTGTTAAGGTCACACCTCGAATCCTGTGTTCAGTTCTGAGCCCCTCTCTTGCAGAAAGACATTGAGGTGCTGGAGTGTGTCTGGAGAAGGGCCACAAAGCTGGTGAAGGGTCTGGAGCACAAGCCTGATGAGGAGCAGTCAAGGGCGCTGGGGGAGTTTTGTCTGGACAAAAAGAGGCTCAGGGGAGATCTTTTCACTCTCTACAAGTACCTGAAAGGTGAGAGTTGGTCTCTCCTCCCAAGTAACAATGAAAGGATGAGAGGAAATGGCCCTATTTGTGCTAGGGGAGGCTTAGACTGGGTATTAGGAAAAGTTTAGAAAGAGCGGTCGAGAATTGGGAACAGGCTGCACAGAGAAGTGGTGGAGTCACCATCCCTGGTGGCACTTAGGGACATGGTTTAGTGGTGGCCTTGGCAGTGCGGGGTTTATGTTTGGACTCAATGATCTTAGAGGTCTTTTCCAACTTGAAAAGTTCCATGATTCTAAACAGAACATTCAGTTTCAAAGACACTGAAAATTCAACTCCCTCAAAACCAATTTTTTTTGTTTGAAACTGCCTAGTTTGTAAAAAAGAACAGAGAAGGTGGGGTTTCTGAAATCCCAGACTTAAAACTTGAAAAGATATTTGCTTTAACACAAAATGGCAGTTTGAATATTTTTTCCTGTTTTTCTGATTATAAGAATACTTTGCATTGAATGAGAATGTTTTGGATCTCTGCATTGATACCAGCTTTTTGGTATTTCAGCCACTAGTCCAAAAATTATGGTTGGCACATCCTAACTCTTAATCAAGTTCTAAGTTCATTTATCATATGCATCTATATGGGATTATTCTCATCTTTTTCCCCTAATGGTTGCTTTGCTAATGAGCTGCTTTTGCTCAGAGCAGTGTATCTGTTGCTTGTACTAGATTGTTTCTATATGGTGGCTGTGTTCCTCTATACAAACCCAGAGGAGTTCAGGAGGATATTCACCTCTCACTGTTTAGACCATAGTGGGCTTTTTAAAACTGCGCTTCAGTTCCCACAACTCCCACTAGCAATCTGCTATTGGCTAGAGGGACAGGGTGCAGAGAAAACACAGTGGCTTTTTACAAAATGCTCTCTTGATTTCCCACCCACCTGACATCAAAAAATGCTTTTCTGATTCAAATACATATTTAATATTCTATACTTAAAAATTCACTATGCTCTGTTGAGCCAGTCTCAAATCTCAATGGAAGCAGCTTTATGCTGCTTTTTAAGAGTTCACATGGCTGCACTTACAAATGACATCATTTTTTCATGAGAGTAGGTGCTGTCAGCAGGATCCTCAGAAACTGTGGGCTGAACAGTTGCTTTATTTTCTACTCTCGCTATAACTAATAAATTGGTTTTTGTGGATTTTCGGGGGAGCAAAGTGATCCCAGTGATCTTTCTTTACAAGTTGTTCCTTCGCCTTAGCAAAGTAGGACAAGTATTTGGCAGGGGCAGCTACAGAGCTGCCAGCGGGCTCCAGATCAGAGTTGGAGCTGTGGACTGTTGCAGCAGTGCCTGAGGCAAAAATGAAAAATTTGATTAAAAGGAGTTTTCAAACACATGCTTTTGTTCTGCAGATTTCTAGGTATGAGAAGGAGGGAGGGAGGGAAGTGAGCCTTGTGACAGACAGGATGGTTGTGGTGTTCAGGTACCCCTTCACTTTTTGGGATGAAGACATGTGTTTCTTGTGTGTTTTTCAATTTCACAGGAAGGTGAAGTCCTCCTCTGGCTGCCTCAGCACCAGTCACAGGTAATATATAATGATAGCAAATTTAGCAAGTGTGCCATCTGTAGTCAGCTGACACACTGAGTCTTGCATCCTATTTGCCATAGGTGTTGCAAAACTGTATTTAAAATGGCAGTTGAAAAATGCAGAGTTTCCAAATAGTTTTTTTCTCTTTTTCTGCTGTGATCCCTGACTACCTCTGGCAAGGATGTGAAGATGCTCTCAACATGTTGTGTCTTTATTTCCCAGGTGTGGCACCTGAAAGTGTGAGACAGTGAATGGTGCCTTATTGTTCTCCTCACACAAGCACTGGTGGGACCGTGGTAATCTTTCTTTCACTTTGTCCAAAACCAACTGCTCTCCTTGCTCAGGCACATGCTGTTTGACCAATTATCCACAGCCAGTGATCCAGCTTTCCCCAGTTACTGGTATGTTTTGAACAAACACAGATGAGGGGAAGTATGAGACACCATGTTAAAACACTTCCTGCACAGACCCCCAAAGAAAGGTCCTTGCACAAATGCTTGACATACAGATCATATTCGACCTTTGATCATCTGTCATTTCATTGTAAGAAAGCATGCCATCATTTGCCACCGTTTAAAATAGACCCAAAGGAAGTCAGGGCTTAATCTTAACCTCAAACACATTGAGCCCTGTATTTCCTATCCAGCCATACACCGTGATATCTGGTTTCCTACACCTCGGGCCTGCTAAGTTTAGTTCCTTTCAGCCAGCTGCTAAGAAGGAAGGGAAACCGTGTTCACTCTGGATAAAGCATTTGCTGTACCAAGTGGTAGACAGCAATACAGTTTTGAGGTTTCTCAGTTCTTTAAAAAAATATCTTTTGAATTCTTTTCTCTCTTAATCTTACTTTGTTCTTACTCTTAATTTGTTTTAATTCTTAAAATGTTCATACATTTAAATCTTTGATGACATGCTTTCTTGGCCTTCTCTAGGAAGAACTTTCATGCTTAGGCATAATCATTTAGCATTTATGACTATCATGTGGTTATACCATTGCTAAATTAAACATTGGAGCGTTATTCATTAATTAATATTCTATCAAACTCAGTGCAGTCACTCAGGTCTTTCATCTTAGACAGTAAATGAATGAGTGGAATATATAATGTACCATACAGAAATTGAGATTGCCTCACCAGAAATCTTTATTTTTCATAGAAAGTAACTGCATAAAATAGCTGAGATAAAACTGACCTATTTTCCCTCTATATCAGTATGATTCCTTGGCTGTTTGCTTCAGGCAAGCAGATTTTTATCATGGAGGAACCGGCTGGTTTCTTTCTTGGGGGTAGTCTCAGGCCGTGCTATGAAAGCCCCAGACCTGTTTCAGTAGTATGTCTTCTGAGGACCTTAAGTATTCATTAACTCTATTGCTTTTCCCCCCCTAATGTTTAGCAGAATTATGATAGTTTTGACATAGCTGAAACTGCTGGGTTATTGGGCCACATTTGGCAGCCACATGCCACAATGAGCAGGTGGTTCAGCATCCACAGCTGGAGCTGGAAGGATTTGGCAAGACTGTGCCCCATCCACACAGCAATGTGTTTTCCCAGTGATAGCATGAACTTCCTGGCAGAATTTTGGTTTTGGACTATTTACAAAGCAAAAGTCTTAGCAACATTAATATCTCTGTGAAACCTACAGGACTGGGAAAACTCACTCTTTGTCCCACCTGATTCTACTAATCATTGGTTAAATTCCTCCTTTCTGTGTGTCACACATCTCCAACATTTCAAATTATGGAAGGGGAAAATCCTTCTGATGGAAGGGATTTATAACACTATTACAAGGGGCAGAAGGGGCTGAAGACCTTAATTCAGTGCTTGTATAGAGCTGCTGTTTTTTCTACTAAGAGTTGCACGCAGTTTTGTCTGAGTTGTTCTGATGTTTCCATAACATTCTATCCTTCCATCCCTGCTTGGTCCTTGCTTTTGAATGGCAGCACTCATAAATTCAGTTTTGAATTTGGTATCAGGGTCCACTTACCTTCTCTTAGGATGAATAAAAACATCCAGTCAAACCTAAAGGACAGTAGATATAAGTAGAATATTGATGTATGACAAGAAAAGAAAGGTTAACTTCATCAAACGTAAAATGAGGTAGGAGATGTTATCATGCATTTTTATTTTAATACATGAATGTATCTTATTTCTCCCCACCATCCCCTCATGTAATTATATCATTCTTCTCTCATTTTTAAATGGGATAATTCATAAGCTTCAATATTCCCATTTTCAATTAGAGGCAAATTGATCCTGATGTCTGCATACATTTTTTAAATGAATTATTTAAATGTGTGAAGGAAAAAGAAAAACACGAAGTTAGTACAGAACATTGCCCTACAGATAAGGACATAAGATACACAGAATGGGGATGTAAAGCAAATGCTTAAGAAAAAGTTGTCTGGAGCGTGTAATTGAATTTATGTAATCCAGTCATGGAGACAGAAGAGCCTGTCGGTACTGCTGTGTTAGTCTGCTCACAGATGGCTGAAAATATAAGGTGAAAATATTTGGATGCCAATAGCTCCAGAAAACTACTCTAACACATCTTTGACCAGTCAGGACTGCTTAATACAAAATTCAAAGCTGATGGCCCTTCTGAGCCAAAGGAGACTTCTGTGATGAGGAAGCTCCTAATACACTGAATAACCTTGGCATTTAGATGCCAAACTTCCTGTGATACCAAATGAGAGGGGGAATATTTGATTATACTCACAAGTGTGAAGATCCATAATCTGCCATCTCTCCTTGGTGGTCTATGTAGCTCATCTCGCTGGCTTTAAAGCAAAGTACAGTAATATTCAGTAAGAACGGCTAAGTAGCCCAGATTAAGGAGCTTTAATAAATGTTTGCTCCAGGCCCAGCTGTGTTGGTAGCAGCATCTCAGTGACGCTTCCCAATTACTGTAGACTCAGAGAACTGTTTATAATAGTTATGTAATTACAAAGGCACTGTGTGTAGATTGCAGTAACATCTTGGTTTATATTGGTAATCTTAACACTTCATCTGTATTTCACTTAATAAATTCAGGAACAGACGCCTCCATTCTCTGGGAAAAAAGATCAGCAGGAAAGCCCAAATCCATCCTTTTGTTTGTCATGTGTTGAGCAAGTGGTGCTGACACCAGGAAATGTGCAGCACTTGACACGTGCATTCTGTAAGTGCTTGGATGCCACTCGCAGGCACCGTGTGCCGTCAGCACTTCCGAGTGCTGGCAGCAACCTGGCAGGTCGTCATAGTGGACTG
This sequence comes from Cephalopterus ornatus, assembly GCA_013396775.1. Classification (NCBI taxonomy): domain Eukaryota; kingdom Metazoa; phylum Chordata; class Aves; order Passeriformes; family Cotingidae; genus Cephalopterus; species Cephalopterus ornatus. Next base: position 831,081 of record VZRE01004548.1, read on the forward strand.
AAAAGAGGATAAATGACTATAAAAAGCATATAATTGCATTTTTATGTGCGTAAACAAATACATTAGTGAAGACTTCAAAAAATTAGCAGCTATCACAGACTAATGTATTATTTAAGCAACTTTTTGAGGTGTAAATAAATTTTAAACTATTTTAGGAACACGGGGTTTTTTTAGGATGATAGTTCAGACTTTGAAGGTACCTGTGCTGAGGCAGAGGAGCTGTGCAACTTCTATCCCCTTTGTAACAAGAGATGAGCGTGGTATCCTCTGCCCACAAATGGAGGGGCAGTTTGGCAAACTGGAGCAGCAAGAGACCCCTGGACAGGGCCATGAGTTATGTGATTCCCTGGTGAGGTGAGAGAATGAAGGAGGGAAGAGGCTGGTGAATCACAGCCCTCTAAGGAGACAGACTGATGGCAGATGAAATCTTGGAGGGAAATGCTTGGAATAGTCACATAACATGGCAAGCTTAGCCTTGTCCAGCTCAAGTGTGGATGCACAGACAGGCTGCTCAGACCCTTTGCACAAATGCTGTGCTGCTCGGGTTCTCCTGCAGTGAAAATACAGGTGGAGGCTGTAGATCCCCGCACAGTGTCCTGCAGGCACCTGTGAAGCAGAGCAGCCTGGCCAGCTTCAGGAGCTTTAGGAAAATGCCAAACATGGGGTTTACAGAGGCATCAGCTTCTGTTTCTGCTCACAGCCTAACTCTTACTCTTCTACCCAGGTCCTTTGGCCATTCTCCGCATTGCTCAACTGTGTGAGGAGAAGAAAATCCCATGTCAAGATTGTAGAATCACAGAACCATAGAATTAACTGGGTTGGAAAAGACCTCTGAGATCATCAAGTCCTACCCTTTCTGCAACACTGCCATGGTTACTAGGCTATGGCACTAAGTGCCACATCCACTCATCTTAGAAACCTCCAGGGATGGTGAATCCACCACCTCCCTGGGCAGCCCATTCCAATGTCTGATTACTCTCTCTGCAAAAAACTTCTTTCTAATACCCAACCTAAACCTTCCCTGGCACAGCTTAAGACTGTGCCCTCTTGTCCTACTGCTGGTTGCCTGGGAGAAGAGACCGACACCCACCCGAGTACACCCTCCTTTCAGGTAGTTGTAGAGAGTGCCTTAACCATCATCCCACTATCTACACCCGCCTTGGAAAAGACAAACACAGGTTTGTCTTACGCAGCCACAGGCAGGCTGGACTTAGCCAGCGCCTGTGTTAAACTAAGCTCTCCTCCAGTTTTACCTCTTCCTGGGACATCTGCGTTTTGGTTTGGTTGCACCCTGCCTGCAGGTGGGAGAGAGCCGGGGCAGCAGCCAGCTCACTGCCATGGGTGCTATGAGGATTTACCTCTGGGACTCTGGCACTCAAGGGGGTCGTACACAGAGATTGCAAAGAGTGACCCTCACAGGGTCAGACTTTGATAAAAGATTTTTGAGACCTCTGTAGGTAGTGATGTGGAATATTTATGTGTGTATGGCATCTAGCTATCCATTACAAAAAACATGAATGGACTTTGATGGCAGGGCAATATTCCTGACATTACAGTGATGAGTTACTGTGCACATTGCACGACATCCATGCAGAGCCTTGAGCAACAGATGACTAAGTATCATCTGATTCTCTGTTAATAAGAAGTAGATGAATATGCATTTTTCACTAAGGAAGGAAATGATGAAACTGGGGCAAGATGCTTGGAAAGAACTCCATTTGAAAACCCCGTTTTCCTTTTCAGGGCAAAGCTGACTCTGCTAACAACTTCAGTGGGGTTGGGAAAAGCCAAAATTATAAGGAAGCACTCTTTTGCTTTTAAGCCTTTTGGAGTTATGATAGTGAGATAGTGATAGGAATTTTATTGTGCGTGTTTCCAGTGTAAGACCCTTTAATAAGAACTGGGTAACTCAGATGCACGCCTGGCTGTGCTCTGAATTTAGAAATCAAGCATTGCTCCCAGCAATGACTTTTTAAAAAATTGATTTTCTTAATGTAAATTGTCTTCTAAGGTGACCTTGGGTGAGGCAAATCAATACAGGACTGCTGAAAGCAGCACTTGGTCTCAGCAGAAACGCCGACGCCACAGTCGGGCAGCCCCAGCCAGCCCCTGCCCCATGGTGGCCCTGCACACACCCAACCCCGGCCCCTCGTCCTGGCCCTTGGGAGCCACCGGCTCCCTCACGTGCAAGTAGGTAACATAGAGGGTGGTTTGAACACGTGGAGTCCATTGGTTGTACCAAAGCAGCAGGCTCTCAGGGAGACACTGCAGATCTTCAGCGTGTTGGGCTGTTTTGTGAGACAGACTCACTGGGATCCCTGAGCAGGGGTAATGGTCTTCAATTAGTTTGTAGAATCAGTCTGGCTCTGGCAATGCATCGAGCACAATGCACAGACACTGAAGGTCTCTGTTATTTTAAACATGAGCAGGGAGAAGAGAAGCTTCTACTACTTATTGCTATCATGATCATATATGCAGGCTTAACTTGTTTATGACTTCAAATATTCCTGTGAAAAGCACAGGAAATAACAGAAATGTAAAAAACCACAAGACCTCGATAGCCTGTGCATCACCATAGTTTCCATTATTTCCTGGATTTAACTAGCTCAGAAATACTGCAGGAAGTCCTTTTTCTTGTGGTATTCTTGCTTCCTCTCCAGAAGAGTTGGAAGCATTACACAATGGCATGTGAAAATGAGAGAGGGACCTGCACTGCAAGTGGGTTGGGTTATGGGAGCACTGGATTTCTGCTTTCCGTGGCTGTTCCCATCCCAGCAGTGGAGGGGTGAGGGCTGAGGGCTGGTATGGCAGCACTCACCAGCTCTCAGCAGCCAGGAATGCTGGTCCTCTTTGGGGAGGGTGGCAGGGGAGCAGGATGGGGGCTGGCAGGAGGGCACAGGGCTGGCAGGAGGGCACTGGGATCGCTTCTCTATCCTCATTACTCAATGCTTGCAGAGAAGCTGATAAACCTGAGGTGTTGCTTTGCAGCTTTAGGCCAATTTTTACCCTCAGTGAAACGGTCCAACACCCACAGACTGCTTAATAAACACACAGGATGTTGATCCAATTCCTTGTGCATACTTTATTGCTTTGACACGTTTTGAGGTCTCATTTAGAGATGCAAAATGCCTGTGGCCTTCCTCCATCCAGGCTGCACGCTGGCCAGTCAACATTCAGTCTGGTGAGCCAGAGCATATGCATTAAATCCTGCATTAAAGCTCTGCTGATAACATTGTGCTTATTAAATAATACAAATATTTTTCCTGTTTGCCAAACAGTGGGGATCCCTAGTGCACACTGGGGAAGCATGAACTATAAAAGCCTCTATTCTTTTTTAATTAGGCTGTATCTAATTAAAATTATTGCCTACCATTACTAGCATTTATAAAGTATTTTCCAACTCAGCATGACTCATGGGGCTATATGGAGACAGACTGCACTGCAGTCTATTTGGGACGTGTTTGCCTGTGCTGTGCAATCGTCCTTTATCATCACAGGCAGGCAGTGTTTGAGTTATTATTCGGTGTGTACTGCCAGCCATCCAGGCCTCCACAGTTCCTCTTATAAATTCACTGATTAGCCTATTTTGCATACATATGAAATCTGGGTTTGAGATCCAGCTTGGGGCTCTGAACGGACAAATTAATTTGAAGGTAGAAACAGGACTGTCCCTAGAAGTTACTGATGGGGAATTTAACAGCTCAAGATGCCGGGCTAGTTCAAGAGTCAGCTATTGCAAACGATGTGGAAACACTTGCAAGTGTTTCTATTAACCACCACAACATGTGCTCCAAGCAGCCTGCCCAAGCTCAGCCCATAAGGAGTGACTGTTTTGGAGGGAAGCAAAGACCCTGGCAATGATATGTCCTTAGGCTGCCACAAGCAAGCCTGATAAAGCCAAGGTTAGCCAGCAACACCCGCTGGAGTGGAGCCAGGTGTTCCTCCAAGGAGAGAGCAACCAAGAGCCCACCTAGAGCGATAGGAAGAGGTTGTGGCCAGCAGAGGTTTTGCCTACATTTGCCTGAAGAATAAAAGTATTGTCTGAAGAGGGTGTGGAGGGTGGCTGAGTGTGGCTGGGGGGAACTGGGCTGGAAGGGAAGCAGGCCAGGAGGGATCTGGACCAGCTGTTTGGTGCAGGGAAGGAGCAGTCTGCAGGCAGTGGTGCTGGCTTAGCAGTGAGGGATAGGGGCTGCTGTGGGACAGGGGGACACTCAGGGCTTGGACAAGTGCAGGGAGCTGCCCATGGAGCTGAGGCCAGGCAGTAGCACGTGGAGCGATCATGCTGGTTTGGCAGGATCTTGGCTGGAAACATGCAAAGTAATGTGTGAGTGTGAAAGCCCCAGATTTCCAGGCTGACAGCTGATTTCCAGGCATGGAGGACTGTGGGTTTGGTGGCTACAGGGTTTAGAGCCACAGCTCAAAGGGGTGAGACATTCTCCACTCAGGAAGTGTGTCTTTACTGGAAGGATGCAAGGAATGGAGCAGAATAAGCCCCATGAGAGCCTGCACTTCTGGGGGAAGGCAGGCAGCAAGCAGTGCTTCTGCTGAAGGATGTGCAGGGCTGCTCACCTTTGCTGCCCTCCCCAGACCTTGCTTCATGCCCCATCCCCCTCCTCCGGCTTTTGGCTCTCTCAGGTTGGGTTTGAAGAGTGGTGCAGATGTGAGGGGTGAGAAGTGGGTGAGGAGATGGCAGCAGGATGCTGAGTGAGGGGATATAGTGGCAGTGGCAGCCACTGATGGAACAACTGAAAGTAAAAGACTCATCTCTGCCAATCACAGCGTATATGGTGAGCTGCAGCTGTCGCTATGTCAGTGCAAGGTTTACAGTTATGTTTCAGCCCTTGTTCTCTTTCGCTTTCTGTGGTATGTTTTTCTTCCAAGGGTTATTACAGTGCATGAAACATAGGTGTCTTTCCTTTAAGACAGTTCATCCCAAGTAAGACATGACAAGACATGGAATTGGGTTAAAATTAAAATCTTACCATATAAATTTAAGTTTTTAGTATAGGCATGCCCATCTGAGATTATACCATCTTTATTCTGAATGCTGTACCTAATACAAAATCAGATGTAATACCTGCTCTGTGAGCTGATAATCTAAAAGGCAGGGCCTTTAAAAAGAAAAGGTAATATTTTCAGCTTTATTTTATAGGTGAGGAACTGGGACACAGGGAATCAAATTACTCCCATGTCATGCAGACTAGGAATTAACATGTATTTTGAATTACCAGTTTCGTCTGAACCACAGAAACAAATTTTCTCTTTGAGTAGGGACGGTTTATTCTGGATTTTAAAACATTTCTTATATGGAGTGCTAAAATAATTTAAGCTCTTGCTGTGCTGTGGTTGTTCCCTTGATGCCAAGACAACTAGCTTTATGTCTGCAGCATTTTCTTCTCCCACTGTGGATCAAAATATAAATTTCTTACCTCATTCAAGACAGTCTTTGCTATGAGTCCTTCTTTTCTTCACTGTACCTTGAAGAACAGTTGTGTGCATCATCCAAATATGAGCTTTGCACTATTTCTGGTGTTGAAACAACCTCAGTAAAACATCCTGGTGCTCTTTCCCGCAGACAAACACCATGATAATTAATGTGAATACAGTTATTTGTCAACTGCCACTCACTTGGCTTTTATGGGTCATTCTTGTGCTCTTTTATTTCTCTTTAATTACATGGTAGAGAAAGAAGAAGCTGAGGTTGTGCATGGGACAGGGCTTGTGGTTGCCAGCTGACAGGGATGAGTTTTGGACTCATGTTTTCCTGCTGTAGAAGATAAAACAAGTCAATGAGCTAACACCCAGGTTAGGTCCTTCTGCCATGACTGGCAGGTTGGTTTCCTCCTCCAAGTTGCTGTAAGAGCTGAGTTTTTTCTGAGCTGCTGCCCTGTAGAAGCTCATTTGAATTGCTACGCTCATGTCCTGCTGGAAGCCTGATTTTCCTTCAAATTTAGGATTTGCATCTCAAGAACTGAAGGCAGCATCTTGGGCAGATTTTCGTAGGGGCAGCTGTTTTTACCAGCAGAAGGCACTGGGTTAGGTTGCCTGGATCCTGGTGCCTTTTCAGCAATTTGTTTCTCATTTCTTAATGCAACAGCATTATTCTGGATATCTGAATTTCTCACAGGAAAAGCACTGGGAGGAGGGTGCTAAAATGAAATTAGGGGGATAACAAGTTTATACTTGTTTCTTCTGCTCTTTCCCATGCATGGCTATTAACAGGCAGGAAATTAAGTGAGATCGACCTTTGGGCTGCGCTGAAAAGGTCACTCGCCTCTTTGCATCTCACAAAACCAAGCTCCCTCGCACCTGGAGCAGGGTAGCAGTGCTTACCCCATTGCTTGCCTGTGTGGTGTCTGCATTTGCTTTCCTTCCTGAGCTGAACATGCAAGTTCAACAAGAACTCACACCAAAGCATAAAAGAGAATGGTAAACCTGCCTGTTTGGTTGCATCTGGTTTCACTGGTTTGCAGCTGAGGTGAAAAGGGTTTTCAGCCTGAAACAGCACATTATAGCAGAGGAGTTACTTTTCAGGGGCAGGGAACACAAAATGGTTGCAGCTCTTCTGAATAAAGAAACCCAGCTCACCTCTCCTCCAGCTCTGGTCTTCCCTGGTACATTGGAAAGATGGACCTGCTTTAGATCGCCTGGGCTTTGGCCAAAACTATCTGCATTTGAAAGGGAAATACTGCCGGAGCAGTTAAATTTAGCCTTATTAATTATTCCTGGCAGCTCATGCAGCGTCAATTAAACAAGGATCTACATTCCCCAACAATTTTAGCATAATTTTCACTTTCAATCTGTTTTAAGTCCTAAATATGCAATCTGTCTATTAGAAGATGGTCGCTTCCCCAAGGAATTTAAATTCATGTTACTTCATGAATTAAAAGAAAGGTTTCTTTACTGTCAGAAATCATTAGTATATGTGCTTTTAGCTTGTTTTTTTTTTTTTTGTTAGCTGCACCATCACCATGATACCTGTTGTTCAGTTACCTGCTATCGGACTATAGAGACCCTTTAACCCTGGCTTTCTACTCGTCAGACTTAATGTGAGAAAAAATAAAGGGGGTTTGTGGGGTTTTTTTTGTTTTGTACAGTGAGGAGCACAACAAGACCACAGGCAGATACTGCTGTGTAACCACTCGTTCGAATTGCACAGGAGCAGGACAGCAGTTTGAGTGCCTGATGGTAACAGGAGCTTATACTGAGGTGTGGGGCTGCCCTGGCTGGTCCTGAACCCTGCCAGGAAATGGGTGCAGTGTAGCCGTGCAAAACTGCTCAGCAGCAGAGCTGTGTTGTCACCTTGTCCCACAGTGTGCTGCAGGGACCAGTGCTGTGTGCCAGCCTCAAGCCCCGGATGAGGGCAGGAGCTGCACCAGCCAAATGTCAGGCACAGGGCTGGCTCTGTGGGTGAAAGATGTGAGTGGCATTTCTATGGTGGACTTTTCTATTGTATCTAATACCAGGACTGAAGGAATTTCTGTACTGGCATCTGCAATGGAAGTGAGCTTCGGGAATCAAAGAAGGTATTGCCAGCAGAATTATTGCTATGTTATAGCGTCATGACATTATATCGTTGCTGTGGAAAGTAATGTGACAGTCAATGAAAATAATTCAGGTAGCTATTTCTCCTTCCTTCCATGAACTCTCTTGTATTGAGTTAATATTCCAGTCTTAGCAGTGATAAAAGCATATCTCTGTAAGATTTACCCATAAAAAGGGTAAATGTTTGCACGCAGTAACTAAGCAGATGAGTAAGAGGAGCCCTCAAAGCAAGAAGTCTAATAATAATGTCTAAGAGAGCTTTGCTAAAGTCACTGTACAGAGCAGGATTGCTGCTGCCCTTGAAGTTAAACACTCACTTAAGCACTCACATATGCTCTGTGCTTGCCAGCATGTTAGTACAGGGAGAGTAACAACTTGTGAAAAACATGTCTTTTATAGCATTTCATAAATATTCAGAATTTCCAGACATAGAAGGACTAACGATTTTTAAATAGCAGTAGAATTTCTTTGAGACAGAAAAAATCCCCCCTGCTATCCAAGGATCTGCTTGCTGTGATAGCAAGGCATGCAAACTTGCTCTGGAGACATCAAACATACAGGGTGTTAGGGACACCCAATACCTTGCTGGTTAAGGAAACTGCTCCATACCTGCACTAAGGTTTAAATCATAATTGCATTGATAGCTGTAATAGCTCGGTGGGTGTAACTGTGAAGTAAATATAAATTTGTGTCTCCTGTGAGTACATAAAGCGTATAGTGTGTGCTGAAAGACAGAAGCAGATGTTTCATGTTGCTTAGTAAACACGTTCCCAAGCTGTCACTTCTTCATCCTCTACATGGACCACAAGAGGATCAAAGTATAACATCTGTTTGTAAACATGATCAGGTGCAAGTCGGTAAAAGCAAAGCAGTGCAGTATGAAATTATAAATTGCCCATTTATATGCTCATCTACCATAATAGAGTATGGACTGGGAAGAATTTTAGCTAGAAAAATTAATCCATTACCTAACAAAGGAGCCTTATGCCTCCTCTGTTCACTACAGGCTCCTAGGTTATTTCTCTGTGGAAAACACTCAAATGCAACACTCATTTCCTTCATAGTCGCACCTGCAGCCCCTTGTTTTTACACTTTTGGATGGCAACTGACATGAAGTAAGAGCTGGTATCTCCCAAGAAGCACTTCCTTTATCTTCATCAATAGCTTAATTTAAATATCTATTTAAATTTAAATGATTGCAATGACAGTAAAAATAGTTATCTCCCTAAACTCCTAGCATTTCAAGCAGTCCTTTATCAAAGCAGCTGATTCTCTGCCAATGTGCATGTTCTGTAGCTGTCTGTGCTTGTGCAAAGGTGCGTACACCTCTTCTGCTTTGGCAGCCTGTGAGGTGTGCAGCAGCATCCAAACGGATGAGCTTTGAGGGTCAGAAAAGGCAGGAATTAAATTATCTTGAGAATTTTTAGCTCTTGCTTTGAATCATTAACTAACTCTGGTAGTAAGAGTGGACAAAAAACCCCCACCTGTCTTTTCGAACAGCTCTTTAAAACTATGTGTGGTCAACTTGGAGAAAGGACAGCTTTTAGTTGCAGTCTCCTTGAGCAATCCCTAGCACTGCAGCTGAAAATTTCATGTGAAGTTTGTTGTTGTTGTCTGCAACGTTTGGTTACAAGTTATTATGTGAGTTTGTTATTGTTGTTCTTACTCAATCAACGGGCTTTTAGAGCTAGAGACAGCATCAACAAAAAGGAAAGTGATCCCTGTTTCACACCCCACATTATACTTGGCACGACCAAACAATGCCAGAAATGTGCCAAATATAGACGATGAACAAAGGCTGGAAATAGGTTGTCACTCACTTTTCAGGCAGATCATGTGTCAAAGATGCAGTCGGCTCATGTGCAAAAGGACAGAAGCATCCCCGGCTCCCCTGCAAATTCAGCAAAAGCATCTCTGGCTCCCTGAAAATTCACCAGTAAAAACTGTCCATGCCCCAACAGATGATGGACAAATCCTCACCTCTGAGCTCATTGCCTGGCCTTCGATTTAAGTATTTTCAGTTTTCATTTATTTACTTTTTGTTAGAATAATTATTTTAGTTTTTACTATCCAAGTGGCATTTTACTTGTATGGCATACACTTGTGTGGCACTTCAAAAGACTTCCTCCTCCATTGCCACTTCCAGAGGTTCCTGTGCCTTTTGATTTTTGAGAAGTCCTGGGTTGGTCCTTGCTCTTTGATTTTTAAATAAGTACCTGGTTATTGTCATCCATTGTGTTTAGGACTCGAGGTCAATGCAGCCGAAGTGAGATCACTGATAATGAACACTGATTCCCTTCAAGGCAGCACACACGTCACTAACTAACGTGCATTAGGTAACATCTACTGATATTGTTCTTAGACATGGACTGTGGTCACTGCAAAGATTCAAATAATCTTTATTTTCAACATGTACTTTTTTTCAGCTTTAATAAGCAAAGCTCTTTCCTATGTCAATCCTGTAAAGCCAAAGAAGGCTTGCTGTGAGCTCACATGATGAAAGCCAAAATTATTACAGACTCACACCCAAAGTGCAGAGAGACCAGGTTAGCTCCCAGTGTCATTCCTGACTCTATAGCTTGGCCCTGAGCAACACTTGTCTTGACTTTGTTTATCCCTGAGATGTAGGCCTGGCTGCCCATGCCCATCCCGTTAACGGTGCAGGAGCCTCGGGGTAAGGTGCAGCAGACATCCTGCCAAGGAAAACCTTACACTTAGAAACACTGTTTTTAAATAATGTCTTACTTCTGTAAACTGGCAGCAGCATTACAGCAGATGCTGTTCCTTGTCAGAAAGTTGAAGGTGGACAACCTATGAGAAATAGCCCAGTATTTCCCCAAGACTGATACAGCTCCATGTTTTGCAGCAGCATTCTTCAGAGTCACATGTATCAGATGTCTTTTGTTTGCCTGGCTGTGCCTTGCAAGGGACTGCAGATTGTCACCTTTGGGATTTCTCTTGAAAGAATTTGCTGTGATTGAAGGGCATCGTGAAACCTCTTTTATTTTTTTCTGTAGAAAGATGAGGGAATTTGGCAAATACTGAATAATATGATCAAATAATTTACAAGTGTGACTTTGAGTTTGTTTCCTTTCCTTGAGCTATTTATGCAGCACACGTTTGAAGGCAAGCTGTGAGTATTATGCAAAGAAATCTGCTAGCATGCAATCTCCAAGAGGAGATTTCAGATTTAATTTCAGGCAGGATCTGGATCACAGCAGCTAATAGGAAGAGCTGTTTACACTACTCTGGCAGCCATACTAAAATGTTAGTGTGTTTAATGCTTATATTTCCATGTTCCATTTCTGTTGCAGTGAAAGGCATTTGCATGCATGGACTGACTGAATGAAATGCCCACGGAAATGAAGTGCCATGTAAAATCATGTTTTCTCATGAGTTGCAGAAGCTAAGGTGGATGTAAGAGGGAACATGAAAGCTTCATCTCACCCAGCAATGTTTACTGCCATAAACCAGTGGGGTTCTGCTGGTGAGCTCTGGTGAACTGGCTGTTCTCCTGTGGCAGTGATGCCTCGGGACTCTGAGGTCTCACCCCAGAGCTGACAGGCAGCAGAGAGCGAAGAGAGAGGTCTGGTTTCCATCTGCCCACCCTGCATGAACATAAGTGAATGAACTTCTCTTTCTCTGGTTATGAACCTTTACTGTAGCAAGAGCATGAGGTTAATGCAGTATCCTGGGCTATACTGCTGAGTTCATGTAGTCCAGTCAAGCCACAAAAAGTGAACAACAGTGACAGTGGCTCTTTCCTTCTCCATTTTGGTGCTGTATGTGGTGCATTCCCTTCAGCTACCACAGTCATCCCTTACTGGTGATGCCCTGTTTTAAAAAACAATAACTTTGCACTACAACACCCCTTAGTTGTGATCTCAGCTGTGGTAAAGAAATGTGAGCAGTACTCACCACTCAGTCTTCACCCATCATCAGTATTATCTTTTTCAAGGAAACATCAAGATTCCCTGAGATCCTGAGGGCTGTAGCTGACAGGGATGCAAGCCCTGGCAGCGGTGGAGAGCCAGAGGCCCAGGTTGAAGGTATTAGAGAGGCTCTGCTGAGCTGGCAGCTTCCTGCTCTGCCCACAGTCTGTGGCTCTAAGGGTTTGCCTTCCCTGCCTATGGAGACAGAGGTAATTTTGGGGTTTGAAATCTCTGAGTACACAGAAAATTTGACAAGTGCTCTGAGTTTCTCTTAGTGCATTTTGTGACAAATGCCATAGCCAAGTGCATTCATTAAGAGAAAGTATGAAGCGGTTGCTTTCCCCTCAGAGGTATTACAGTGCTCCTTCCAATTGTCCCCTGGTACTCTGCTTGTGCTCTGCTCACTGCTGGCACAGTAGCCAGGCATCGACCTGCTGGTTTCAAATGTCCTTTCATGACCTGCCCCACCACTTCGTCCAAATCAGTGTCTTTCAGCTTAGGTTAGAGCATAATTTCTTGTGCCTACCTCTGACCACTTTCTTCTTTATTTTTTTCGTGGCTACTTAGGCTGCCAGATCCTCTTTCTGCTATGAAACACATGCAAGAACATAATGGCAATAGTCCATGGCAGTTGGTATGATAAGAAACTTTAAATGTTAGGATGATATTCCTGAAATTAGAGATTGCATGTTTTATTTTTTTAGTTCAGGTGTATTTGAACATTTCCAGTGAATGTGTTCAAATACCTGAAAATAGAATTCTTTCTGATAAATTTGTCTTGGTGTAAACTAGCAGAAGGATACAATTCAATTAAAAGGGAGAACTCGGGATGTGGCATATCTGCATGGCTGAAGTCAACCACCTTCAGTGGAGTCACGATTTCTCTATTAAGGGAAAGGTGCACTGCTAAATCAAACTGCCTTGATTGCTTTCACTAGAAGTTCTTCTTGATTAGGCACAACAGAATTTGTCCTGTGGAAAAGGATCAGGAGAGAGAGAGAGAACAGAAGAAATCAGCCCTGGAAAAAAAATCTGATTTTAAGAGGTGATGAGCTCACATACACAAGACACTATTAAATGGAGACTATTCAGTCACACAGTTACAATGGCTATAATGGGGAAGGAGTTTTTCATTAATTATTCAGCAGAAGGGAGATCTATATTTTGCCTCAGACTGACACTTTTTACCATCTGCTTAAAACCTGTCTCATAACAACTATTATCAACATGGGTTTTTTTCTCCCCTTTTAGAGTAATCATTATGCTGAGCTTCCAGATTGTTTAAGGTATCTGAGGTCCAAGTATGAGTCTGCTGTTACAAATAGCTGATACTTATAATTGCTGTTCATTTTCATGTGTTTGACTAGCAGGTGATTGGTACATTTGTTTTTCTCAGTTGTAATTGTGATCCAGCAGTGGCCTTGATCTTGCTAACTGAGTTTAACTGCAGTCCTGTAATCTCAATAGGCTCGTTTTAAAGGGACATAGTGACTCAAATTCATGGCTAGTATAACTCTATTGACATTAGCACTTTTCACCGGGGATGAATTTATCTCAGTATCTACAAGTGCCCTGAGCACATAAGGAGGGGTTGTTAGCTGTGGGCCCTGAATGCAATTCCATGGCTGAGCAACCAGCCACCAAACTGCTGGCTTTGAAGGGGTCACTTAAACAAGATTTTCTGTGTTCCCCCCAAGGCTTCCCACCCCTGCTCATAGTTGAAAAAAACCAAACCAAACCCCTCCAAAAAACACATGTTCTGCCTTAGGTCGTTGAGGGAAAACAGATTTCTTCCAAAATCCATGAGCAGTGCATCTTGAAAAAGGGAAGGCAATTCAGACATTTGCTTTCATAAGCACCTAAATTCCAACGAACACCTTATATGCCGAGAAATATTTTAAAAATCTAGCTAATTTAAATTAAACAGAAATTTGGGGCTCTTGTATGGTGGGTGTTGCAGCAGAAGACTACCAGCCTCTCCAGTCCTGCATTTTTAGAGTGTTTGTGGTTGAGAAATGTGACATCCAAAGGGCCAATGGCTCTGTACTCAGCTAATCCTTCCTCTCTCCCAACACCATCCCACAGCGTGCAGTGCAGCCAAGACAAAGAGGCTGTCTTCAGAATATAATCCTGCACAACTGGAGTCTGACCTCTACTAAACTTTCCCTAAAGGCTTGTGCTGGCTGGCTGGTGTCCTGGAGCTGGCAGAGCCATGGTCTTGTGTGGCTGTGGCTCCAGCCGGCCACAGACAGGCACATGGACAGGCGGCTGCGGGCTGTGCTGCACGACTTTCACCCAGGAGAGGCAAAGGACACCGTTTAGAGAAGGGGCAAAAGGCCATGTCAAACATTTCCAGTGTTGTTCCTATCCCCAGAAAGGGAATGTGCTCGCTTAGATCTATACAACTCAAGGTTTGCTATGCTCTCATTTTGGAAAAAAATGGTGGGAAACTGGTCATACCATTGAAAATCTTCATTTAATTTGTAATCGTAGGGGAAAATAACACTGTAAGTACATCATTGGGCATATACTTTTGTATCAATTTTCTATCCTTTTAAAAATCCATTTTGCATTCTTTCATCTCATGTTAGTGAATTTGTAAGTTCTCTTTTCCTTGCACACTGGGCTGGAATTCTAACCTACGGGTTGGGACCTCATTATCAGACATTGACAATGCAAGGCAGTGCTTACTTAGCCAGCCAAACAACAGCAGAACAGCACCTTATCAGCTGAGATCAAACACCGCACATTTCACCACCCGAGTGGCTGAAACGTGCTTCTTTTCAGATGCCTTTTCAGATTCATTGCAGACTCTTTGCATATGCACCACCTGCAGACTACAGCTCCTGAGTGACTGCTGTCCATAATTCTGCTGTCTCCAGCGGCAGAGAATGAATGTCACAGCTGGTAGAGTTAAAGGCATCGATTATCACTGTGGTACCCATCATTCTCAATAATTCTGCATCAGTACAAATCGTTGTATAATTGCATTTATAGCACATAGAATGTCTGAAGAAAAAAACTTAGTCCCCCTTTATTTTCATATGAGGATGATGTTGACAAACTAGCAGGGCATACAGAGTGGTGGAAGACTTGCCCATCACAAAACACTCCAAGAACAGCCTTCAGACAAGTTGAACCTATCTTGTGTTCGCTCAGACACCCAACAGGGACGTCCGTAAATCCACGTGAATCTTGTTTGAGGAAGATTAGTTTAGCATAACTGGCTATTAAGGCTCCCAGAGCAGTTAAGCTCTGGCTGGGCCACCTGGGCACCATTAGTTTCCCAGGAGACTAAAGACTGGCTTTTGGGGCTGCCTGATGGTTTGGCTTGCGTCATTCCGGGATGTGCTGCATACCTCCGGGGCTTCGTGGTGGCGAGCCTGGCGCTCGGTACTCCTGCCTGCTCAGAGATAGTTCCTGCTCCAGGGACTGCATGCCAGAACAGCTTCTCTGCTGCCAGACCTTTGCCTGGCCTTTGCCCACGCTGCATCTGCTCTCTGGCACCTCCCTGGCAACAAGACAAGTAAGAGCCAACAAATCAAACCCTGTAATTCCACCTGCATTCATCTGTACATCCTATTTGTAAATCAAGTGAAGGAGGCAATATAACACAGCTATTTGGCAATTGCTTGTGATGGTTTGTTTTTCTGAATTGACGGTGAGGGCTCATAGCCCCTGTTACTTTCAGGCCCTAATCTAGCTGTTGTCCCTGGTACCGCAAATTCAATCCCAATGGCCTGAATAAAGAGCCCCTTATCTCTTAAACCTCTGCTGATCCGCAGTCTAGTGTTGGCCCAGCCTCATTAAACAAGTAATACCGTGGGATGCTCACTTATGAGAGGTTAAAAAAAAGTAGGTAGCAGAATGTTCTGAAATATTTATGTTCTTTATTCTTGAGGTGAGACAAGTATGGGTAACTTTAGAGATGAGCCTTCACTGCCTGCTGAGTCTTTAGAAATACTTTGCCTGCTGAGTTCTCTAAAAATAAAATTGAATGTTTTGCTTATTAAAAATTAGTAATATTTTTTACTTGTAAGCATAAAAGGAAACTTTTATTTACTAAGCTTAGATTAGTATGTAAATACAGATCTAACATTGTAAATGGAAAACTGGAACAGTGTCTCAGAGATTCTATGTGACTGCCCTATTTATTGTAACAGTTACCACAGCATGAGTCTAGAGGCTGTTAGTAAATTGTGCCTTTAGGATATGAAAAATTCAATTGCCTAATAGTAGTAATTTTGAAATAAATATTCTATTAGTAATAGAGTTAGAAACATTACTTCTGATATTCTTCACTCTTCATGTAGGTATTTCATGAATGGCATTTCTCAGTTCAAGTAGGTATTTAATGAATGACACTTTTCAATTTTTCCGAACTTTAGGTAGAGCGGAGACTTTATGTGAAGTTTTTTTTCCTGGTTTTCTATATATTCAGACCTCATCCAGTGCATAGTGTTTCCTGCAAATGTCACACTTTGAGTGATTGATCCCTTCTTTCAATAACGTGGGAAGATCTTTCTGGATTTTTGGTTTTGTGTCCTGAATAGGCTGAGAACATAGAAAACATGTTTTTCTTGCTTTAGGGCTTACTTTCTAGCCAGTTTCTAGCTTTTCATGTCTTGGTTCTATGCACTTGAACACCTTGACTTCTCATAAAAATATCACTTTTTTGTCACCTGAGACCATACAAATTATTTTTGTCAGCATCTCTTTTCCTTCTGTCTTGAGTGAAGGGGGGAGTTTTTTCTATCCTGTAACCCTGTCATCTGATCTGGTTTTGCATTAAAAGCGTCATCATCAGGCTGTTGAGAAGAACCTGTGGAAAATGAGAAATAGAGATGAACAGGGGAAAGGGTGTATTGCTTAGAGGTATTAAAAATATCAATGAAAACTGAACAAGACCCACTAAGGTTACAATTTTATTTATTGTTTCAAGTTGTTTAGCTTCGTAAGAATCCTTTTTCGATACTTTAGTTGAAATACATAAAGTAGTGAGTGACAATTTCCTTCCTTTTGTCTGACCTTAAATGTTTTCCTTATCATAAATTCCATGGCTGTCCACTGGCAGGAGGAGAGCGGCTGCCTGAGCCTGGCTTCCCTTTTTGTTCAGCACAAACAGGTGGCACATCAGCAGCTTTCTCCTTTTGCATGAACGGTTTTTAGAAAGCTGAAACTTGGCCTTCTGGAATGCAAATATCCTATTTTAGGAATTCAGCATAGGATTCTGGACTCGGTAAAATGGGACAAATTTCTGTTGGCTTCTTCTGAAAAGGACATTTCTGTCGGGTAGGTGAGCTGATGCCTTCTACTCTCAAAATGATTATTTGGTAGTTATTTGTTAGAGCTAGGCAGTCTGTTTGACTGCTTTCATGTATTATTTTGACATTGACTGGTCTGGGTGGATCTTCCCTTGCAGCATCAGTGATTTCTCAAGTGTTCAAGTGCATTTTATGTATTCAGGCAATTTTATACTAAAAAGAGTATCTTGGTGTTCGTTCTGCGTAATAGCATTTAGAATTCCTCCCAGCTTATAGCTACCTATACATTTAAATATCATATTGTCTGTCTGCATTTTTCAGGTCTTTATTGAAAAGCAAATACTCAGCTCCACTCGGTTCCATACATCCTCCCAGCTTATTATTTCCATTTTATAATTTTGTCTTTTGTTTAGATTCACTTAGATTTCAGGTCACTTGTCTATGACTGCTTCCATGCTAACTTGAAACAGTTATTTAAAGTAAAATATAATTCAGATGGGATTGTTGTTTTAGAATTGATTTTTTTTAAGTCTATCTGATTTGTAATAACTCAAATAATTCGTAAGAATCACTTAAAAGTACCACTGCTTTTTGACTTTCTGCCACAAAGTTCCCAAAGTAATTCTGAAACTGGACCCTATAGCTATAGGATATAGCTGGATGCATCTGGGAGATCTCGACCCAGTTGATGCTCATGTTCATCAGCAGACAGGAATTAATGAAGAATTCTGGTTGGCTCTTTTACCCTCATTTACCTTTACTGCAAGATAAGCAGACCACTTATGAAATGCTGCACTCTGGCCACCTCCCTGTTATTCCCATCCAGCCAAAAAGAGAGCGGCTCAAGGGAGGCTTCTGGCCAGGAGCTGTGGTAGCCTTATGTATTTCTGAACAGGAGTAAGATACAAATGGCCAAGGCACAAGACTGCATGTTCTCACTTGCAGACCATGTGGAACTCAATTTTCTGACTGGTATAACTGAGTGGGTCTAATTGGGATGTGCTGAGCATGAGCTCATGGCTGGCTCAGCCAAGACTTCAGTGGGCCTTTGGTACCCATGAATGAGGGCAGTTCTCTGCTTGGGCTTGCACTTCTTTCTGCCTGTAGCATTCAAAAATGTGCTCAAGAGCGATCATCAGAAGGCAGGAAAACTTTCAGCACCAGAACTGATGAACCCATGGGCGATCAAGGGAGTAAATAGGAAAGGAAAGCGAGGAGTGATGCTCTTTGGGAAGAGATCTACCATTTTATTATCTTTGTTTTGCATCTCACACAAGCAGGGGTCTGTGCCTGGGGCTCAAGGCCACTATTGTATCTGCAAGAGTAATTGAAAGAGGGAATTTATGTACATTTCTTGGTTTCTTACTTTTTGTATTTTATCTATTAGTTTTCCCAAAACTGAGCAATATAAATAATTTAAATGCAGCAGGTGTGGTGACACCAGGAAGTAATTATTTCAGAAATCTTGCAAATGTGCCCTTATAAAACAAATTGAGGTAGATTTTTTTTGTTTGTTTGTTTTAAATAAAGAAACAAGAAAAGAGTTGGAAAGTTGCCACCTTCATAGGATGCAGCACAGGATACAAGTAAAGAAAAAATTTATTATGGTATCTCCAGTAAGGAGACAATTGTCTCCTGGAAGGAGAGAAAAAACATGCAAAAGCTTGGGTTTTTTGTGTGCCTTTTGGTGAACAATTTTCCTTCAAACTTGCTGTTCTTGTAATAGAGATTTCTTTTTTTGTATTTATCACTGCTTTGCAGTATTTTGAAAGTTGGAATGTATGTCTGAAATGTTTTCTTTATAGAAAATCAGAAGAAAAACCTGCTTCAGCAAATGGCTTATGGATGTGTTAATAAAAATAAAAGTATGTCATGTACATTGAACCTCTTGAGCAATCTAAGCTGAGATCTATCTGCCAGGACAGCCTGTGATACTGAAATTGGAGGAGATGGACTGAGGTTACTTAAAATTGGCCCCCCCCTTTCAATCCAGATAGATCTGTGGAGTATGAGGAGAAGAACAGGATGGAAATAGGACAAACTTCCAGTATGTCTTCAGCAACTGGTTCATTGAAAGTGCTTCATGTTTGAACTACAGTTTGTGGGGTTTGTTTGTTTTTTAATCTAGTAATAACAAAAAATGAGCCAATGTAAAAGTAGCTTTTGAAGAGAAATTTCAGGATCGGAGGAAAAGTTGAACCCCCTCCAATAAATGACTGTGGACAATGTAAGAAGGCGAAGAAGGTTGTTAAGAGTACTCTGAGAGAAGGAAAGTGAACATACAAATATTCCTGGACCTCAGTAGCAGTCAGCCTTCTGCTCTAGGAAGATTGTGCTGACCATGAATTATGGCCATGAATCCATTCGCCCCTTCCCTTCTCTCAACCATGTAACTTGTTGTAGAGAGCTATTTTTCTGGAATTTGCATGGATATATGGGTTATTCCTCATTTGGAAGAATGTTACTTGATTAAATGAGGTACAGCAGAGAAACTAATGTATTCTGAATGAAATTTGTTTCTTATATTGCATTGTAATAGTTTATGACTTACAAACAATTTAAAACTGTGGTGTAGGTTTTTCAGATATTTAGAATTTCAACCACCATCTTTAAAGCATATGTGTTCTTTGGACGTTTGGATTAAGGAATGTTGGATTGCTCCTATTAACCATGTAAAAAAGATTAGATCCATTCAAGAAATTGGCCTGAAGTGTTTTTCTTGCTGTTTATGAATGCAAACAGGGCTCCTTTTACTGTATGTCTGCAAAGGCATCCCAACTGTTTATGTTGCTTTCAGGGTGCTGGACCACCAATCCTGGCTGGAGGCAGCTGAAGGGGGGATGTGGATAATGTAGTGCAGATGGTTTTCTGTTTCTTTTATCTATTTTGTTTTTCTGCCTTCTGCATTTGCTTCGGCATTATGGTTGTTGTCAGTCTGAGAGTGGATAGCTCGTGGGCACAACTGAATTCTTACTCACTTATCACTTCATATTTAACTTGTCACAGATAAAAATGTTTCTACGAGACAGTGTTTTACTGTATTCTTGATCAAACTCTTCTGATGTTCATTTTGATGGATGATGATATCCAAATGATCAGAGTGAAGATGTTATTTTCAGTCCCTTTTGATTTAAATTAGGAATTAAATTCTCTCTAATTCTGCCTGGTTGTAGGCAGTCTGATACTTTGATAGCATGTTTGCGTTGCAAACGGCCTTCTCCTCCAGCTGCTTAGGCATAAAACAATCAAATATTGCTCTGGGTAGGCAGATGTACCTGCTACTGGTGAGTGAGCTTTGGGCTGAGGTGGTTAAACGGAGAATTCACATCTCCTGAGAAATGGGAGCTGCATGGCTCTGGCTGCCCAGGTAGCTGTGGAGCAGGAGGCAACTCAACCTGAAGTCACACTCTCCCATGTAAGAGTTATTTTAAAGAGTTAAAGCTTAGCTGCACTAGCACCAATCCTTTGGACTAAGGATTCTTGGGATTGATGCAAAACTGCTTACTGCTAACTGGAGTTTGTGTTCTGTTAAAGTGTGTTTGTGGTCTGACAGACCTGTACAAGAGTGGCTTTGTGAGCTCCCTCTGTGCTGGTCAGACCTTGGAGCCTCTTTTTTTTGCCAGCTCAGCTAACATAAGCAGAGGTCTGAAAACCAAGCCAGGTGCTTGCAACTTTGTGCATCTTTGAGTGGAACCAAATGCTGTTCCCAGATGACCTTGAGCAACCTGTACCTTCTAATGAGGTAGTAAGTCACACCCGTCTCATTCTTCCATCACCTGCCGGGATGAGACAGGTGTTACAGATGATGGAGCTGGATCCTACATTTGGGCCATAATTTGTTTTGCCTTTTGAGTGGATGCAATGCAAAATAGAGAGCTGTACTGTGGCAAGTTCTGCAGTCCAGTGGTTAATACCACTGTCTGCTCAGGAAAATGCCTGGAAGAGCAAACATACTGCCTGTTAAAGAAATAAAAAAGTTAATCAGCATTTTAAGCTTAATGAAATGTGCAAACCACTTGCTAGGCCTCAGTTTCAGAAAAAAATACCCAGAACTTCTGTATTCTTTCAGAAATTATTAAAATCTGAGCTCAGAAAGCACTGTGAGGCTTTTAGCAGATGAGATGTGAAAACCAGGGATAGTTGTGGACTATCTTGAATAACCATGTTAGTGTTTTGCACTTGGAGGCATTCGCAGTCTGGACTGTGGTTTTTTTCCTCACATAAATTACACATTAATAGTACTTTAAAAGAGTTCTCTGCTTTAAAAAAAAAAAAAATTAATAGAAGATAAAACCAGTTTTTGTATCCTTTAAAGTGATTGGCTTTTTTTTGTGAAATTAAGTTTGCAGCACTGTTTCAAAAATCCAAAGGAATTTATAGCTTTTGAGTTGTGGAGTATATTGTCAACTATGGGTGTTCGTATTGTCTGGTTTTGGAGTTGGTCACCTTTAGTAACTTAAAATCACTTGCAGTTCTTTCATTTGAAGGTGCCTGAATGCTTGTTGGAAGCTATTACGTTTTTGTTTTTAGCAGTATTTAAAGTGCAAATAAAACTGAAGTCAGTGGAAAATACTTTAGGGAGAACAGAGGTGAAAACAATGCTATGCCATGATGTGCTCTCTATCATTTCTAGAAGTAGCTGAGACTATGCCGCTGTTTGCTCGGTGAAAGGACAAAAGCCTGACAGCAAGGCAGAACGTGCCATTACGCTGTTCACACACCTGCCCGTCACAGCTGCGCCTTGTGCCGTAGGTGCTCCGTTTTAAGCCATCAGCGGGCGGGCGGACGAGACGAGCACCTTCACGGAGCAGCCCCGAGAGCTGCCGGCCGAAGGGTGGCAGCGGCCGCGGGGCCTCGGGCGGGGC
>VZRE01004548.1:852823-901697 GCA_013396775.1 Cephalopterus ornatus
CAACCACCGGGTGACCTGGGACACGGCCCAGGTCTTCGACCTGGCGCAGACGCTGCGCGACGGCGTGCTGCTCTGCCAGCTGCTCAACAACCTGCGCAGCCACTCCATCAACCTCAAGGAGATCAACCTGCGCCCCCAGATGTCCCAGGTACGGCCGCGCCCCTCGCGGGGTCTCCGCGCGCTTTGCCTGCGGTTCGTGGCGGTGCGGCGCGGCACCCGCGGGATACGGGAGCGGGGTGCGGGCGCTGCCCGTCTCCAGCGCGGAGCCGCCGCGCCCGCAGGGAGGTGAGCGTGGGTCGGACCCGGGGCAGCCCCCGCCGGGCGCCTTTTCCCTGCGCGGGGTGGCCGCTCGGTCCCGTCTCGGCGCGTCCCGGGCGGTGGGACAGGGCTCAGCTGCAGCTCCGGGCTGGCGGCTCCCGAAGCCCCCGCGAGGGGTCACAGCCTGCAGCGGGAGGCGGTTCGGGCGGGAACCCCCCGGGCCCGACACGTTGAGGTGGCCGTGCTAAAGAGAAGTTCCGGCCCTACTCCCAGAGTCGTCAGCACTTCAACATCTCTGTGTGCGTTGCTATTTAATGGGAGCAGGTTACAAATCAAATTGACCTCTTGCTTGTAGTTTTTCTGGCTGTACGTAGGTGTGTGATGGGGAGGGAGGGCGAAGGGACTGGAGCCTGGGAGGCGAGGGTGGCCGAGCGCGCCGGGCTGCGTGCCCGGGAGCGGAGCCGGGCCGGGGAGCGGAGCCCGGCCGGAGCGGCGAAGGCAAGGCAGGGGCTGGAGGAGAGCGGCAGGAGAAGCCCTGGTAGCGCCTGTCAGCTGCTCTTCCCAGCTTCTTGTGACCTATGGAGTTGAATGGCGAAGAGTGATTAGTGATGAGAAATCGTGTTCTTGATAGCTGGCCTTTTATTTTTGGCTTTTTAATTTGATCTTTTGGAGTTATTATTTAATAACTAAGCGTAATTCCAAATTCTGCCCCGTTTAAATGCGATTTTTAGTTCAGACTGATGTTTTGTTACTGTGACTCAAAGTTGGTTTCAGATCTCGAGATAAGATTATATTAATAATTCAGGAAGAGACTCTATATATACATGACTTCCTGTCGCTGCTTCACTCACACCTATGCCTTGGCAGAGGCGGTGGCAGTCAAGGAGTGTTGTGTGCAAGGAAACAAACTTATGAACCTTTCATGTGTTTTAAAACATTGAGAAACGGATGCATTGTAACATTTCAGTGTTACGGTTCTGTTTTATGTTTATACAAACACAAATTGCCATTCACGTTTAGGATACCGGCGAAAAGCAGTAGTGAAGCTACCGCTTTGTCTTTGTCCATGTTTACTTACAAACCCAGTTATTTTATTTCTTTTTAATTCTTTCTATTAGCAGTTATGTCTTACTACCAAGAGGACGCTTTCTGTAAGCCCACAGTGCAAAAAGGGAAAACGTATTCGAGATACTCAGAGTAAAAACTCCCAGACCCTTGCACTAGATGTGAATGATACAAAGGTTGTCCCCGTGTACTTGAGAGCTCAAGTGCCTGCTTGAATGGCATATGCAGAGGCAATACTTTATCTGAGTGATGGAGCGGCACAGAGGGTGGGCTTGTCCGAATGGAAGAAATCCAGATAAGTTTTCTCTGCACAGTTAAAACCTGTGAGAGTTCCACGACTTGCTAAACAGGAGCCTTGGTTTATAGTTTCCTTGTAGTTAGCCTGATTGCTTCCAAGCTGACCCTCTTTCACTTTAGCTTGCAGAGCTATAAATACTTCATCTATGAACTGTTGGAAATAGTCTCCTGCCCTGCTTAGAATGGATAAAAAGCATGGAAACAGATCCTCTCTTTTTTTTAAATAAACTGTAAGGGTGTCTTCATGACATGACACAGTATTTTTGGGATGGCTAACTCACTGAATCACCTTCAATTAGAGATTAATGTTGCATGTCTGACGACTATTACTTAATTTTATTTTTGATGAATTAAAACCATGGTGGTCTCCTTCTGTCTACTAACAATAAGTACCAAAATGCTCTGCTATCTTCTTTCTTAGAGTAGATTTGAGAAGCAAGATTAATATTTATTTCTCGAAGTGTGTTTGAACTACAGATTATAATTGTAGATCTTAGATTATTTATAATGCTTATTTTGAACTTGGTATTTTGAGCTTTATATATGTACAGTGTAGCTGCTGGAATTGTTTCAAAGCTGTGACAGTTGCCTCCTTGTTTGTGTGTCTGCTCTATGGCTGAGGAACCTTCACTCCACGGTACTGCAGACTGTTCTCTCCAGTGGTGCGTTTCTCTGTCCTACACTGATTTCACTGTTTAAGCAGAGGGAACTGTTGCTGAATCAAAACCTATAATGGATAACTCTGTGCAGCATTAAATTTACTGGGAATGTTACCTTTGTATTCTGTGAGTTCAAGATTTTGTGATTTCAGTAAGGGTCTGTGGGGTTTATGAAAAGCTTCTTGGAGGATACTGCATCTTCTGATGGGAACAATCACTCACTGAAAATGTCAGTAATTGTTATTAAAAACGTAGGTTGAAATTCTGCAAGTTGCTTGCAGTTTGTGGCCAAGACTGTGAAGAGCTCTTAGCAGTAACTAACTCTATGCAGAAATCTCAGTGGCTTGGAGATTATTCAGTTGGTGAGATCTGTTTGGAGTTGAGCCCTGAATTGTGTTTTCTCAGAATACGACTTGTCAGTAAACTAATACTGCATCATAGTAAATTTGCATCATAAATTTGCTGCATCATAGGATCTTGGGGTCTTGTAGCTAATGCACTAACACTAGTTAACCCACCTGTTCCTTGTGGGATAATGGTTTATAGACACTGGAGACATGGAGTGCCAGAGCGGAGTTGGCATAAGAATAGAAACTCTCTTGGCTGCTGATTTTGCAGTCTGTCTGACCAGGTTGCTGTGTCTGTACTGCTCAGCTGAGCTGTTTGAACTCAAGTGGCCCTTATCCATCATCTTCTAGAATTGCGATGCAGCTCCCATACTCTCTGATCTGATGTTGTTTTCTGCTGCTAGATCTTAGAATGGGTCATGGAATTCTTACTGCACAGTTTGTGCTCAATAAAAACAGAGACTGAGAAGGGTAGGCTTCGTGAATGGGCCTTGTTGAGGACAGACTCATTTTGGCCTTGTCTCTTACTGCTGTTAATGTTTGTTGGGCCTTCCTCTATGAACCAAGTTTTCGTGTCTTAGGGGTTGTTGTAAATGCAGCATCTCCAAAGAATGGGAAAGTGAGAAGTGCTGCCTCAGGCAGACCTGGGAGTAGATGTCAGTTCTCTGACATAAGTCAAGTCTCTTCCATTTTGTTACATATTTATGTTTTCAGAATGAATGTGACAGATCACACAGTGATGCTCATCAGCTTTGCTCAGTAAACCTTGGTAACCCCTTAAAAGCTACATGAAAAGTGTGGAGTGATTGTGACTGCTGCTGCAGCTTCAGATGCTGCTCTTTGGTGGAGCCTCATTCATTCTAACAGGAGCACTATTGCTTTACTTTGTAAGCAGCCGGCTGCTGATGGCTCTTGGGGCAGAAATAGAAACTGAGACTGATGATGCTCAGCATTGCAACACAAACATGTGCTTGACCAAATGGCAGTGGGTATGTTCTCTTTTATGAACTAGCTACTACAGGGAATCGCATCCCTTTGTCCCACCACCAGCCACGCACCTTGTGTCATAGCTGTTCTCCTGGCTGGGCTGTTCTATGCATTTGAGAGCTGTGGATTCTGGCCCCCACCCCCCACCTTTTTGGAGATAACCATGCCCTGTGCAAGAGAAATGTCTTAGTGGTTTTAAACTGCACAACGTTGGGTTTGGAAGCTGTTTCCATTTGCATTATTGTAAGTTTGTGAAAATATGTATATTTGGTTAGTGGAAGTTGTCCTTTGAAGAACAGAAGCTGATTCAGTCAGTTACACTTTCCAGAAAGTGAGCCTCAGATGTGAAAGTATAAACGTTGCATATATAAAGGAAGAGCAGCATTGTTGCTTTGCCAGTGAACCTTTGTCCTCTGGGTTGCCAGCTCAGTGCTGCCTGGCTTCTGTCTGAGAGGCTGGTGTGTCTTGGTATGAGGTTGCCTGTGATAATTGGGCTTTGTATGAGATTGGAAATTCAGGTTCAGTGGTGTACATGCTTGGGGTTTTTTTTTGTTTATTTGTTTCGGTTTTGTTTTTTTCTTTTTCTTTTTTCACTTTTAACAGAACAAGAAAGTGTTGTCTCTAGTAAGAGAGCTCTTGTGTCAAGGCCCAAACCCACTTTGCTATTTGAACTCCCATGAGCTGGCACTTGAATTATTTCAACCTGTGCATGTGCCATCAGAAAAGGAAATGTAAGAGACAGATCAAATAATGTCTTTTGGGCTTTAAATGCAGGGCAGTATGCTTGATTCAGACTTGAGAGTTGGTGTTGTGGAAGTGGTCTTAATGCAGGCACCAAGCACTAAACCTTGTAGCCACTGGGAATGGAGCTAGAAGAGGGAACGTGCTAAGTGCAGAGCAGAGATGTGACTGGTGTGCCAGTGTGTTGCAGGGTTTCCCCTGAATTGGAGCATCAGTCCCTGGTGATAGTGGGAGGGAGGATGGAGTACTGTAGCTCAGCATCTGTGTCTTCCAGAGCTGTTCACTGTAGCCATTCACTTTCCTCAGATGATGCCTCTTGGCTAATGTAGGCTGGTGAGAATAATAAAAATAGAAGTGATCCATAACAGAGAGTACTAATCCTAATGTTTAATCATAATCATAAAAGAACTTTAGTAATTTATCACCAGAAATATGAAACCTAAATGAACAGATTATGATGGATTTGCAGAAGATGTCATCTGTTTAATGCTTGTCTTTTATCTTTAGTACTTTGCAAACTAGTTTTGAAATGGTTTTTGCAAGTCATTTAGTTAACTCGTGAGAGATTGCTAAACAGGAAAGCAGCGCTTAATGCAATACTGGCACGGGAGTTTACTAAAAGGGATGTTGACATGGATTAAATATTAAAATAACTATTTCCTATTATTCTAATAAAAATAAACAAAATATCCCTCAGTATTAAAAGTTCAAATGTTTTCTAATTTTAGGGAGTTACTTTTTTTTGTGAGACCATGTAGTCCAAAGGAAGTTGATTATCTTTGTCATCCGTGTAATATTTTGGTGTGACAACAGAGCTTTTGAGCAGGACTTTATTTTTCTTGGTTACAGTGATACCAGGTAGTCTCAGGATGTGGGTGTGCCAAGCAAGACATACCTTTCCATTTCCTCTGATCTTGCCTTTGGCTTGGAGCTTCCCTGTCCCCCACAAATGATAACCCTGATCTCCTGCCCCTTGCTTTGTGCATGTGCATCCCGTCTCTATAAGCTTCCCACAGGTGGAGGTGCTCCCCTGTGCTTTCCCCCATATGTGCCTCTGTGCACTGATTCGCTCCTGCTTCCCAGCATATCGAACTTGGTGTGCCATGTGGCTCTGCAAAGGAGGAAACAGGAATGGTATCTTGACACCCTGCCTGTTACCTAAAGGAGAAAGATTGGCAGTGAATGGATGTGCTGATCTCTGTGCCTGAGGATGTGGTTTAGGATCTTAGAAGGGACCAGGTGAGCTAAATAAGAAAATAAAAGGGATTCAGAGTGGTGCTTGTGACCCTCCCCAGGAGCCACAGGATATCAGTAATGTTTTCCTTTGGCAGAAAGGTCTTTAAGAGAACTGGTGTGCAGAATAACTTGTGTTTTTTTGTTTTGTGGGGTGCTAGGATGTACCACAAAGATGCATTTAGATAATAGAGTTTTTCTGAAACTGTAAAACTTCTTGGGCTTGAACAAGAGTTTAGAAACTAGTTTGATTTTTGTCAGTGTGTAGAAACAAGAGATGGGTTTAACACCCCCGCCACTTTTGTGAATTATTTGAAACTAACTGTATGTTCTCATAGACTTAAAAGAATTCAGTTGTTTTAAAAGTATTTTTTAACTTTTCATTTTTTGTCAGTCTCTTTGCTTACTTGCTGGTACTTTGGTCCACTAAACATCTTTACCACATTTAATTTTATTTCCATGATTCATTTAAATCAAAACTGTGTTGGCCATGAGATATATTATCCATAAGAGGTATATTTATCCATATATGTTATGTGTACATATACATGTCCTGTATGTGTTAGAGTTGGTAAAATATATTGAACCAATATTGTTCAAAGCAAAACCTTAATGTGACCTCTGTTTAGTTCTAAGAAAAGCAGGTGATGAAAAATAGTGACCTAGTTTTCCTAGGTAATTCTTCATACCTTTTGAAGATGGTGAAAATAGTGCTTGAAAACTGATGTAATGATTTTAATTGATCCACATTGATTCTTTCTGGTTGGAAGGGAAAACTGCAGTTGTACTGTATGGTAAAGCTTATTTTACATCTTACGTTTATCATACAGTTATTAAATGCAGCATATGCATCTTGCCAAGAATTGTCTCAAATGTCTCCTCCTGTACAAAATATTAGTGTGCTGGCAGCTGTCTAAAGCATTAATAGAAAAATATTCATACTGGTTTCTCACAGAGGCTATGGTGTATGCCAGTAGTGAATAATTTAAATTAGTGCCTGTGTATGACATGCTGCTGTGTCATGAGGGAAAAGCCAAATTATTTTCTGAGCCTTGTCTGACAAAGGTGGGAGACCTGTGATAGTGGCAAGTTGAAGGACTGCCAATGAAAAGAAACAAATAAATAAAAAGGGTTCAAGGAAGAAGAGATGGATATATAAGAAATAGGAGGAAATAAATCAGAAGAAACAAATGTTAACTACAGAGAATAGTCAGAAAAAGTTGGGAAGCTGGACTGAAGAGGGTATCAGCAAACAAGACACTTAAGGTTCTTGAGATTTATCCCGAGATAAGTACAAAAACCCAATCTTGGATATGCTGTGTTGTTCTTTGATATAACACATAATGGCACTATGTTAAAACATCCTTCCTTAGGCCTGTGAGTGCAGGAGGTGATTTGCCAGGCTGCAGCACTGGTGGGTTAGCATAATACAGTGGTACAGTTTGTGCACTGGTGAGACAGAGGATCTTGGATTTCTCACATGCCTCCCTTTCCGCTCTCCTTTGAAGGTCGAAAGAGTCGATTAAATCATAGTTGTAAAGAAGGAAATACAGAGGGTAAGGAGAGAAAGGGCTGCAAGGTGAGAGAGAGGCAAGGCAGCTGCCAGGGGTGAGGGGGATGATCCTGCAGGGAGCATGGTGGTGCCATCCTCCGTGGAGCATCCTGGCCATGCCAACAGGGACCTGCTATCTCCTGGCCCTGGCATAGCTGAGGCTGGGCTTCACTGGTGTGGGTGTTGGGGAGGAGGGTTAACAGGGAGCAGCAGCTGGGCAGGCTGGTGAGAGGCATGGGAAGGAAGGGCTTCCAGAACACAGTTTGACATTGGTACAATACAGGCAGGCAAGGAGGGAGACCCTTCCGCTGAAGTAGCGTTTGCTCTCTGACCAGCAGCTGACCCAGACAGGAATAGGACAAGTGCCTGTGGCTGCAAAGGAAACCCACTGGAGTGTGCTCCCCTCCATATGCCTTCCACGAGTTGCAGGCAGGGAAGTACTGGCTCATGCCCTGCATTGTGTGGGTATCTCTGAGTACAGAGGAATATGTATTGTTTTTTTAGACCGCTGACAGTTTTATCTTTTTTAAGTTTTCCTTGATATAGAGGTATCAGGTTTTGAACTCATTCCCTCAATACTAAAACTGTATCTGTAGTTGTTTAAAAATCAGATTGAACAAAAACTCCCGTCAAAAACCTTTGATTTTTTTTTTTTTTTTTTGTTCTCCTTTCTGCTGCTATGAAACAGCGTTGCAGTACTTCCATGTCATTCCATAATACTTCATGGCAATGTTCTGTACTACCTTGCATTGTATTATTTCAATATTTCAAAAACTCTGTTTCACAGAGAAGTATGAATTGATGTGTACTTTGTCAAATTGGCTATTAATTTTTTTCCCGTGCACTTTCCAGTGTACTTGGCATTATCTGGAGCTACCTTTTCTTTCCTCTTATTTTGCTTTGACAAGCCATGTTTGAGACTTGAGGCATTGTGAATTACCAGCTGTTTGCTAAGACTTATGATGTGTAAAATAAAATCTGAACTGACATCTTTATAGTAAGATTTTGAATTTTTATATGTAGGAGAAAGATGTTCCCTCAAAGCTCATTCAATACTACTGGCTTCAGTTCACTACATTGTCAAGTGAGAACGTATCTTTTGGAAAAATACCAGTCAATGACCCTTTCTTTCATCCTGTATTAAACAACAATAGTGAATGTCTTGGTAACATGAAACACTGAAGGACTCTTAGTAGGATATTTGTTTCTTTGTATATTCAGAACATGAAACACTAGTCTCAAATTTCATAACATAGTGGTATTGTAGCAATTTGTACAAAAGCCACTCATGTGCTATTTAAAATATCCTTGCAGACCTATGAGTGTTGTTCAGCTGTCTTATATTACAATCCAGAATATTTTGGGCCTCTAAATTGCCTTTACTTTCAATCAGAATTTTATTTCATAATTGGTTAGTAAGTATTCAATTCATCTCTCAGTACCTATTTTTTCACTAATTCTATCCCTCTAAAAATCACTTGAAACTTACTTTAAATTATACAGAGAACACAGGATGATTGCCTTGCAGAAGCAAACAAAAAATATAGATGACATTGTTGCTATAATAAAATATTTTCTGAAAAAAACTCAAACCAACAAACCCCCAGCCATCAAAGCAAAGCATTTTTAAAGCATATTTCTAACTGGTAGCACTTAGCAGGACAAGATGATTTGTGTTTCCAAAATCCTTAGGTATGCCCTTTAATCCTTGATACCATCAATTTTACCTGTTTCTTTCTGAGTTATATAAGGGTATGTGCTGTACAGTCTGTAGTTAGGGTACTTTTTATCCTTTCTTGTTCCTTCATTCACACTATTAATGCATGGAAAGGAGCCTTAGAGTCAACTCAAACAATGATTAGAGCTTGGCCCCTAGGAATTCTTATTGTCAAAGCAGTCTCACTTCACTGTTGGGTAGGAAAGTTGATGCATTAAAAAATGAATGTGTTATTTTGCCTGCCCACGCTCTAAACTAATAGTGTAATAACCACGGCATCATCATGGCTTGTGTAATTCCTTATGTCTTGCTTGCACGTTGGCAGTTAAGATTTAAATTATACTTGTATGCTCTAGTGATTGACTTCATATTCTCATCAACTACTGTCTCATGTAGCTGTGTTGCCTTACATCAGCTGATAAAAGGCCATGAGGGCCATGTTATTTTTCCCTCTGAATTCTTCAGGATCTGTGAGTAACTATGTCTGATTCCAGCACAGAGGTGGTTAAAGGTAGATGGAGGACCACACCTGCCCTGTGCTGATGTCCCCACAGATTTTAGGTGTCTGTGGATGGAGGTATGATGATGACATAGTCCCACCATGTGAACTGTAGCTTGAGGTGAACACTCATTAATCCTGCTTATCTCTGTAGAATTTAGATCAAGCTTTGAATTTCTTTTTCCTGTAAAAAAAGTAGAGCGTAGGAAACACCAGAGAGAATGTTCAAACTATTGCTGTTGCCTGCAGCACATTTTACTCTCAAAAAAGAGTGAGACTCCCTGAAGTGCCCTTGCAGGCTGCTGCCTTTGGGCTTACGGTCAGTTGGTTGAAAAGGGATTTCTGCCAAGGTTTTAAAACGTAACTTATATTGGGGCAGGTATTTTGAAAACCTCTTGATGCTACTTGGCAGCTCAAGTTTTGCATTTCACAGCAGTCCCAGTTTTGCTAAATTTCATGAAGTTGTTTGAGGAAATAATTGTTTCACTTTCTCTTAATGATTGGCCCTCCATGTGCTCAAAGTGACCCAGGGTTTTGGGTCATATTGCATATCCTTCTGAATTGGCAAGTGCTTATTTTTAACTATTGTTGAAAATTCCTGCAGAGCTTTGACTTACCACCTTCCTTTTCTCTTACTTTTTTTGTGGATCTTGGCTAGGGTTTTGAACGCTTGATATGAAATAATAGTTTTTTGGGCCATACCTAGAGACCTTGTTTGGGATGTGTGTGTGTTCTCTTAGGGCTGTTCTGTTCTAAGGGATTCTGAGAGCATTTTTAGAAGTGTTAAAATGTTAAAACCTTCAGTGGTCTTTAACAGGTGTTTATTGTCCTGAGGTTTTAATGTCCTAAACAGGGTTAACTTGAGCCATTTTGTTTTGAGTTCTGCCTGTCCTGATCTTCTTTTTATCTATCGCAAAGAAGTGCTTTGCCTTGATGTTAGTCACAACAAAGAGTCATGAGAAGGTTACTCAGGGTCTGCCATTCATTCAGTTTGCGTTTATGACTGGCAGCACCGAATATGGTGATAGGTCTTCTCTGTGGGTTGTGCTGAGGCCGCTGGTTTCACTGCAAGTGTGCCGAATAGAT
Source organism: Cephalopterus ornatus (assembly GCA_013396775.1). Classification (NCBI taxonomy): domain Eukaryota; kingdom Metazoa; phylum Chordata; class Aves; order Passeriformes; family Cotingidae; genus Cephalopterus; species Cephalopterus ornatus. The sequence continues at coordinate 863,265 of VZRE01004548.1, forward strand.
GGCAATCTTTGTAAAAGCTGAGGTTTAACTTCACATCTGTTGTTCTCAGTGATGCCTTCAAGCAATGTTGTTGGTTAGAAGGATTGTGCCTCAGAAAACGCTGGTGGCTACTGTCACTGTACTGTTGCAGGTTATCTGAAGCTTTAAGGAAGTGACACCTGTAATCCTGTTGGAATGTCTCCATAGTTGTATCAGAGTCCTATAGTTTTCCCTTTCTGCTGAAGACCCCGGTAAACTGACTAGCTGAGATGAAAGACTTTGCTGACTGGGATAGGTGTGGTTTGCATGTGAATGTGGACGTGGTGACTGGGAGAGGGTGCAGATGTGGGAATGGCTGAGCCATGCTTCTCCTCATGAGAAGCTCCTGAGCAGCAGACTGGAGCATATTTCAAATTTATGTGTCTTCCCAGCTATAATTGCCCAGATTCATAGACCTCTGGGGAATCTGCTTAATTTAAACTATATGCATTCTCTTTTCTGAGAATGTAGGTTTTTGCAGCTTGTAAGCCCCATAGTGCATCTCCTTATTTCAAGAGCACAAGCTCTAGTAATATTAATGTAGTGTGGATTATTCTCTAGTGTTAAAAATACCTGCTATGAAGTTTAAAAAAAAATAAAATTAAAAGAGATTATAATTTATTTGCCATGACCAATGGGAGAAACATAAGAAAGCTAATTAAAAAACTCCTGAAACCAGAGGGCGAGTGTATTTTGTAACATTCTCTTAGCATACCTCACTAGAAACAGGCCTGAGGAGTAGATTCCTACATCAGTAGTATTACAGTGGTTGTGAGTTCACGTGAGCTCTGATTAGCAGTGAAGAAAGGTCAGGATGTTCTTTTTTGGGGCAGAATTGGTGTTTTGGTGGAATTTCTCTGTGTAGGTTTTCTGATGATGGTTGTCATATTAATTAAGGACTTGGTCTTTCTAGCTCAGAACTCATGTCCCTTTCCATGCAAGGGGAGGGCAAGCATAGGGAATGGCTTTCTAAGTCTTAAAAATGTTTTTCCAAGTTTGTGGCTCAACATGCAGGACCACAAACATATTTTGCTAAACTGTTTAGGTTCGGGAATAACTCCTAAGTGATGTATGTTTTAATTCCAGTGAGGAACAGTGATTTCATCTAATGTGTCTAATCTAAAATTTGTGGTTAAGCAGTTCAACAGGAAAATTAGTCCTCAAAATGTTTTGCAGGAATGCCATTCTTGGGAGATGTTCTTAAAACTATTTCGAAAAGAAATGTGGTAGTATTTAGCTTTTCCTGTTTAGTGCTGAATAGCTTTAGAGTGTGACCTCAAAATCCAGTGTTTCAATAAAGTCATGTTAAAGTTTAATGAACTTAAAATGCCTTTCATCTTGATTTGAAAGAGCAGCAGAATTTGAAATGTGAGGATTTCTGTAGGATGTTTCATTTTTCTGACAGGTCTGCTAGTGACAACCTTTTTTCAATTTTCCCTTGAAAATATGTTTCTCACATTTCTCTGCCTTGACTCAGGTGGCTCAATCTTCTCTATCAGAAACTCAGACTGCTCTGTGATTAGTAAGAGGGACTGCTCTGACAGGCCTGGGCTATTTTTTTAGTTATTTTTTCTCTCCTTTCTTTACTTCTTGTCTATAATTCTCACTCATTTTGACTCATCTCTGTTCTGCAACTTGCCCTCTGCTGTCAAACTGGACTGTATTACTTTCACCTTCTACATTTGCCTTCCCCCTCCCACTTGTATTTCTGTCTCCTGCCAGTGCATCTGTTTCCTCTTTCACTTCTTTCCTGATGCTCTTTCTTCCTTTCAACTGTTTTCCCTGCCGTGTTGGCTTCATCCCTCCACAGATTCTCTGAAATATGTTTCCTACATGGATAAGAGTGCGTCTCCTCCGGAAGCTGTTTCCTGGATAAGGGAGAGTGTTGGGCAGGAAAGCTCCAGTGGAAGTCACATTTTTAGGACCAGAGAACACAGAGGTTTCAAGGGACCAGACAGCTCTTGACCAATCAATCACATGTTGGGCTCTTTAAAGCTGCTTTTCACTGACTACTTTTTGTAAATGGTGATTTGTTTTTGCTTTTACCCATTATTTTAAAATTTTCTGCCTCCTTCCTGTTGCAGTCAGAGGTCTGCAGCATTATGTGAGGGTGTCCCCAAAATTGTTTTGCTTCTTTGCTCCAGGTGGACTGGGCAGAGAACTCTGGTGGGGAGTGATGAGGATAAAAGCTGGTGCTGGGAGTCAGCAGGGTGATTGAGACTGGAAACTTTTTCTTTTCAAAAGCAGCATCACTTGATTCCTGCCCTTGCCACCAGCCTCTGGAGGTTTGTGCCTCCACGGCAATGCTTAAGCAATGTTATTCTGAGTTTGTGTCCTAAGGGAGCAGGTGGAGATGGGAATGGTAGTTATTTTTAACCACTTTTCAGATTGATTATCAGTGTTGCTTGCAAGGCAGAAATAGGCCAGACCTACTAGCCAGCATGCTCATCCTGCAGCTCCCTCGTGTTGGGCGTCAAATGCCATGGTTTCTTTCTTTTCTTCCAGTTAGCTCCACTCACTCTTCAGAGGCTGATAGACATGAGAATTTTATTTCTTCTTTGCAAGCTGGAGGTGAGAAGACTATTTACACTCAAAGTGAAACAACCACTGTATTGTGTACACTGGTATTGTGAGATGCAAGCATCTGTAACACAGTGGTGTCCCAGAGGCACACAGAGTCTCCCTTGATAGCTCATGGCAGCTGTAAACTGGTTACTTGTAAATATAAGAGTAACTATATCAGAGATTCCTTAAACTTTTTTTCATTTTATTCAAACTACAATTTTTCTTCAGGTTTCTGGAGTTATGCTTGCTTGCTTTCTGTGGATGGACAGTCTTTATAGGCCTGATATAAGTCATAGCAGTTGCAGGCAGAGAAGGAGGTGATGCCCAACTGGTTTATTCCAATTGAAGTTTGTGGATGTGCTGTAAATGAAAGCTCAGTAGGGTCAAGGCATAAATGGCAAGTAACTGTTCTGTAAATGTGCACCTCTCGTCCCTGTTTGCTCACATTATTTCTCTGCTTGTGAGGATGAAGCAGTTCAATATTACCATTTAAGAGTTATTATTTAAAGGTTCTCATGGGACTAAATGAAAATTTTGTCATACATTTCCTGGTTTAGTGGAGAACGTATATTTGAACAATAATTATTGTGATACTCATCCTGCTATGCTGGCTGATTTTATGGTTTCATATGATTTGAAGTACCTAGAGCAGCTTTAGACTATTTGTTTCATGACGAGATGCTGATGAGAACTTAATCGAGGTCAGTTAATTTTTTTACTTCAGTATTGGATCTTTCCTAACTTGAGAATAGTTTTCCCCACATACCCCTTCAGAACTGAAACAGGTGCTGTGAAGGAAGTGGCTTTTTATTAGTTTCGTATCATGAAGGTTTTCATTGTGAAGTCTGATCTGCTCTTTTATGCTTCCTTCACTTTATTAACTGTTTATAGTTGTGAGAGTGATTTTTAACTAGGGAAAGTCCTTTAAATTTTTTTTTCTACTCTTAGTCGTATTCTTTTCCAATCATTGTCATGTCTTTCTATTCACTTATTGACTGTTAATGTCCCAAGGGGAAAGTAAGCTGGAGATCTCGAGTGGCTACAGATTCACTGGAAGGACACATGATGACCAAATAGCTTGTTTGTTTTTTGTTTGCTTTTTTGGTCAGCATTAAAAATATTTTGGTTATGTCTACTCCCTTGGTATTAATGATAACTGTTGGTTGCTTTAGGATGACTAAAACCTTTGGAGTAGAAGCCTTCAACAATTAGAAGAAACAAATAAATGAATGGCAGGTGTTTCCTATTTTTTTTCTCACCTCAGCTGGCTTTGAAACGGGCATGATTTTTATTTTTTTTTTTAAACTTGAAGTTGTTGAAACAGGAGTCATTGACAAAAAAGTGATTTCCATATTATTGTGTTAGGAGATGCTTGAATTTCCTATGCATGTTCTTCAGTGTCCTCTATTCCGTTCAAGAAATTACCACGTTTAGCAGACAGTAACTTGACTTGTTTTGACAGACATGGAGATGGGAGAATTTAATTTTTGCTAGCTCTCTGCAGCTGTCAAAAAAATTAATCAGGAATACCCTTGAGTGGCAAGGCATACTGGTATTAAAAAGGCAATGTCACTTGAGGCATAGGATCCAAGACTTATTTTCTGCTCCAGCTCTCTGATGACATTGCAGGATTGACCTCAAATATATTATTTGCCGTCTACTTCTTAGTAACAATTGTGCTAATGGACCTCCCTTTAAAATGTGCTTTGAACGTATCTTAGAGGTTTTAAAACTTCAAGATCTATTGAGGTTGAAGCTGTTTCCTGCTGGTTAGATCTAGTGATTTAGAAAAATGAAGTAAAAACTATTGTTGTATTTATCACTTATTCCTTATGTAGGCTGATAAGTATTACCCCTAATATCCAATTGATGTTTTTGCTTGTTTTTTACTTAAAAAATAAATTCTCTGTGGAGAAGTTGCATCTCTTAACTCTGATGTTGCTGTCATAGGTGGATAGAACGTGGACAGTTTATTGGCCCCCTGCCATCCTTAGAGAGTAATTTTCTCTGTGAGTTACAGAGATCAGACTTGTACAAACTGCAGTTTGTGTTGCTTATTGATGGCAGGGTGTACACTAAACAGGCTTTAGCAGATGTCTGGGTAACTTGTGTCTTAAGTCAGACTGCTGCCCCTTTCTGCCCTGAGGAGACTGTTGAAGCCGGTGGGAAAACTTGAGTGGAGTGGCTGTGGGAGGGTTTGCCAAGAATTTGTGTGGCGATGCTCGACTCCTGCTGGGGTGGCCTCTTGCTGGTAGCGGATCTCCACATGGGTTTTCGTGGACCTGTGAGTCACGTTCCGAGGATCAGTGGCTTTGGTCAGTCGTGGGTGGCACAGCTGTTTTCAGCCGCGGAACAATGAGTCACAAACTCGTGAGTTTCCAGTCCTTGGTAAAGAAAATACCCAAGTAGCTGCTCTTGTGTTTTCATTTAGAAATAAAAGATCAGTGCAAGAGTTAAATAATTAGGCTGACTGGGTCAAGTACTTATTGTATAATGACTTTGGTTCTTTTTTTTAAGAACACATATTGAGAAGTAGCATATTATTGTCACAAATAGAAAAAGGCTAGTTCCTGAAAAAAGCGAACAGGATCTGGATACAAATATTTCCTGAATAATGGAGCCAGAAGACTAGTTGCAAGGGTCTATTCTAATTGTTTTGCCTAATTACTCTCCTGTCCTTATTTCTCATAACCTCACTTATTCTGATCTATTAAAAGGCTGTTGCTGAATAATTTTTCTGTCTAGTTTTCACACTCTATTATCATCTTTCAACAAATGAAAAAAGTCTGTCTTTTGCTACAGGCACTCCATGCTGCTATTCTGCTTATCTGACTGAAAGACAAGAGTCAACCTTGCGGTATTGTTGTGTCCATTTGTCTGAAAATCACTGTTGTTACTTCTGTGCTGAGAACTATCTCCACAGAGAGACAGAGGAAGATCTGTCATTGTTATAAATTCCCAATTACAAATTGCATATATATTGATTTTGTTTTTCTTTCTAATCTCCACCTGCTTTGTTGTCTCAATAAGCTATTATGTCTTTTAGAAGATAGTAGCTAATCCAGGATCATATTGTGTTTCATTTAGATTGCATTTTATTTAGCTGAATAGTCTGTGGAACAAAACAATACTGAACAAAAGCAGACATAAAACTAGGCTTCCTAGACAGAATGTAGGCTTCCTAGATATTCTTACAGCTTAGCTCCCATGTTTGCATTCAATATGTTATTTAAAAAACACCTAAGAAATCATTTGTGTTAAAGTGATGTTCTGTTAGGCAATTAGTAAGCTGATGCCTGTTCAGAGGTCTGGAAGTATGTTATAGCAGCTGCTTGTTTTGCTTTTGAATGTGTTCTTTTGTATAATAGGTTTAAAAAAAAATTTGCCTGCAGCTTGCAGGCAGATGCTTTCACTTGTCCCTATGTTAGGTTGCTGTGTTTTCCTTTGTGTATGCATCAGTGCTAAAACCAGTAATGGGTTACTGCTCATGCAGAAATGTTTAGCCATAACAAGAGTGACTGTTGATTTTTATGTAGATTTGTGCAAATAGCCAGTGTCTTGCTATGATTTTGGAGTGCCATTTTAAACTAAATGTTGTTGATGATACTACATTTAAGACAATAGGGGTGTGTTTGTAAAACCAAGTTAAATTCTGTGTGATGCTATCATGCACTGCTGCAAAATTGCAAAATATTTGATTTGTTCTACATGTATGACCACCTTAGATTTTAATAGTATTAATTTTATGAATAAAACAGGTAGGATCCAGCTCTCTTCACTAAGTTCAGAAGAGTAGCAGAGCACTGCATGAGGACTTCCTAAGATAGCAGTACTCAGGTTCTCTTGGTAGAATATTTCTGGCACTGATGTGTATATTATTTGTAAATTTAAAAGACATGAAAATATGAGCATGAAACTAACAGTAATCATAGCCCTTTTTCAGGGATAAGGAATACCTTTCATAGATATGTTTAAGAGTGGTTCAAGAAACTTGCTTTTCATGAGGTCACTAATATATGTGTAGTGTTGTTCTGGAGTCATTCAGCTGTAAGTCAGTAGCGTAAAGACTGGAATGAGTTCTTTACTTTAAATTGATCCTTAACACACAGTTCATCATCTATGGACACTTGGAATAATGTGCCCAAAATCAAATCACATTGTACTCTCATGATTGGAATTATAATTTTAGTAGAATGTTCTGTAGTTCTTTTGCCAAGGTGATCGTGTAGCAAGAGAGTGAAAATATCTGGTGGCAAGATAATTGTACTTGACCAGGTATAGGAGGCAGAGTTCACTGGGTGATTATTGAAGTGGGGCTCTCGTGTGTGTGACATCTCATTCTGCCCCCTGCTCTCAACAGCTGCTACTGGGCTTCATCAGCACCCTCGATTTCTGTGGTCTATATTGCTGGAACTGCCAATATACAATAAAAATAAAGCTTCTGCCAGTCTACTGGTTGCCTTTTGCACTGCTGAAGGATTTTTATTATGGGAACTGAGACAGTGCACTGGAGGCTGTGTGGAGGTGTTAAACTTGCTCTGCACCTTGGACTTCATTCATGCTGGTCACTTGTTGAAAAGGCAGCTTTTGTGTGTGGTTTTGTAGGGTCTCCCATGGACCTTACATGCCAAAGACTGAGGACCAGATCTTTTAACAATTATGTTGTGAACCTTTACTGAACCTGCCTTCGTGCTGGTTGTAATGAGCTGTTTGAAACAGCCATCTATGTTATGGTAACTGAAGAATAATTTTCTTAATTGAATTGTAGAAAAATATGATATTAGTATCTTAAGACTCAGCACATAGTATGGTTCAATAATGCAGACTTCTCGCTGATGCCCACATACTCAATTTAAAACCCTGATTGTACTGCATCAAATTACTCCGCAGACTAAGAGTCCAGATAATGCTAAATTATACTCTTCTGCTCAGCTTTCAAAGTATTTGGTTTATTCTGAATTTGATTGTTTTAGGCTATCCAATAAGTACTGACCGTTGCTCTAGGATTTTAATTTTTTTCTTCTCTTCATAAATATCCTTCATTCTCATGAGACCATGCTCATGATTGTTTTACTTTGTGAGATGGTAAAGGGGCATCCTTTGAAATAGTTTTGGACTGTTCCTTCGTGAACTTCAACTGTTCCTGCTAGGCAGGGTATCAGTATGCTTTAGCTGTGGCATGAAATGGGCCGCATATAGAGGTGACAGTTGAATTTCCATGAGCATTCACTCACTTGCCTCTGCTGAGATGATCACAGCTGTTAATTCATACTAGTGGAAGTAGATATTTATGCAATTTTGACACATCTCCCACACAAATTTGGGCTGCCTTCAATGATGTGTTTCATTTTGGCAGACAGCTTGGGGTGAGTCAATGCAGCCTTTTAGACAGCAAGTGCCTCTGGTGTACAACTGAAATGCTTTGTGTCAGGTTAACCTTTCACTGTTTGTCAGCCTTCTTAAGGAAGGAAACCTGCTGCAGCTTCACAAAGAGTCTGATTTTAAGTTGATGTTGTCAGTTAAGGTTGCTGATGGTAGATTTGTTTTCAAACTTACCAATTCTTGCATTATACCAATACTTCACTTGGAATTCCTTAATTAGGAAGGTTATGTATCACTGGAGAAATGAAGTGCAGTTTGCCTAACACTGGCTGGATTTCAGAGTGACACGGTGGAAAAAGATGTTAGTCTCTACAGTTTTTTAGAGTTGTATTTTAACTGTCTTAGAATTTTTGGAAGTTGAGAACTTTTTTCTTGTATCCTGTTTATCACAGGAGTTGCAGTTGTAGATCAAATCACTGTTTCATTTACTTGAGAATCTTATTGTCATCATCCGGACCAGATTCTTCAGAAGAGAAACCCCGTAGATAACTATGGAGGATGTAACACCCAAGGGTGTCTTTTACTTCCAATCCTGCAAATTTACTGATGAGGTTGTTTTCCATTCATAGCTATTCCCACTGGTTTGTGATTTGGGCTTCTGGACTTTTCTGTTCTACTTACTTGAATTGCAATCCTTGAGAACTATTCCCTGATTATGTTGGAAACCCCTGTCCTTGCCACAGAGTGCATGGTCTAATAAACTGAAAACCTGAAGTGACACACCAGCAAAAATTAGAACAGTGGATTTCTCAAATAGGTAACTAGAGGACAGTTGTATTCACATTGGCAATTTTTAGAGAGCTGTAGTTAGATCCTTCAAATTTTGCTGGGAATTTATACCATGATGATAGGAGTTTGGAAAAGAATACACATAGGCAATTCCAGAAAACATTTGAATCATGTATGTTGACACTAGTGAATGTTTATAAGAATACGGTTCCTTTCTGTTGGAAATCATAGACCTAGTACATGATCGGTGATCTGCTGGTAAGAAATGGAAGAGCACAGGAGTTATTTGGGTTAGGTTCACCTTTTATAGATAGTGACTAACCCTGTGAAGGTCATCCACCCCCCCACTTGTGATGAATTTCCATGCAAGATTCAGTGTTGACAGCTTTTGAGACCTTTTAAGTTCTTAGCATGTACTAACTTGTTCTTTTCTAACTTAAAAAATGATGTTAAGCCCACACTGCAGGTATTTGTGAAGGAATTACATAGCTGAAGTCCAGGTCTGGCTTGTAGAGCCTGTGTCCAGGGTACTAGAGCCACAATTTATTCACAGAGGAGATCTAGTTCAAATAGTGAATTTGGTGCTGCTTACTTCTAGGTGTGGGGTAGAAATAGGGAAATGGATTGTGTTTCTGTAATGGAGCTGGAATCAAGTGTGGATCCTTCAGGTGAATTGTGTGCCTTTAGTCTGTGTGACAGCCTTTTGCCACACCTTCATAGGGCTCCTTATACCCCAAAAGTGATTTTCTTTGCACAGGTATAGGGAAAATAAGAGGTCTTATCATGTCATTAGAGACTTTCTAAAAACCAAGCATGGACATGTGTAAAAGATACCAAGATACAACGGAAGCAGCTTTTTAGTGTGCCATGCTAATGACATGGAACAGATGTGGATGTTCTCTTTAGCACAGATGTGAAGATGTAAGGGTCTTCGTGCTTTCAGTGTGGATATAATTTTTTTCTCTGATTATAAAAACATTGAGTGCTAATTTGTTTGAGGCTTTGTCTCCCTTTTTCTGTTCAGATATATCAGTGAGGCTGTAGGCCTTAGGGTCCCCCACCCGCCCTGAATACCTTTAGATACTTAAGGTAGGTATGGATTTGGGGGTTTCTGACAGCTGCTACTTTTTCATCAACTAAGTTGAAATGTGGTGATTAGAAAGCCTAAGTTGGGACCAATGTCAATACATCCCAATATAAAATCAGTGTCCTTTAGAGTTCTGCCTCTTACAGAAGCAGCTTTCCATGTCACAATTGTAAATACACCTTATAGCACAAGGACCACTGTCTTACCTTAAATGACGGTCTCATAAATAGTTTTGTCTGGAGCATTTTAACACCAAAATTTTAACACATTTCTTTTCCTATGTTTGGCTTTTATTTCATGTTTCCCATAATTTAATCATTAGTGACTCAAGTCTCCTTTTATTTTAGTGTTCTTTCCCCCTCAATCTTTCTCACTGTTGTCTGTTTTGATTTTCTTTTTAAACTTTTGTTTCAGTGTGTGTCTGTCCCTTTCCTGTTCCTTTTCCTGTGGTCATCTTTTCATTTCCTTGTTGCTATCTTCCTCCTATTCATGTTCTCCTCAGGACTATTTTCCATGTTCCCTTTGTCTTCCTTCTTTTTGCATTTGTTTGTAAGACACTGAGATCTCAAGTGAAAGACATTTTAGGGCTGTAACTTTGGGATAGAAGACGGATAAGGCTACTTATTTGAAAAGGTAACTCTAAATACAGGAAAACCCCCTAGGTAATCTTTGTGTGCTTTGTATGTTTAATTCATGTTACAATTGCTGTTCTTTTTGACAAATACTGCAGGACAGGTTTAGTGAAATCTTGCTAGTGGGGGAAAAAAGGGCTACTCTAAAAATTGGCCTTTGCAAAGGGATGCTGTCCTGAACTCTCCCACCCATGCCTCTTGCTAATTACACTTAGGTAATTCCTGTCGTTGAGGTTTTATGGTCCACGTATTCCCATCTGTTTAGTGACTGTGTGCTCTCCTGAATTTTAGTTTTCATCTTGCAGTAGTAAAGGAGAAGAGGTTTCTTGTGTTTTCAGGCAGCCCAGTGATTCCTGTTCTGATGCAGGTGATAGGCCATGGAAGGTGTTTGGTCAATGTGTTTCTGTGACCATTGAGTAGAAGTTGCCACTCTTATGGCTTGTTGGAGTACTTAATAGACTCAGAATTTAAATGCTCCTTTGCCCTTACTTACTCAGCCAGTGTTTATAGTGCCAGCATAGCCAAGGAGAGAGTTGAGAATGCATAACAAGTCTTGAACTTCTTTTTTCCTACCCTGTATTCATTCCATATCAGTACTAGTAAAAGCTGAGCATCCTTTGTGCTTCCTCAGCTTTTTTCAAGTTTCAATTTCCATTTTCTTTCTTTGAAGCACAGAGAAGAGCAAATGTACATAAACAAAACTTCATACTCAAGCCAAAATGTAATAGACACAATTGAGTAGTAGTCAGGAATTTTAAGAAGAGCTTTGCTATGAATTTTTAATTACTACATTAACTGAGCAAATAAAGAACATGCTATTAATATTCATACAGTGTTAGCAGTGGTTCAAAGGAATTTAATATGTTTTATAGTTCATACAGCATCTTATGCATTGTGTAGGCCTTCAAAGAATGCACACATCTAGAAAGGTAATAACACTTCAGATCTCCTTAGCTATTCCTTAGACCTATGAATTAAGAAGTGTCTGTTGTTCTGTGCGTAGCACATTTCTTAGTAAAATTCTTTAGTTATGTAATGGTATCAGTCTTGAATGCTTTGTTACCGAAAAGTGATTCTTAAGTAACATTACAAAGAGCTAAGGTATAGGCTGTAAACAGGTGAGATACTGATAATGAGCCTGCTTCTTCCAGGACTCGGTGTGCTGTCTCCTCCGTATTTATTAGTGTACCTGCTTTGTAACTTTTTGGAGAGCAAAGTTTAGTTTACTTCTTTGCTTCTGCTTAGAGCTTTAAAAATATTGATCATCTGAATGGTTGAGATGGTGTTTGTAGAACGAGAGACCAAACGCAGAAGCTAAAAATGAATTCCTTTGGTGTGGGTAACATGTTCTTCCTGTCTGCATTGGTTTCTTTTTTAAAAGTAATTTGCAAATTAATAGGTTTTATCTAAGAGTGGAAAAAAAAGAATAATGCTGACTTGTGGTGTTGTAGCACTTAAATTAAAAAAAAAAAAATCTCTGGAGACAGCCTGGTAGCTTTCATTTGCTTACTGAAAATAGGAGCACTCATCCTCTCATGTTGACTTGGTCTTTAAATTCCTTATGGCCCTTTTGCCTACACTCAGTAAGGCTCTGGATTTAAAGAAAAGATTCCAAGAAAAGCTGCACAGATGTGAAAAAGAAAAATGTTACAAATGCCATTCCTGACTGACATTGCTCTTTTCCCTCTTGCTGGCTTATGAAAAGATGTTAATAGATGTTGAATTAAGACTTCATCAGTGGGTCCATACTCCATTCACTTAGAAATCCTTACAGCTATTTTTTACTGCATATAGTGATAATTACTCCTTTTGGCAGAGCAGAACTAATCTAATGTACTTTGGCTGCTGAAATCTGTGAAGGAGCCAAGAATGATTCTGTGTTGCATTGTTAACCCTGAATGTGCAATTCTGTCAGTACCACAGTGGGGCTTTGTCTGATTACCTAGTAATCTGGTGTTAATGAACATACAGCTCTTAAAAAAAAAAAACACTAGTGTCATCCAGTAGAGGTGTAACGTGCTTCTGTTTTGGTAATCTGACTTTTGGGGTTGTTCTGTCAAAGATGGCATGTGCTGGGAACTGCCCAGCCTGGCTTACAGAAAGGAGCCCTTGATGCATGAGCAGCTGTATCTCTAAGTACCTAATTTTCTCCCGTTATTGGATGTGACTGAAAGAATTTTAAGGAAGCTAAACGTTTCCTGTGCACACACATTATGTAGGAGCTGAGGAAACCCTTGGGTATGTATCTCTAGTTATTGTTACTTTTTCCTCTATGTAGTTTCAAGGTACAATTTTGGTGTTGCTGCTGTATAGCTTTGCTGTGGTCACAGTATCTTGAGTTGCTGACTAGAGGTGATGCTGCTGCTTGGTTGCAGTAGTAAGTTCTAGGATCTTTCCCAAATTTGGACTTAGCAGGATTCAAACAGCATTTTTGTTAAGTATGTTGCTCCTATCAGCACAGTTGCAACAGATACTAAAAAAACAAGTGAGGAAAAAAAAAAATCTGCAGCCCTCAGGGCTCTAACCCAACTTTGAAAGCAATTTTGAAGAGCTAAGTTCTTCTGTTTTGGTGCTTTCTTTCACTGAAACAACTTGCACATATGAATCTTGGTGACAGAATGTAGAAAACCAATTCTTCCAGTTAAATCCGTTATGGCAATTTTCATATTTCTCCTCATGCTCAACAGGTATAAGCGCATTATTTTCCTTTTTGCATACCTTCTGAGGAACAAGGTGGAAATCAAAAGGAGGGATTCCCAGCTAATCTGTTTTCATCAGCATCACAGAAACAGACAGGAAAGGTCAGGAGCTCATGTTTTGCAGTAAGCGCTGAGGGTGTAGAAAAGAGCATTTAAGTGTTATGGCAATGATCTGTTCTTTTCTTCTACCTTTCATCCTTGTATAATTCTGCTTTTCGGAGACCTCAAATTACCAATAGAAAAACCTCCCATATTCACAAACCTGTACGTGGCTCCTTGTGTGGAACATCAGTATTTTACAAATTAAAAAAAGAAAGTGATTGTAAACCTTCCGAGAAGTGTGAGTTGAAGCCAACTTTGCTCATCTCATTATTTCCTGTTTTATATACTGGTTTCGAATGTCTGGCCTTTCCTCAACTATTTTTGCCACAAAAGGCTGCTGTTATGTAAAATGCTGTCACTTTTTGGTTTTGCCTCTAAGGCTCTTTAAAGACTAGGCACAGGCAAATAGATGCAGCAGTGTAGTTTATAAAGTGGTGCCATTTAGAGGAGGAACAGGAGCGGAAGATTTCTGGGCTTTCTGTCACTGATGTGCCTTGCCTTTTCCATAGGAGCTGAAGTGGATTTAGTGGACAATGGGCTGAGTCCTTTTTTTTCTATGTTTTTACTCTTTAATCACATTATGGTGGTGGCTAGGAGCAACTGGCCTCAGTTCTCATGCAGTTGATGGGAGACTCCTGAAGTCTGTGTGGGGTTGGGAACACGACATGCAAAAAACCAGTGCAGTGATAAAGGCATGGGTATTCAGTGTCAGCAAAAGTGAATCACACTGGGGAAAAAAACACCTTCCCTGACATTGAGTGATGGTGATCCATTTTGGTTTTCATACCCCTTATACTCTAGCATCTGTTTAGACTGTCTCAGATAACTCAGGCTTTAGTATGTTTTCTAGTTTGTCCTAAATGCTGTATGAATGTCTGATCCAGATACGAAATATAAGGGAACTGCCAGCTTCCCAAACTTGTGACTAAATATCCATGCTTGTGACTCAATCGCCACAATAAAAAGGAGGTGGAAGTTGAAATGAATACAGATAGCTTTTTTTAAACGCTATTGGTAATTTAAAAAAAAAAAGTGAGTTAGAACTCTGTCTTTCCTAAACACTTGTCATTTCTTGGCCTTTCAGTTTTCACTCGTCTGACTGGTGTTGCTATGTTGGAATTTCATATAAATATCTTGTGGCACAAGTTGAACATCAGAGCTCTTTGTGCTGGTCTCTGAACGCCTGTAGAAGTGCTTTTAGTACAAAGGATACATCTAGATACTGAATATTATGGTCTGTACCAAACAGACCTTTATTCCATTGAAGTACTTTAGTGCTAAAATATGTTTTCTGAGAAATACCACTTAGATTATATGAAGAGGCTACATGACTTTTCTTTTCTTTCTTTCTTTTGCATTTTATATTTCACTTCATTAGAGGTCTGGTTAGAGAAATCCATCTTCCCTGTGGGCAGCTAGAGCCCTGCCTGTGCTTTTAGTGTCTAATTAGTAATTTCTATTCAGTACCCTTTGTAAAATATTTCTATGCATTTCTGTCAGAACACATAACTATGTTCTGTGTGGAAAAAACCTCAAATATTTCTTTTGTGTGAAGTGGCAAATATTATGGCAGAAAACAGCATGCTTTTTCTGTAGAACTTGACATAATTTGATTTGCTCGCTCTCTTGTGCTTAAAGTTCAGACAAATATAGCCCCAATTATATAAACCATACCTGGTTTTTTTTAGGTGGTAGACACTTTATTTTTTTCAAACTTGCTTTTCATTTCAATAAGTGTTGTATTAGTACCTCTTAGAAAAAATTAAATTCAGTGCAGAATACACCAGAGGCCACTAATACGCTAATCTATTCCATAAAAGCGCAGTGGTTTATCACAAGAATTATCCCATTTCAGCAGCCCTGTCGATGACAACGTTATGGGTTTGTAGTAGTATGCCTACTTAAGCTGTGAAACATTAGGATGATTTAGAAACATCTTGATAATCTATAGATGTTAATGCTGAAAATTGTTCTCAGGATCCTGAACCCCAGTCCCAGAGTCACAGAACAGGTGTGGATTGTGATTTCTGTCCCTCTGTGCTGGATGTGCTCTCCTCTCACGGTTGTGCCTGCAGGCGAGTGAGAGAGAAGTTGGGTTTTTCACTGGTGTTAACATTTTTGGACTGATGGCTTATACTGCCCTATTGCAATATTTTTACTGATCTGTGTATTAAGAATTCTGCTCTGTTGCCTCCTAATATAGCCATGTAATAAAAAAAAAAGAGAGGAAGAATGAAAAAAGGCGTCATGAACTTTTCCAGGGGAATGTTTTTAAGTTATGTAATTTTTTTTTTTAACTAAGAGAGACCAGTTCTTGTACTGAAAGACAATGTTTCCTGTGGAGAAACAGACCAAGTGAGAGATATTTAGCTCTCTTTGCAGTTCTGAGAACTGGGTACCCAACTGCTCTAATGATCCCTTGCCATGTGCCGAAGGAGAATGTTTTCCTTTGAAAAAGAAACACAATAATGTTGTAGGTTTCCAAATATCCCGAGGACTGTACTTAGTAATGAGAGACTGCAGGCTGATGGTGCCTTTTTCTTATTGCCAGTGAGGAGGGTTGTCTTTTATAGAACTTCCTAGATTTTAGCACTATGCTCTTTTCTAATTTGGAGGTTTCTCTTACTAATTTGTACTTCTTCATACAACAACCACAGCGATAAAGATCTTTGTTTTCAATAAGGAAAACTGTTTCTTTAGTTGATTACATTATAAAGTTTTGGAAATATTTCTGAAAGTTTTCTGGGTGATATAATCAAATAACGTTTCCAAAACATGAGTAGCGTATAATGAAGTTTTTTTTTAAGAGGTTTTTCTCATATTTTAGTGAAAATTGAATTCCAGTAAATATTAACATGTTTTTGGTTTTAGTAGTCTCACAGTTTTATTCTTGTAGTTTCTGTGGTTAGCTTGATAGTTGGTAATAAGGCTTTCATTTTCATTTTACAGGAGAAAACTGATGGATACTGAATCACTAGATGACCAACTAAAGCTCACTAAGCAGTCTTTGAACTCTTATGGGTTAGACTGTTATGTCAAGATTCCTATTCTGCTAAAGGCACTGGTTGGCACACACTCATGGATGATATGGTCCCATCTCAAGTGCAAGCAGATTTGACAAATGCTTACTCTTTGGTTTCTAGAGGGAACAGGACACGTAATATAACTGCTGTGTTATCATTCATTTAGTTGTTGAATATTAGATTATAATTATGTCAAACCTGTTTAAGGTGATGATACAAGTCAACTTAATGAATTTAAAAAAAGTGGGGGACAACAGGGGATTAGTCTTGTTTGGTCTCTCTGAGAATATTCAAAATAATTTTATTACTTACAGTGTAGGTGCTCTAAGATTTCCTTTAAAAACATGTGGGCTTGTAATTTCTTGTAATATACTTTCCAATCCACTCACATATAATTCATAGTAATGATAATTCAGGGCCAATTTCACAAAACTGCCTCCAAATTTGAAGAAATTTGAAGAAACTGATAAATGTTGTCGAAAAAATGCTGCTATCTTTATCTTTCATTGTAGAAGTCCTCTGTTAAGAGTATTTGGAGATATTTTGCAGAAGGGAAAGGGCACTTTGTGCCTAACTGCTGATCCATTAAATGGTTCTTCTAGCTCTATGAAGAAGCTAAGTGCAACTCACTAAAATGCTCTCTAGCAAATCTAGGTCAGATTTTAGACCCATGACAGCTCTTGTCTCTCCCTTAACTTCTTGCTCTCTTTAGAGGTAAACAACTTAATGCAGCTGTAAGCATTCTTTGTACTGGCAGACTTGGGCACTAACTAATCTAAAGTCAAAACTTAGGCTTTAAAAAGGCAGCTGTGTTTTCCAGTGAGGATCACATCTGTCAGCGGTTTTGAGAATTTTGATATAAGAAAATAGATGGGTGTTCAAGTTGAATCAGTATTGTGCATTGGACAAACAAAGTGTCCACTAGCTTTTGAGAAAAATAATAAAAAACCTGGGGGAAAACAAACAGAAAACAGTAATCACTTTGTATGTGCCATCTTGTCTTTAAAGCTGCAGACTCCCGAAACAGTTCATCTTCTGGTTCTTTCTGCCATGGTGGAAGAAGCATACACGTTGTACATCTCTTGGCCTTCTAACCTTGCAATTTTGGCTACAAAATTATAATCTTTGCAAAACCAGATAACCTTCCATATTGACTAAGCAAGCTAGGGCAATTTTTAAAATTCAACTATGCATGAAAACAGTCTGGCATAAATGCTGTGTTGTCCTTCAGCAGCCCAGTACGTAGCCCAGCAGTGGCTGTCCCATGTAAGCTGGGAGGCATGGGCTGAGGAGGCTGTTTGGAGCGGGGGGAAAGAGTGGAGGCTACAGCTCCACCTGGTATATCTGGGACCCCTTACGCTTGATGTGGCACTTACCAGTCACAAGTGCCTTCCTGGGAGCTTTGGTTTGCACAGGGACTGCCTTTGTGATGCTTTGCAGTGAGTTTGTTGGCTATTGTCCTGATGTCCACTACCATCTACTAGAGCTCTCTGCTCTTGTAGCTTCTGTTGTTGAACCAGTGCTTTCACTTGTGTAACCTTGCTGTAAATCTGGTCTATCAGGTGCTCTGTTTTTAATGTATCTGTCTAATTAGGTCTCTGTAAGACATGAAGTAGGGCTTCCTGTTGACTTGATGTTTTGTTGTCTCATGCTGAAGGTAAAGCAGTGACGTATTTTGTCAGAGTCAGCAGTTTGGGTATTTATTACGTGGCACTTGGGAAAGGTATGGCTGTGACACTCAATATCAGAAATACTGCTTTGATCAAAACATGAAGTTGGAACAGATAGCAGTTGTATAATCCATTGTAATTTAAGTGATCCTCATGAATCCCCTCTAACATGGAGAACTCCAGGTATCTGTTTTATTATTGAGTTACTATATCACTAATTTCAAAATGCATATTCAAAGCACAGTGCTGGGTCACTTGAAATACTGCTGCTTATAAATACTATATTTGCTTTTGAACTGTGGATCATAAGACTCTACAACAGCATCTTCATGGTACTGATGTCCTCATGAGCTCCTAGTGCCTTACAGTGCTAATTGTTATCAAGAATGGATATGGCCCTTTTTAGCTCTCCTTCTTAAGTTGTGGCAATGCTGTTGACAGTTACTACCTTTTGTACTGGTGAGATCTTTCAAACAAAACAGTCTACAGGAAAATGCATTAAAAGCCTTTTAAGGAGAGCACTGTGACAGAATATTTTTATTCTTTTCCATACTCAGGTGATCATTGATGCATGTGGATTCAGTACAGAAATCAAGGTGGTCTTAGTATCTTAAATCTCTACTAGATAAATTTTAAATGACTTCTCAACCGCAGATTTCATCTGCTCCTGTGCTCCAAGTGGAGAATACATATCCATAATGTCTTTAGTGTGTTAAAACAGGGCACATGTGTTCATTAAACATTCAAACTAGACTTTTAACAGCTGAAAACACTTGGTTTATACATGAAGAATAACTTTCATGTGTTGATATCATTTTATTAAGGTAAATTATTTTGTTCTATGCTGTCTGTGGGGAACTGAAAATTCAGTCTGTTTTTCGATTAGTATGTACCTGGTAGCATATTGCCATGTCTCTTTGCTTATGTAAAACGAGAGAAAATAGTTTCTGTTCTCAAAGTGTATACTCAGAATTTGGTTAACACTTTTGAGTCTGAATGGAACTTCTATGGCTGAATTAGAACCAGTGGAAGATCACAGCATAGTGTAAGTACTGACTTATAAGTAATTGTATCAGAATTATATAATGTGTTTGTGACCAAGGTGAGCATGTAAGTTGCTAATAGACACACTTGACATTTAGTATTTTTGTTTTCTTTCCCCTAGTTTCTTTGCTTGAAGAATATAAGGACTTTTCTTTCTGCATGTTGTGAAATATTTGGAATGAAGAAAAGTGAACTTTTTGAAGCATTTGATCTGTTTGATGTGAGAGATTTTGGAAAGGTAAGGATCCTTTGAATTATATCCTGAGTAACACCTGTGTGCTGCTTGAGTATACAAGACTTGTATGGTGTAGGAGGTGTGACTAATGAATGAGCAATTGTTACTGAAAAAACGGTGGGGAAGAATTAAGAAAGTAGAAAAATTAGATTTATTTTGTGGGGGCTAATAAAGGGCAGAGAAAATCCCTGGTAGGAAATTCTGAGGGTGTAAAAATCAAAGATAAATTAATGGGGGAAAAAAACGTTTTGAAAAATGCTGAGTTAAAGGTAAAGGAAATGCAAGAATATGGCAAACTAGGCGAGTGCTATCCGGTGAAATCACGTTGGCATAAATAGTGTGGATTTGGAAACCCTGGGCCTGTACATTGTAAGACCACATGGCACAGAATGTGCTTCTTCAGTCTCAGGTGCTTGAAGTTCACCCAGGTATTTGCCCCTCTAAACTTTTTTTTTTGACAATTAGTTGGGGTTTTTTTTTTGCTAACCTACTGTAAAGCTCAGACACATCTGTGGTAGGTTAATGTGGCTGTTCTAATTTACACAGTGTATTTATGGTATATACTGTAAGTTTGTGATTAGTTATTCTATATGTAAAAGCTCTTTCCAGTCTGTTGTTCACAGCCTCCTACATATCTGTTTGATCTGTCATTGCCAGCATGTGTTTAGTTCAAGTTCAGTTTCTTCTTTTGACTCATAGGGTATCATTACTCTAATTTCACAGGAAAAAGTCTAAAAATTACCTGAAGTAGCTCTAAAAATAGTTATTTATTCAGATTTAGTGTATTTGAAGCATTATTGCTTTTTTAAAGAGATCTTAAATTTACCACCTAATTTTTATGTACTGCTTTTTTTATGAGTAGACACAGAGGTAAAGATGATGTAAGAATGCAAGCGTGAATCAGAGCTGCAATATGGTGGTTTTAAATGGCTCAGTGATTACCATTAACTAAAATATCAAATTATTTTTCTGAATCTTTTGTCTGGTTTTAAGTCCTTTAAGCATAAAATTAGGTGACCTGGTAATTCCAATTGTTCTTTAGTTTTGCTGAACTTATTTTGTTCTTATAAATCATGTTTAATACAAAGCTTTTGGTAAAATGTGGTCCTTTGACACAAATTTAGCTTATTAAAAATCAGATTTTGTTTGACTGTGCAAGTACATAAGAATAAATTTATTTTTTTGTGCGCTAGCAATGTCTTATTTAGAGTATTTAAGTCAGGTATCTTAATGCTTGCTTCAAATCTTTGCTTACCTATGCCTAATGCACAGGATTTTTTTAATACTGTATGTTCTAATTAATTGCTGACAGTTTCACATTTTGTGCCATAAAGATATCCTGCTTTTAATACAGTCTAGTTTTGAAGAAATAATAATAAATTACTATTATTACATCAATGAATATGCAGTAAACAAGTTCTGAGTTAAGGCTGAATTTAGCTCAAAAATGTGTTTCTGCTACTCTCTAATTGTAGTGTCAACAGAATTTATTTTGGAATATAAGTAGAATAATTGGTTTTAAAAAAAAATACTGTATTCCATCCACATACTTAGTATTTAATGTCTTCCCAAAGTCAACTTGGATGTAGAGACATGTTTTTTTTTTTACTGTTTGTTGCCATAATACAGCAGAAGTAACTGTTCCTGGCACTAGTTTTTCCAGTATTAGTGATTTTAGTGTCTGCAAGCAACAGTTTCTCTAGTCTAGGTCACCTTTCTTGGAAAGCTACCAGGTAAAAATGCAGTGACAAATTTGAAAGACGTTGCAGTGTGGGATTCTTTAATGAGACAAACTGTGCGTGGGAGCAGCTGCTTGTGCAGAGGTGGAGATGCTGAGTTGAACAAGCCAGTGCAATCCTGCAATAGGAGTGCTGGCCATGCTTTTAGGTGCCTCGTGGCTGTGCTCCTCAGCCCTTTCCGTTGGGTGCTTGTGTGGAAACTCGCTGCACGCGACTTGAGGTCGGAATACACTGTATTTAGATGGGCTGAGCTGTGTGTTTTCCTAGCCTATGCAAATGAGCCTGTAGTCAGCTTCTGAAAGCACTTGGTGAGCTTGAGGCCACTTGGGAAAGTGGAAGGGGAAATGACAGCTGTATTAAAGTTAAAAAAATGGCATTAATAAAATGTATGCTAAGTTATTTGTGGGCCTTAAAGTGCGCTGTTTATACTGTTAGTGGAGAATATCTTTAAGTGTCATGGGATTTCAATTGCATATCTGATAATGTACTAATTACTTAGGAAATTCTGATTCTTAGTTACAGTGGTGAGAATAAGAAAGTGTATCTTTTTCAAGCTGTTCTTTGCTTTTCAGCTTTCCCCTTCATTATATTTTCCTGTGAATAATGACTCCAGGATAGTTGTGTACATCTCCAGCTTCCTTGAACAGAAGTTGTATATGTGCAAAAGGCCAAAAAAACAGTGCTGCGGATGTTTCCTGCTACTGCAACCAAGACATTCTGGTGTTTCTGAAAGAGTTGAACTGCTCTCCCTAAATGTGTACAAAATACAAATGATCTTAAAATTATTACAGGTGAAAACAGAAAGGGGAAAATATGATAGAGAATAACTGTTTTCCAAACTGCTGCCCAAATAGGTAATGGAATGAGTGTTTGCAGTTTCTACAGCCTCTGACACATTTAAATGTAGTGGAAACTGTCTTGAGATGTCAGAAGCTGGCAAGTACTTATTAATGGTGAGAGGTAAATAAACTGTAGCTGGGGGACTCCATACACCCTCTATTTTACTTTTCAGTGCTTCAGTTGAATTTATGAAGAAAGCATTTTTGAATCTGTCATTTTAAGATGAAACGTTCTGTTTCCTATGATGGATTTCAATGACTATTTAAGCATGCTAGTGGAGGGAACAAGAGGAAAGTGTCAACTGTAAATGAATGTGCCTTCAAGGAAATAAGATTGAAGGGGAAAATGAGATGCCTGGTGAGGGCAACTGTATTTTTTTAGTAAATATTCTGATATTTTTCAACTCTTTAAAGAAAATGGCAGAAAAATCCAGAGCATGGTGGAAGTAGCAGCTGTATACTCCCAATATAGTCATAAAACTTAACAGCCTTGTGAAACACCAGTTACAAAATGTTTGTTGTAATGGTGAAACTTGCACTTAATAGTTAAAGGAGCTGTTTCCAGATGTTTTGACATAACATATGAAAATTTGACTTGAACTTTGTGCTCCACTTTGCAGAGACTCTTTGATCTCTTGATGATCAGAGAAAAAGCAGGGTGTATGTGGAGTGAATCGGAATCAGAGGGGAAGCTGAAGTAGCAACATGTAAATAGCTAAAGAATAGGTTAAGAAATGGAAACAGGTAACCTCATGAGAATGTTTAATGTGTACATTCTATATGAATATAGAAGATCAGCTGTTACAAGGTGAGGAATTTCTTGTTTAAAGTACAATAGGACAGATTTTCTTATTTTTAGACTGTGCTTGAAAAAAAGAGTGGCTTCATTACATAGAAATAGGAATGTTCTTACATCATGCTTTTTAAAACTATATGTAAGTTGATTTTCCTGGAGATCTGCAGTATTCACCCATTAGCACTCACCTTTCTATCAGTAAATTTCATTGTTGCTGCATTAAGTTCCTGACAGAGCATGAAATGCCCTCCCACGCACTCAGGGTGCCAGACAGTGTTTTCATTATGAATTCCATGCTGGGGAGTCATTTTTCACTACCGCAGGGTTGTCAGGTTCTTCCTTTCTTACCTGTGTGCCAGAATAAGCAAATAATGTTGGTACTTGTTCTCTTGGCTCTGTGAGCCCTACTCCTTGAACAGCAGTCTTTGCTGCTTGCTGCACCACAACAAATTGTTGCTATCCCTGTTCTCTGAAGGAAGTTTGCAACTAATGTGTTGCAAAAATTGGAATCTGAGAATTAGTTCTAGTGTCTGTTGATGTCAATAGATGCTCCCTGGCCTCAGAGAGCTGTATTTGAGGTCCTGTGGGGGAAAATTGTGTTCAGATGTTGTCAGAAACAAAGCCTTTGTGTACTCTGCTTTTAAATATTCTAAAGAATGTATAACTGAGCATGGAGTGTTTTTATGATATAACTGATCTAATATGAACATAGCAGTAGAACCCCCTAGTAGGGATCTTGCAACAGATGTCTTGAAATAATATACAATATTCAACTGTGATTCTAAAAAGATGAACAAGGAGATCAAATATCAGCTGCCACCAATGAAATGAGTAATTGTTTAAAAGCACATAACATAATGTCTAGTGTAGCTAACTCTCTGGTGACACTTAAAAGGCTATTTTATGTAAAAGCAAGCAACTGCTGTGAAAATACTGAGCGCATATACTCAGGTCATATAGTTTGTGATGATTATAGTCACTCTCTTACTGCAAAGGAAATCCAGGCTATGATGCAGGAGAAAGTCATGCTGAAGTAGAGAATGCTGGTGTGTTAGTATTCCCTCAGGTTTAACAGATTCCAGGAAGATTGGGCAGATGCGCATGAGATACTCCAAAATCAACACAACAAAAAGCAACAGTTACTATAAAAAGTTACATACCCTTCCAGGAGGAGAGAGGAGGAAAAATCTTCAATAAAACTGAAACAATTGAGATTATCCACAAATCTTTCATGTTTTATTCACTGAATTTATTCAGTGAGATAACAGAGCAATTTTAAGTATTAGATGCAAAGTAAAAAATACCACCACTGTGTAATTAAGTAATGTCCTGGGGGTTTATTTTCCTGTCTTTTTGTTTGATTTTGGTCCTGTTTAGTTATGTTTTATATTTTGTGAACAATGAAGGAAAAAAGAGAACTTGGTGTCACTGCATGGTCTCAGCTCTGGGGAATACCATTTATTACACATCAGCCTTTTATTTTCCTAGCCGGGAATCGAGTAAACCCAGTGTGGTCATTGGTTGCAGTTTCATAACTAATTTCCCCACAACCTAGGTAGAGAAGACTTGATCTGATCCATGGAGTCATGAGCTTATAGCACAGGCTTACAGTAAAGTTATGTTAACACGTACCATTACCATTCATTGCTACCCAAACCACCTGGATGTTTGCCCATTTTAATTAATTTTACCTCATGGTAGTCTCAGACTGGACTTTGCATTGAGTTCAGAACTTGTTTTATGAGAGTGTATGTTTTTAAGGTGCTCTACATTTCAGATCTAAATCTGTGTTCTTCATTTATATACTAATTTTCTGGAACAGTGCCTTTTGACATGGTTGACTGCACATTATTGTTAAAACCATGAGAAAACACTTGCAAGTGGTGTTCAGGCTTTGCTTTGTCTCCTCTTCGTTTGCAATTTATATTAATAATTCTAGGGACAGAATGAATGATCTGGACTACACTTTCTGTCTGCTTGTAACATAGTCATATGTATTCAAATCTAATATTTCATTAAGCCATGTGGTCTCCAGTATAATCTTTTTACAGGGTTGTTTTGAACACTTGGCTACTCTTGTATCTTAAGAAGTAAGCCACTATTGCTATTAAATGATGGCAAGAAACAAAGTGACAAAGCAGTTTTGGTTATCATATTTAAATATAAGCAGGTCACGGACAGCCTGTATACTTGTCTGATGTGTTGAACTAGTACAATATCTCCAGACTTTCAGGTAACGGGATAGCAGGCTGTAAAGGGTGCTTTAGTGTTGATATACTTCAGAATCATAGAATAGTTTCCTTTGGAAGGAATGTTTAAAGGTCATCTAGTCTAACCCTCTCCTGCAGTGAGCAGGGACATCATCTGCTAGACCATGTTGAGTGGTGTCTCATCCAACCTGACCTTGAATGTGTTCAGGGATGGGGCATCTACCACCTCCCTGGGCAACCTGTGCCAGTGCTTCACCACCCTCATTGCAAAAAATTTCGTAACTTTTAGCTAAAATTGCTCCTTGTCTTATCACAACAGGCTCTGCTGAAAGGTTTGTCCTGATCTTTCTTATAGATCCTCTTTAAGTACTGAAAGGCTGCAGTGAGGTCTCCCAGCAGGTCCATGCCTTTGCTGTGTTGAGAACTCCAGACCTGGATGCAGTGCTCAGGATCTCATGAAGGTGGGGTGGAGGGACAGAATGACCTCCCTGGACTCTCTGGCCATGCTTCTTTTGATGCAGCCCAGGACAGTGTTGGCTTTCTGGGCTGTGAGTGCACATTGCTGGCTCATGTCCAGCCTCTCATCCACCAGCACCCTCAAGTCCTTCTTGGCAGGGCTCTCTCAATCCTTTCACCCTCCAGCCCGAATTGATACCTGGTGTTGGTGTGACCCAGGTGCAGCAGCTCGGTCTTGTTGAACCTCATGAGGTTCAGATGTGCCCACTTCTCGAGCTTGTCCAGGTCCCTCTGGATGGCATCCTGTCCCTCAGCCATCTCAAGTTAATTATCATGCAAAATGAGGTCTGCTATTTTTGAGAAATGCATACACCACCACATTCCTTTGGATTTAAGGATTGTATCTTCGTGATTTGTAGTTGGTGGCTGTGTTTACTGTAAAAGTATTCAATTGTCTCTTTAATATATGTCTTATCTCTTAGATTTGTTGGGCCTTTGTGCTCTTACCTGGTTTTATCTGCCTCAACCCATTTTTCTTCTGCTATGTATTTTCTAGTTTTGGACGTATCTAAATCAACCCATTTGATATGCTTCCATTCTACTTGTTGACTTGAGACTTTATTAAAAACTATAGTAGAGAATTTGAGAAGATATTTGATCAAAAAAACCCCCAAAAAGTCTGTATTGAAATCAACCGTATAAGGCTATGTTTGAGATATAGTATGGTGCTTATTCAAAAGTAGTACTAAATTGGGCACCCCATTTAAAATGGGAGATGATTTTGTGCATGACATAGATAAAAAAATATTAAGTTACTTATTGCTTTATTCTTGAAGAGTTTTGATTACAACAGCCTTAGCTTAATTACCATGGTACTGTTAAACTGTTCTTCCCTGATGTTCCCTATAGTTGCTCTCTGCCTGGACTTTTGTTTGAGCAAGAGACTGACCCAAGCAGTACTATGCAGTTACCTGCTTTTCTTATTGTTTCCTGCAGTTCACTTTGAATCTTAGCTGACTGCATCTTGGTAAAAATCAAAGATTAGGAGGCAAAGAAACACAAACAAATGAAAATGATGCTAAGAACTGAACAACTTGAAATACTTATCAGTCCCCATGTTGCTTGCCAAATGTCTTGTTGTTGTATGCATTAATGATGACAACAGCAGTTCAATTGGCTTGATATATTATGCATAGTTTAAAAATAATAAACTTGATTTTTATTGCTCCATTCTAATATGAAAAAGTTAAAGAATTACTAGGTGTAAATGCTAAAGTTCTTGCGTATTGCAAGATGTCTCCTAACCGTCCCCTCTCTCCTCTGCCTCTCTTCCCCCATCTCTCTCTGTATCATCAGTTTCAAATGTTATTGAATGGAGTCTGTGCTAAACCTCCACCAGACAGATTTGGGCTGCTCTTGAACTCTGAGAGGCACAAATTGCAAGCTAGAGAAATGTGTCTTAAACCATCACTTAGGCAGTGCTGGGATTTCCTCTGGAGAGTCAGGCATGTGTAAGTGTTCTCCAGGACAATCTGCCAGTGGCATCATGGGGCCACACCTGGGAGGTGTTTGTATTCTGGGGGAAAGCCAGACCATGATTTTTCTGCTCAGACTGTATACAGTTGCCCCGCTTCATGCAGGCAAGGGGGAGACTGCCTTCAGCTGTTTGTGGTTGGTAGTTGTGTGTAAAGCAAAAGTGTACTGAAGTAAAAAGTCACAAATAATAACCTGTTTTCAAAGACAGTCAAACCATAGTTGCTGTATCTTTCTTTCTAAGTATCAAAAAATCAGGGTTTGTTTAAACTGAAGAATGCTCTGGTAGTTAGATTGGTTGTAATTTCATTCACTTGGCTTTTTCTGTCCAGTTTCAGTAGAAAGTGAAACCTGAAGTGAATGGTTTGCAGCAGAAAACACCATTTGAGTATTTCATTAAAAGGTATGAGTTAATGAGAAATGTTCACAAAATGTGTTAGAGAGGCTTTTACTTAACTTGTTGGTGACAAGGCTAGAGAAGTGTTTGATAATTAAGGATTGTGTTCTGCAGTTCTTAATTCTGACACAGTAGTTGTGTTATGAATAAATGTCAGCTGCACAGCTGCACATGCTTTTGGAAAGGATGGATACTTGAATAGTTTGGTAATGGAAAAATAAGTCAGTGGAGTGTATTCCAACTTATTTATCTATAAATCTGAAAAGCTTAAATTGTTTGTAGGTGATTGAGATCATCGAGGCTATCTTGCGAGGAAAACTGATGCATCTTTCTGTGCAAACACTGAACATATTTAGGGATGTGGCTTTTTCTTGTCAAAACATGTTATAGCAGAAATGTGGGATCTTAGGTTTTGGATCTTAAATGTTGTTAACTTTGCATGAAATGAGGTTTTTTTTTCAGAAAAGTTCTGTTAAATGGACTGTTTGCATTTTCATGGCTTTTTTCGTGAGATTTTGAAGCCTTGGTTATTGAATACTGAGGATTTAATTTCTAAAATAACCATTCAATTACTAAATAATTCCGTGCAAAATTTTATGACAAATGTATTAGCTGTAAACTTGGCAGCATAATTTAAAAAGAGTTGTAAATAAAGACGGTTGCTAAGTAGAAAGTAATATTACACAGGAAATAAAAATATTGTCAAATAAAATTATTAGCAGAAGTGAAATTAAATGGCACATTTTAGCTACTGCTGACCTCTGCAAGTAAGTAAGTGCTTTAAATCTCATCCAGCTACAGTTTAAAACTGTATGAGTTGCTCTTGAGACCTATGCTGGCATATTAAAGAGCCTTAGATAATAGGTACACTGTACCATGCAGTAATGTAGTGTGATGCTGAAGGAGCCGATGGAAGTATATTACTTTGAATTTTTGGAATGTACTATTCTGAGCATATTTTTGCATGCAAATTTTACTACGATAAAATTCCCAAATTAGAGTTGCATATGGGTTTGAATAAGTTGCTTATAGGTCTTGAACTGAAACTGTGAACATGTAAGGAACCCTTTACAGAATTACTTCAGAAAACCAATTGAGGGCTAGTTCACGTAAGGATATTTCATTCTCCAAGTCAGCTTTAAGATGCTGAAAGGTTTGAAATGTTTCTAAAGTAGAACTGATTTGTGCAAAAATACATCAGAGACATTGTGCAAGCACATGATGTGTGCTTCATGCATTGGCCAATTGATACTAGCTGAGTAATTCAGTGTACTAGGTAATCCATTTTTTACCAAAATATGTAAATTAATTTGAGGGAGGATTTACTGCTTGTGCCATTGAAGGAGAGTAGAGTAAAAAATTGAATGTAGGTCTCTGATGGGTTTGGGAGTGTCGCACGAATTGCAATTCAGCCTTCACTGGGGTAAGCTGTAGTCCAAAACTCACAGTGCAGTTTAAAGACGTGCTGTTGATTTCATAGTAACTCGGTAGGGCATAATGTAGCTTTTCCTGCCTCCGGTGCTAGACAAAAATAGACTAATCTTCCTGAGTGCTATGAGGCACAGCACTATGTGTTTTTAACTGTATGCCCTTGGGCTGATGTACCTGAATAGACCTTGGGAGTTGCTTCTGGGCTTGGGGAGATAACTAGGAGGTGGTATAGCTAAACACCTCACTGGAGACTTGGAGAATAAAACAGGGCATGAGTAAAGGAAACAATGCCAAGCGTGTAGCAGCCCTGTCCAAAAAGTTGGCTCTACTTGTCTAAATATTATCACTATCAAAGAGGTAAGAGGATGTAGTTTGCATGCAGTGTAATGATTCCATACGATGTATTCTTACCTTCAAAAGCAGTGGAACAAGGAGTGAGACCTAATTTTTTATTTATTTATTTTTTTTTTCCCACCTCCAAGTTCTCTTTCAAATGCTTTCCTCACGTGGACAGGCAATAAGTAAGAAATAAATAGCTGTTTGAAACAAATGACCAGCCAGGAATAGCTGTGCAGATTTTTAAGATTATTTACTTGAGTGTTGCAACGTCTTAACGATTTTGTCTTATCTCTTGGTCACCACCAGTTTGTTTGAAAAGTACTAGGTACACATGTATATATATTTACACTTCTGTTGAGATTTAAGCACTTGTGTATATGGCAGCTTCTCTTAGAACTCATTTGCTCTACTAAATATTGTTGGGTGACTTAGTTCTGGGTTTATTTTGAGACTGAGTTTTAGTGTGTTTTGACTTGGGGAGAACCTCCCTTAGAATTTTTCATCTAGCTGAAAAGAAAGTGGAGACCAACCTACGTGGTGGAAGGATACCGATCTTTGGGAAACAAGCTTCATTATGAGTCTTAATGCCATCATACCATTTTCAAAGTGGTGTATGCACATTTTGTATGCACATACACTTTGTGTTAAGCTGGAGGCTGGATATAGGTTGGATATGAGATGGTTTTTCTCAGTTCCATATTTTGTGAAGAAAAGTGTTTGTTGAAAGCATGATTGCACCTTATTAGAAAATGAACAGGTTTTTCCTGGCCAATTTAGTATGAGGTTGCTTTAAATTAGGATGAATATTTTTATTTATTTTAATATTAATAACACATTTTAGCGTGTGGTTTGTCATTGAAAAAGAGGATTCTAAACAGGCATCTGATTTTAAATAAATATTTTATTACTGTCTCACTTTGCAGACATTTTCCTTATAAAATTAAACAAATTGGAATATGAATTCGTCTCTTTTTCAGACCATAGGAAAGAGTTCCTATATCTAGCAATATAATAGTATCAACCAAAGATAGTATCAACCAAAACTTAGGGAAAGAGCTTGAATACTAGGAACTTAAGCATAACATGCACTTTGATTTTTGAACGCTTACAGAGTAATTCAAATTTACTTTTTTTTTTTTTTGGTGGAGATTTGCCACCTACATATGGGTGGCATGAATTTGGAATCTGTAGGAGTCCCAACCAGACTGATCTTGAATCTTGCCTTTGTGTGTATCATTAATTAGATTAACCGTGCTGATGCTGGTTGTGGAGTTACGTGGGAGTGCATGAGAACATTTCTATTCAAATCGTGGGGCTTTTAGGTAGTTCCTTATGTCTGTTGTGGAAGTGACTAGTCCACCTGTGCCTTGAATAGTCTGCTAAACACTAGGGAAAGGTGCTACTTTCAGACTTGACATTCACAAAGCAGTAATCATACCAAGTAGCAGAGTGCTCTGACCATGGGCCACAGGCTCAGGACAGCAGAACTCCCAGTCTCCATCCTCCGTGCTTGGCTTTTGGTGTTCACCCTTGCTCTAGCCTTACCCTTAAAGAATGTAATCTGTATGATCATTTCTACTTAATTATGCCTTCATCACCTAATGTTTAAACTTGTTTTCTTTGGTTAGTTACTGTTTACTCTTCATCACTGCCTTGTCTCCTTTGTGGCCTTCATTCTTTGTCTTTCTCATCCCTCTGTCTTGCAGTCTGGTGAATGTCTCCCTCCCTACAGTGCTGCTTGGGCCTTTGCCATTTATGCATTTCAGGTTTGTTTCTGCAGTGTTGTTTTTGTCTCTTGGTTTTTACTAGGAGAGTGGTCCTGTTATTCCTCTGCTTATTGAAATATGTCTTCAAATTTTTCTGTGTAGCCGATAAGTACTCGCTACACATAAGAAGGGCACTATAGCTCTATTGAAATCCTGCAATTCAGCTTCTCTTCCTCTTGAACTTGAATATGAAGGTATCTTCCTTCAATCTTGACCTCTAAAGAAGAAATATTCAAGTTCGGTTTTGTTGGCTTCCTCCTGCATCTGTTTCAGAGCATATTTTTATACGTTTAATAGTACAGTAAGACCAGTCTTTGGTGTTGTCTTTTGCCAGCAAAACTCAGAGAAGGAAAAAGAGTTTTTAGCACTGATATTCTGATAAAGTTTTATTTCCTTTGTCTATACTGAAAAAAACCCTGACCCCAGTACTCTAGAAATGAAGTTGCAAAGAAGGAACTTAGAATTTTGACACAAATTGTTCAATAAAATTATTTTAAAATTTACGAGCAGTATGATAACGTCATTTATTTGGAAATATTCAAAAGGAGGTTTTAACTTAGCGGTATACTTTATTTAGAACCATATTTCCTTCTCTTAGTTTTTAAGAAAATTGACATGAAACAATAGTCACTTACGCATATATAAACTGCTGTGATGTCTCAGGAAGTCAGACCTGTACCACATTCACTGTTCCTGAATTCCTCAAAGTTAATTTATCAGATTGCAAGATGAAATTAACTGATTCCTCATTTAACACTGAACTAAAGAACATTGGATCTGAGAGGAGGGTTTAGCTTTCGATTTCTAATCAAATCAGTACTCACAAATGTGACTGAAAACTACTAGTGGTGTTCGAATACAGAAAACAATAGTGTCATAGAAAACAAGGCAATAAAAAGTACTTGAGCATTAACACTTCTTAGGAGCCTGGATTATGAACTCCAAGAGCTGATCAAGATCTTTGCAGAGGCAATGCTACACAGAAAGTAGCAAGAGTCTTATTCCAATGCACAGCTCTGGGCTGACCCGAAGGTGCTGTGCAAGGCAGGCAAGTGTAGTGTGCTCTGTGGTGTGTTTCTGTTTTTATGGTGCATTTGTGCTTGTGTGTATTTGCAGCAGCAGAAACTCCAAGCAGTGCTGGCAGCCTGAATTGTCTGAGGCATATAAAGGAAAAAAGCCAGACACCCTCTCTGCCCCTGAGAGTGTTACAGATGTACCAACTTTTGTGAGTGAGCTTTGGTGTGAAATCAGACTGCAAGGCTGTTGTGGTGACTCGAGTTACTTTTATTCCCCCTTTGCATGGAGGAGGCCACAGCCTGGCTGTTCAGATCCTTAAGTTATAAAGACCCTGGGGCTGCTGGTGTGAGTGTGTTCTGCTGTCGCAGTTCCTGCCAGCAAGGGCCGCAGTGCTCTGCTGCTCTTACTGCTGTCCTGTCCACTAGCAAGTGTCTGGGCAGTGCCAGGGAGCACAGAGAAGGGTCTTGTCAAGTGTATGGGTGTTATGGTTCAGGGCTATAGTATGGTTTCAAATCTCTGCCTGGTGCAAGGGGGACAAATAGTGATATTTACTGTAGAAGCTAATTTGGATGCTGAGGCATTGGTTTGTTTAATTTGTGCACCTGTGCCTAATAATAGACAGTTTGATGCTAAAAGACAGAATTCACCTCCTGCCGTTGACGTAGATGGAGCATGTGCAAGTAAACCACCAGGGAATGTAGTCAGGATGCTTCTGGTTATGACTAAAAGAAAAGATATGTCTCAGGAGAGTGAATAAGAGTTAGTGAGCATAAACTTTTTTTTGTCCTTAGATATTTTTCTGGGAGTCATGAAAGATACTTTATTGCGTTACTCTGTTGAGAAGGAAAAGCCAAAAAGCTGTTATTTTCCAAGTCATTTCCCAGAAATGGGAAGTAAAGATTAATACAGGTGCTGGTTTAGAGGCAGTTTTTTTCACAAGCATGTGAGAGAAAGTATTGCTTTTGCCAAGTAAAAATAATGTAAGCTCATGTAAAAATTGACCTGCTTTCTATGGTAAGTTGTAAGATTACTTGGAAAAATTTGCAGTCCTCTAATATGAAGCTAGTAATCTAAACTTATTAATATTAGATCTTGTTCTGCTATTTGTGTGCACATTGAAAAGAATTTGCTCAAGCAGTGAAATTGGTCATTCCAGTAGGTTTGGTATCAGGGTAACTACTGTTTCCTTGCTGGTTTGCAAGTGCAGAGCTCTGAGGATGCAGGGGAATTCAGCTATGAATTTGGTAATGTCAGGTAAAATGTTAAAAGCAAGTCAGCATTCTCAAACACGTGTCGTGACTTGGTGCCACTGTATCAAAGCCGTTCAGTCAGAAAGAATCCATCTGACAGAGTGCCTCAGACCTTATGATACCTTTACATTGATCCGTGTTAGTTCACTTGGCAGACTAAAGTCTTAAGGGGAAAAAAAAAAAAAAATCCCCTTTCTGTGAAGCTTCTCACAAACAGAGGATCCCTGAACTAGCAAGGCAGTGAATCCTGTCAGAAACCCTTTTTCCTTGCTGCTCTGTTGGATTTTAATGAGTTGTAGTAGGAGTTGTTGTGAAGCTGGAGACCATGTGGTGCATGTTCTCAGTGTCCCAGGCGTGGGAAACCTAACTATAACAGTAATCAAAAGTCCACTGAAAAATAAAACTTGTACTACAGTAGCCCAGCCTGTTTGTTACATATGTGACACTTAATTTTGACTGAGAACTAGACCTTCATCTTAGTATAAAATCAGTAGTTATCATTTGTTGTATGCAGGCTTTAAGGCCTTTTCTCCATAGTCTACAGTGCAAGTGATAATACAAAATGTTGTGTAAGAATGTTTTTAATGGCTGTATTATTATTGAACAGCAGTATTTAAAACTTTGAAAAAGTTAAATCTAATTTGAGAACAAATGCTGTGCCTTGTACTGAGCTGATCCACATAGCTCACAAAATCTACATTGTTTGTACTCTGCATGCCGTAGGTACCTCAGCTATAGCAACAAGCTAACAGCATTAATACAGCTAACAGAGGTTTATTTGTTGATATTTTTGTTCCTGTTCGTGGAAAACATGGATCATCTTCTTTCTGGAAACAAATTACCGCTTTCTTTGTTCTCATTTTATATTTCATTTGCTTTTCAGGTTTGCTGTTTTCTTATCTTGTTTTCTATTTTGAGGTAATGTTTTTGTAATCTCAAACCCCTTCAGAAGCTGACAACATCAATGTCTTTGAATGAGATTTTTCCTCTTCCTCCATTGCCTCACTCTCCTTTCTTCAACTTTCTCACATCTTACTCTTTACATCTTTCATATTTCCTAAAACTTCAATCTCTCCAAATCCTCTGACCTTGCTGCTGTCTGAAGATTACATTGCATGCATCTGTCTCATTTTAAGCATTGCTTCTCTTCACTGCTTTTGTTGCTGTCTCATCCTCACTATTTTTGGTATGAGTGCAGTAAGGGAATTTCTGTGCTGTTGGAAATACCTGTAAGCAGTAAAATTAGTGCTTGCCAAGTAAAAAGGGAGATATATTGAGGGATGCAATTTTAAGCAACATTACAGGTAATGTGGAATAAAATGGCAAGCTGTAATGCAGAATAGCTTTTTTGAAATTTCAGCATTGAGGCTGTTTCTCTCACTTGGTTTAACATTCTTCAGCCTGTGTACATTTTAACTGATCTTGGTTTTAGATCTGTCGTTTGATATTAAAAAAAAGAAGGTAACTCAGATTACATATGAACTACAACTTTCAATTTGATGTTCCCCGACATAGACATTTGACCCACAAAAATTTAACACTCTTTAACACAAATATTGCCTTGCACTGAGACTGTAATGCCTATGACAAAACTGCCAGGAGAATATTGGTATCATTTGAGGTTTGTCTTTGATGTTGTATGTTAGGTAAAACCAGAGCACTTACACAAAGTTGGTTGATTGCAATGTATTTTTTTCCCCGGTGTTATCTCCCCAAAATGACTTTGTGCATTAACCGCAAAAGATGTGGGGGCCTGTTGTTCATAAAGCACAGCATGATGTGTTATCCAGGTGCATCTTCTTGCCTGCAGTTGCTGTTGCATTTGTTTCAATGTAGGCCACTGCTGTGATTGACTGTAGTGGAACTAAATAACACTTGGGATATTGTGTTTGGTTTGCACTGTATTGGACTGAAATGCCCAACTAAATTCATGTCAAGAGTTTCATTCTTATGTGCTACTGGTGTTCTTATTGTGAACAGTTAGACTGAAGTTGGCCTTAGATGAAGTTTATGTCATGGGATGTGTTCAGTTGTGTGCTCTTTGACAAATATTTTTAAGCAGAATTCCACAACAATTATTTGGAGATGCCTGTAAGGCCTATAGAGTACAAGAGAGGTACAGTCCTGCGTGCCCTAAGAGGCAGTCTTAATGTCAGAAGTTACTGCCTCTGCTTTGCTGCCTCTGCCATACCTCTTGATGTGGCAGAGCTGGGAAATAACAGAGGGGCTCACATGCCCTTCAGAATAACATTTTAAGAATTGGTCCCTCCCTCTCTCTGCATATCAGTTCTCAGATGTATTTTATGTCATGACCATGCTTACAGTTGGGTTAGAACAGCTCAGGCAGTAGCAAACTGAAGTGCAGGGCAGAAACAAGTGGGTAAAGAGCACAAGGCAGAGGACAGAACATTCTGAAGTCAATAATGCTGGTGAAATCCCAAGAGACATCTTAATAGTAAATATAGCTGTATGGCTAGTGATAGGTATCTGTGGTTTGCTCTTATTTATCACACTATCTATATCTAAAATACATAGTATGATCCCCATTCACATATTTTAAGAACTCAGAATTTTCTTTTCAACCTTCAGACAAATTAAAACTAAAGAACAACATTTTTAAAAATACAGAGGAATCCCACCTCTCTCTTGGTTGTGCAATTCTGCAGTGGCATTTTGGAAGTGTAGTAATCTTTCTGAGGGGAAAGATAAATACACAGATAGTACAACCTGAAAACTGTTCGATGTTCAAGGATTTACTGCAGGAAAATAATTAAACAGTCTCAAATAAAAATAGCAAGTGAGTTTCTCTCATTCATTTTGTAATTTTCAGTATAAGGATCCAGTTCAAGGAGAATTGGGTACAAACATGATGGGAATGTAAGTATTTCTTCATACTTTCTTTCACTACCGTAAGTGTAGTTATATTTTTTTATATAAATGAACAGATGATTAGGGAGAAAACCACTGTGATTATCAGGTTTCTATAATAGAAGCTGATAATATGGCCATTTCCATTGCAGAATGTCTTCTCAAGTTTGATTTTTTTTATTTTTTTTTTTTTAAATTTTAAATCTTGTGTCAAAGCTGTTGATTTTTGAAATGAGTGGAAGACAGTGGAATGTCAGAGTTTATGCCATCCGGTTTACTGCGTATCCTTTAGTAGTGTTGAAGGCAAGCGCAATGCTTTTTAGTCAGACTGATCCAACCCCTTGTCTCTTCTGGTAGAGTAGAGAGATCTCTAAGGCTGTGAGGCCTGAAAGATATTTGTGAGCTTTTGTAAGCCTCTCTGAGTGAGTTGGAGGGTAATTGCATCAAAGAGAACAGCTCACTTCCTTTTGCACTGCCCACTGTAGCAGGGCAATTTTTTTTCTTGCAGAGAATAAGGGGACATGCAATGTGTGTTTACGCCTAATAAATATTCCTGTCTTCAGAGATTGTGTACTGGAGTAAATTCAGTTGATGAGTCAAGTGGTACCTGGTATCGTTCAGCAAAACCAATGCTAATTGGATTTATACAGTCAGTGCTTAAATTAAATTCAGAAAAGGGAGAAGCGTGGCAGTGGCTGGTTCACTCAAGACAGGAAGAGAAAGATCTTCCTCTGCTTTTAGCAGAAGAGAGGAAGAAAAGCTCCATTGCACAGCCACCTCTGAATATCCTTCTTACTAGGATCAAAATTGACAAGGAATCTGTTTAAATATTGAAGTGAAATAACACAGTGGGAGTGAGGAAACCACATGTCACACTGCAGGATGCATATCCAAAACGGTATCGGAGGTGCAATCAATAATGAATATGAAAGCACTAATTTCCTTCCAAAACATTTGTATGCCAATTTAAAACATGCAAGGTCAAGAACACCCACAGTGTGTATAGATGGTGTATAAACTGGTGATTGCAGTTCAGACAGTTTGCTTGTTCTTTTCAAAACGTGTAAAAGTAGTCTTCTGAAGTCTGTTAAAGGGCAGTGGCAAAAGAAATGTAACTTTGGAGAACACACAGCACTGATATACATCAATTCCTATTTAAAAAAAACTGTTCAACATCTGATAATCTTTGATACTCACTGTTCAATCATTAGGGATTTAAAAAAGAATGCTTACATTTAGGAAAAAAAAAGATTGTGTTAAAATATCCTGTTTAACATGCAGGAAAAAGCTGTGTTTTCCATGATTGACTACTGTTTTGACCCATATAAAATATGGTAAAAAAATCGTGGTGTCATCAGTAGGAGTGCTCAGAAAACACTGAAAACAAGCACTTGATCAAAGCTGAATACAATTTAAAGATGCTGTTTGTAAGTATAGGTTATCCTACACTGTCCTATTCAGTCTCCATCTTTACAGGGGTAGTATGCTCCAAGGCAGCTTGCACTCCTGCTATTAGTT
Source organism: Cephalopterus ornatus (assembly GCA_013396775.1). Lineage (NCBI taxonomy): Eukaryota > Metazoa > Chordata > Aves > Passeriformes > Cotingidae > Cephalopterus > Cephalopterus ornatus. The sequence goes on from VZRE01004548.1 coordinate 900,610, forward strand.
ACAGTATTCAAATGCTCTGTTCATACATAACATGCCAGTACTTCAAGTAAGCTTGTCATTCTTTAAGCAAGATCTTAAAAAGGGAAAAAACCCCCACCCCAAAACAACAGAAAACCCAAACCCAAATTTACCTCCCCCTGCCTCCGAAGGCATGGTGAGGGCTGGAAAGTATTCATAGAATCAAAACCACGAGCTGCAGACAGGAAGCAGCTGCTAGAACTCCCTCCCCCTATGCTTGCTTTGGGGAGTCTCTCTGCCTTTTGGACAAAATGAACCAAGAGATGAGCAGGACTGTGCTGCTTGTGCAGTTTGGACTTTGTCAGATCCTTGTAAGAGCAAAGCTGTCAAGGGAACCTTTTCATACTTTTGGATTAGGAACTGTAGCCTTGTCATTGACCTCAAACTTGGAAAAAAATGGGATTTTAAGCACAATTTGTGTTTAATGTGCCTACATTTGTGTCCATAATTGGATCTCGATTATTAAAGACTTGCTCATTATAGTCCTAATAACATGGCATTGAATTTTACAGATTCCTGGAGAGCATTTGGTTTTGTTTCTCCTTCTTTAATATTTAGGATTCATGTGTGCAGTTAGTTATGTCTACCAGTCCCACTTTTCTAGTTCAAGAGTTTCCATGATCAGATTTATCACCCCTGATAAAAGGGATAAAATGTTAAAAATGTTCGATGTGCAAAAGGGGAGGGGAGGGCTTTGGTTAGTGAGGGGTCCAAGCAGGTGCTCAGTTGGCCTCCTTACCTCTGGTTCTTACAAGGGGGTGAGAAACAGAGTCTCAAAATATTATAAGTTTTAGAATAGGAATTTATTTATATGATAAAAGCAAGTAGCGCTGGGTGACAGGAGGAGACTTGCCCCTAAAGCCTGCTACCCCAAAACAGTGAATGTGTCCGGTATTTATTGTAGCCACTCCATGCATATTCATTACATCCTTTTACATAGCTATTTCAGGTATTCAACATATGTTTCTTTCACAATTAAGGTTAATTAATTTCTTATCTTTTACAACAAGTTGCAAGGTATAAATTCTAACATTAACTATTAGAAGTTATAAGTTCCAAGATTACAAGTT